>CM046668.1:136163607-136180094 GCA_025594165.1 Tamias sibiricus | reverse complement strand
ATACTTTTAGACCATCTTTTTTTCTACTTACCCATCTTATACACGTGGTCCTCTAGTTTCCTGAATTTCAACTTATTTATTTATTTTTTCTTTATGTGCATTATACTTGTAGACTCTGTTTTAGGCCTCATTGAATTCGTTCTCTGTATTCCAGACAAAAATCTTGTGGAGGGGTTTTTGTGTGTTTTGGCGGTACTGAGGAATTGAAGCAGACACTCTACACTGAGTTACATCCCAAGGCCTTTTATTTTGAGACAGTGTCTCACTGAGTTGCTTGTGGCTGGCCTTGAAATTGCCCTATCTCCGGCCTCGGGCCTCCAAGTCACTGGAGTTACAGGCACATGGCCACCATTTCCCTGGCCCAGGTAAACTATTTTCGTGCCCATGATTTGGTTGTGCTACCTGTGGCTCCTCACTTACCACCAGAACCAGCCCTGTTGTGCAGGTGGTGTTGCCCAAATGAGCTAATTTATATATTCACTGTTTATATTTTAAGAAACACAGTAGAAAATAAGAAAAAATGGAACGCCAAGGTTGGTCACCATGAAAGATCAAAAGGGTTTTATAAAAATGACAATACCACTAAGACAAAAACAGAACCTGTCGATGTATATGCAACGCGTCAGATCCTATCATGACCAGAAGTTTCCAGGGACTTCAACTTCCCAGTGACTGCCAATGCTATGTGTGGGGGAAAGACAGGACTAATGAAACTCATGTGAAATGTGTGAAATCCACCTTCAAACACTGGTTTAGTTGGTTTACTTAGGCTTATTCCTTAAAAATAGCATTCCTTATTATATTTTCACATGTGCTTTGAGGGTAGGATCAGACCTAGACAATGGGTGTAGACACAGACAGAGATCATAGAAGTATGAAGCAGCAGAGCCACGTGGATAGGATGCCCAGAAGAGTCCACCTGGCTGGGAGTCTGGCTAAGGTCCTGACTCTAATAGATTTAGTTTTTTCACTTGAGGTTTTCAATAGTCAAACTCAATTTGTAGATGTTCTATGTCCTGCCTTTCCTTTCCCATTTTAACATAAGATATGCAGGTCAGTTAAAGTTGGAAAAGGAAGAGAAGTAGGTGAAAGATAAGATAGGTGATGCTTGAGTACCTATGGCGCTCACCTGTATTCTCAGCCTACTTGGGAGAAGATGAGACAGGGGGGATGGCAATTGGAGGGCTTCCCTTGTTTCCTTATAGATGACCCTGTCTCAAATCAAGATTGAAAGCCTTGGGGATGTGGTGCAGAGGTAGTAGTGCTTACTGGCATGCACGTTTCGGACCTCAAGGTTTCATGTATCATCCCTGTACTGCATAAAAGAATAAAGGGGGGGGGAGGCATATGAGGAGAAGAGTAAGACATTAAAGATGGAAGTGTGGGGAAAAAAATTAAGAAAGAGGACAGAAGACCCGAAAAGTGCTAACAATGTTTAATGAAGTGATGGCTGAGCCATCAGAACTGCACAGGGTTGGGACCTCGTGACCTCCAGTATCCAGTCACCAATCCTATTTGGTGTCTTTTATGATTTCTCCTCTCATACCTGTGAGAAGTCCCTCTCCCTAAGTTCGCCAACAGCTTTGCTCCTTTATGTCAGCGGGGCTTGTATCTCCTGAACATTAGCTTGCCAGCAAGTCAGAGCAGCTCTGCAGCCAACACGAGCACGTGGACTGTCCTACACGTTGGTGGCATGTTATGACATCACCTAGCCTCAACTACACCCCACTGCCTCATTCTGGGTCTGCTGCTTTTCACTTATGTTTTTGGACGTCACTCTTCACAGCATGTATATTCTGGCACACATTCAAGCCTTTTCCTGGGGTAAGAAAGGTCCATAGAATAAAAGCATGCATCATTCTGTACAGCATGGACATACATATTCTAATTGTTAATATTGTGGAGCAATGATCTTCAGCTGTGCTAGTTGCTATGTTTTTCATACTCTACCTTACTCGCACAAGTAATATTGCACATGTAATTCAACGCGCATTTCCCCAAATTCTGTTCTTTATAATCTTTCCAGCCCATAGCTTAAATGTGCAATACACTATTAGTTGCAAGTCATTTAATCCAAAGTAAACTGCTTCAGGCCCTAAAATTACAACCATATGATCCTTTTGGACTCTTTAGACTGATTCACACCTCCTTGGTGTGTTGGCAGAATATGCTGGAGATTGCCCTCAGGAGGAACAGAAATATTTCTTCCCTCAAGGTACTCTTTAAACTCTTAAAAGACAGATCGTTGGTTCCAACCTTGGGAGGTGGGGAAGACAGGGGAAGTTACGGCCCAGGGGGGAAGTGGAGAGAGAATATTGTGACATAATTCTAACTATATGATCATCAAAAGACCCATGTAACTAACTTCCAGTTATGAAATCCAGCAGGCAAGTTAGGTCCATGTAAAGTTACACAGCAGCGGCCCGGGCGCGGTGGCGCAACGCCTGTAAATCCCAGCACTTTGGGAGGCTGAGGCAGAGGATCACGAGTTCAAAGCCAGCGCCTCAGGCAATGGCGAGGCACTTAGCAACTCAGTGAGACCCTGTCCGTCTAAATAAAATACAAAAAGTGCCAGGGGATGTGGCCCAGTGGTTCCGAGTGCCCTGAGTCAATCCCTGGTACAACAAAAAAAAAAAAAAAAAAAAAAAAAAAAAATTACATAGCATGTTTGCCACCTGAGGAGTGCAATGAAGCTGACCTGTGGCACAGCCAGCAGGAGACCACATTATCTTAACATATTCAAATAAGAAACAAACGTGTGTGTGTGTTGTGTTGTGTGTGTGTGTGTGTGTGTAATAAAGCAGGGGCAGAGGGAAACAAGGAACATGTGACATCACCCATGATCTTCTGAAATGCAAGGCCCTCCGTTTTGTCTTATAAACACAACAAAAAAAAGATTCCCCAGGCTTCTGTAGCAACTCAGTGAGACCCTGTCCTCAATAAAATACAAAAAGAAAAAAAAAAAAAAAAAAAAAGGGCTGGGATGTGCCCATTTAGATAGTGCCCCTGAGTTCAATCCCTAGTTTAAAAAATAAAAAAAAAAAGATTCCCAGCTTTGATATTTATAAAAAAAGATGTTTTCTAGGTGGGCGCCGTGGCGCACGCCTATAATCCCAACTCTTGGGAGGCCTGAGGGCAGGAGGATCACGAGTTCAAAGCCAGCCTCAGCAATGCGAGGCACTTAAACACAACTCAGTGAGACCCTGTCTCTAAAAAAATACAAAAAAGGGCTGGGGAGATGTGGCCCAGTGGTCCAAGGTGCCCCTGAGTTCAATCCCCCAGTACATAAAAAAAAAAAAAAAAGATGGTATCAAAAAGAATAAATATATATATGCTTTTGATTTTATTTTTAAAGCTCTATAATTACTCCTACATGCATCTAGCACTTGATAGATTTAGTTTCTAACCATTTTGCAAAGTGGGACAAGTGTATTTTCAAAATGATTCGGTTCCCAAGGACTAGAAAAACTATGATCCAACCAACTCCTTGAGATTTGGCTCAGGAAAATTGCATGGGAAATGCTCACATGAAGGTTACCGCACTCAACACCTCAGCAGCATTCCTAGGTGGAATTCTGCCCTGAAATCTGTGCCAAAAGGACAGGTTCATTCAACTAAAATCTCAACAAGGCACTAAGGCGGCCCAATTTTTTGCAAAACTGAGTAGGGCCCAATAAACCATCTTTACCTAAAATCATAAACCACAGGGCACTGAGGGAAATTGGAAATTCTATAATTCCCATTCAGCACTCAAAGAAAAAAAAAAAATATTGCTTAGATATTATAGGATTTTGTCTAAAGATATTTTATACAAAAAAATCAAATTTGTCCCTCCCACAAAGCACGGAATGGAAAGAAGTTTAAATTTCTCTAACGGTTAGAAGCTATCCCAGCAGGTACGTAAGAAGGGCAGTGGGTTCCGATGTCAAAGGGGCCAGGCACACACCTCCCAGGACCCCGCGCTCTCTGTGGGGAGGTAGTGGGGGGGGGGGTGGGGGGGGGGGGGGGGGGGCGGGGGGGGGGGGGTGGGGGGGGCTGGCCCAAACTCTGCTTTATTCTTGCCTGGATAGCATTCTCAGCTCAGAGGAGACAGACAAATAAAAACTGTCCCGAAGGCCCTTAGGTTTAGCGATAAGAGAGAAGTTAACCAACAATAAATTCAGCAGGAGAGCTGCGGCAGTTGACCATATAGTGGCTGAGAACACTGGGACCCTCCGTCAGTACTGGTTCATTAAAAGCTGGCTTATGGCTGCTACTGGATACATGTCTCTATGGAAGTTATTCAATTTATGGGCTCCAGTTTTTCTCAGACATCACACACACACACACACACACACACCACACGCGCGCTCGCGCGCGCGCTTGCGCCTGAGGGGCACTCCTCTCCCTATTCTCCTTTGGTCGGTTGTGAGAGCTAAAATATGTTAATCATCTTGGAAGACTGCTTGGCTCTTAGTAAGCACACTTCCTGTGTTTGTTAAATAACTAGTGAAAATTAAATATAACAAGGTCCACAGGAAGCCACAACACACTGTTAAAACTAAATCAAGGTGTTCTGGCCCCAGACAGAGGGCCTTGGGAATGGCCCATCAGAGAAGAGTATGCTGGTGGCGGGAAGTCCAGGTGACGGGCAGCAGTGATTCTTTCCCCAGTACCCCATCCAAAATGGCAAATGAAACCAAACAAGGCAAGCTTCCACCCTTTATAGGGGAAAAAAAAAAAAAATGTTCTTGTACTTCATGATTCAAAATTCAAGAGGATTTTCAATTTTTTTCCTCTTCCCTGAAATATTTATGTTTGTTTTAAAATAAGATAATAGCTTTATTTCTTACCTCTGATAAAAACATCATGTGTCTCCTGGCATGCCCAGATCCTGGAAAGCAAAGCGACTTTGGAACCAGCACGCAAAGGAGTGGGAGGAGTGAAAGGGGACACGTTCGGGGTGGGGGGAGGGGGGAGGCCTCAGGGTAGCTCGAGGTGGTAAGGCAGCGGCAGTGAGCACGGGACCCTGAGACTAGCTGCAGGCTGTCCGTAGGAAGCTCCATGGATGGCGAGCCCTACAGGGGGTCAGCAACTGCTGGGGGAAGAGCAAAGGAGCTCACTGGAGATACGTTGGCCGACCCATTCATCTGTATTGGTAAAGAGCTAACCCCACCCCCTGGCATCCTCATGCAGAGAAGCCCCGCTGAAGATCAGAAGGGAAAAACACACTGTAAGAACGCTGGTGCAGTTCCAAAGCAAGGCACTCATGTGACCTAGCACTTCACAGAGGAGCTGACCGAAGTTGCCCCAGGATTGTGACTTCCCCAGGTAGTATTTCTAGGTTTTGTTCTGCGTATGCGGATGCCAGAAATGTGACTTACCACTACTCTAAGTGGGGAACGAACGTCTCTGGTTTGGCTTGCACTTACCAAACTCACAGTGATATAAGAAGTGATCAGGGCCGCTGGTGCAGGCCTTATTCCAGCCCTTCCAGAGGAAGGCAGTGAGGATCAATAATGTTCGCAGTCCAGCCTGGGGCGAACTTTTGTGAGAGCTCTGCCTCAAGAATTAAATAAAAAAAAAAAGAAATAGAAAGAACGGACTGGGAAACATATACTCCATGATAGAGTGCTTGCCTCACGCTTCCCTAGGTTTTACAAAAAAAGTGAAATATGTATAGTGGAATGCTAAATCATTTCCAACCTTAGAATGAGGGTGTGAATAAAAAAAACTCCTATTGGAAACTGGATGTGCAAGCAATTGAATAAATTATGGAGGCAAAACCACCAAGCACTGATCTAAAATATATTACAAATGTTAATCCTATTGGGTCCTCAACACAATCCCACAAGTCTGACATCAAAGAGAATCTTTTAAAGCTCAGCAGTATCTTCTGCAATTGCCTCTATATTTTTCCTGCTCTCCTTGCATTTATATTGGCCATCAGAACACAGGTGAATTGACATGGTGGTCACCTCTGGGCCAGAGGTGGGTAAGGAGTAACCGAAAGTTCCTGCCAGCTCCTCTCCTCTCCTCTCCACCGCTTCCCCTTCTTTCTCCTTCTTCTTCTTCTTCCTTCTCCTTCTCCCTCTCCATCTTCTCTTGTTCTTCATCTTTCTCTCTCTCTTCTACTCCTCCCCACAATTATAAGCTGCCAGTAAGCAAAGGGCTGGGGAACAGCTTGCCAACAGACGGGAAGAAGTAAGGTGGTGTAGGGGAAGGACATCGGAAATGCGATCAGCGCGTGCTTGCCTTCCTAAAGTAGTATGTCCTTGAAGACCACGTCTAGCCCAAGACGAGGTTCAAGCAGGGAGACTCCTAGAGCAAGGCAGAGGGAAACGAGGGGGAGGACACCTGTGGGGGAATGGAAAGAAACCACCATGAAGGGGTTGATAAGCGCAGAGGAGGCTTGGAGGAACTTAGTTGTTGCCCCGGGGAGGTATTTCCAGGAATAACAAGGCCTAGGGTGAGAGCACAACCAGCAGACGGAAGGAGGAGGAGGTTGTGGGAATTAGTCCACGAATGATGAAAATGCATCTGGGATGGGTCATTAAAATATCCAAACCCTAAAAAAAAAAAAAAAAAAAAAAAATATATAAAATAAAAAAAATAAAAAAAATAAAAAGACCACGTACAAGGCCTTCAATTTTTGCAACACAACACCATGTGTTGAGATACGCAGCTCACCACTAAACACAGATGTCTTGAGGCTCTGGAATCTTGTCTTATACTCTCTTTTTTTTTTTTTTTTTTTTTTTTTGTGGTACCAGGGATTGAACTCAGGGGCACTCGACCACTGGGCCACATCCCCGGCCCTTTTTTTTTTTTTTTTTTTGTATTTTATTTAGAGACAAGGGTCTCACTTGAGTTGCTAAGTGCCTGCTCATTGCTGAGGCTGGCCTTTGAACTCGCTATCCTCCTGCCTCAGCCTCCCAAAGTGCTAGGATTACAGGCATGCCGCCACGCGCCCGAACTCGTGTCTTATTCTCATTAGTGATTTTCGGTGTCATGCTTCATTGTGCCAACCTGAGTGGTTTATTTTAAATTCTAGAGGACACAATTCGGTTATACAAACCTTCACATGCTCTTGCCTTGTTGACAAGAATGATTCACACAGTGACGGATAAATCCTTGGTACAAAACCTAGTGAACTCACATCATAATTGGTGGAGACTGGCAGGTATGGAACGCAGGGACCTGTCCACTTACTACTTCGCTCCAAACACTTCTTTTGTGATTGCATCTAAAGGAATACAGGTGATGTTTCACGAATCCTCAGTGGATGGGAGTTTTTGCTCTTTTAAAAAACCACCCCTTTCAGTTATATCGCAGATGTTGTTTGGGTACACTCTAGTTTTTTGGGGGTTGGGGGGGTCACTAAGGGATTGAACTCCAGGGGCACTCAACAACTGAGCCACATGCACCCAAGCCTCATATTTTGTATTTTATTTAGAGACAGGGTCTCACTGAGTTGCTTAGGGGCATGTTAAGTTGTGGAGGCTGGCTTTGGAACTCTTGATCCTCCTGCCTCAGCCTCCCAAACCACTGGATCATAGGTGTGCACCACCGTACCAGGCTACTTTTTTATTTATATTAAGTCTCTCCCAATACTTGGAGTGGAGGTGGTAGAGATGAACTGTGCTATTAACTTGATGACACCTATATGTTATTGCCCATATATAAAAACTGAATGGGGCTGGGGCGCAATGGTGCACGCCTCTGTAAATTCCAGTGGCGTGAGAGAGACTGAGGCAGGAGGATCGCAAGTTCAAAGCCAGCCTCAGCAAAAGCAAGGTGCTAAGATACTCAGTAATACCCTGTCCCTCTATCTAACTAAAAATAAAAACAAGGGCCTGGGGATGTGGCTCAGTGGCCAAGTGCTCCCGAGTCAATCCTGGTACCAAGAAAAACAAAATTGAATGGACACTCTTCCGAGCGAACAGATAAATAAAAATGGACAGTGAACTGGGCATGGTAGCAAACAACCACCTGTAATCCCAGGTGACTCACGAGGCTAGGTCGGGAGGATCCCAAGACCACAGTGGACAATTCAACAAGATCCCCCATATCAAAAACAAAAGTGAAGCCGGGCGCGGTGGCGCACGCCTGTAATCCCAGCACTTGGGAGGGCCGAGGCAGGAGGATCGCGAGTTTCAAAGCCAGCCTCAGCAATGGCGAGGCACTTAGCAACTCAGTGATACCCCTGTCTCTAAATAAAATACAAAAAAAGGGCTGGGGAGTGTGGCCCAGTGGTCAAGGGCCCCTGAGTTCAATCCCCTGGTACCCTAAAAAAAAAAGTGAAAAGGCTGGGGGTGTAGCTCAGTGGTACAGCACCTTGCCCAGCAAACCCTAAAGAAAGAAAAAAATGGAAAGTGAAAAATTGAAAAGTTTTCAGAAGCACCAACTCTATCATTCTTTGGATGTTTTCCAAAGTGATCCAGTGACGCTTACATAGCTGTCAGGGAAGATGGTCATTTTTGGTTTTTGTTTCAGTTCTGGGGATGGAACCCAGGGCCTCGAGCATGCTAGGCAGGTCTTCCACCACTGAGGTGCATCTGCAGCCGGAAGAAAATTCCTTTAACAGTATGGTCATCTCAGTGTTAACCGGGGAACTCGCAACTGATCCTCTGAAACTTATTTGAAGAAAAAAGATTTACAAAAATCACCCCATGCTTCTAGATGAATCCAAACTGTACCAAAAAGGACTTTTCCACTTCTAAAAACAATTCTTCCTTGGCCTTTTTTGACTTTGAAAATTCTATTACTGGAAGACAAAGCTCCATCTTTCATGAAGGAAGATCGAAAGGCTTGAAACATAAGAGGTAATATATCTGAGAACAAACTAAAGTGGTTCTAGATCATTCCTAAAAATAGGCTTCGAAGCCGGGCGCGGTGGCGCACGCCCTGTAATCCCCAGCACTTTGGGGAGGCATGAGGCACAGGAGGATCGCGAGTTCAAAGCCAGCCTCAGCAATGGGGAAGCACTTAGCAACTCAGTGAGGACCCTGTCTCTAAATAAAATACAAAAAGGTCTGGGGATGTGACCCAGTGGTCAACGTGCCCCTGAGTTCAATCCCCGGTACCACCACAAAAAAAAAAAAAAAAAAAAAAATAGGCTTCGAGAGGTATAGGCATTTGAGGAGGTTGTTGGGAAGAGAAAGTGACAATGAGATGAGGGGAACACATGCTAGGAATCTCAACCTCCAGACCCTGTCTTGCCCCCAGATGGCATTGTATTATGCACATTTATCACTTGGTTATCTATACTCTGGCCAACCACCAACCTCATCCAGCACCAGAAGGCTTTGTCCTATTGCTTTAAGTTGTAGAAATCCATCATTCCACTTATATAAAAGCATAACCTAATAATAGCATTGCTATTTCTTTAAAATGCCCAAGACATGTTAGACCAACATTGTTTTGCAAATGTGCTGTGCTATGGGTTGGCCCACTGGTGGGACTCACTCGGAGGTCAAGATGTGCACGGTTCAATACTTCAGTTCTTCTCTGCTTTTGAGCTTACTCTCACCTGACCTCAGGCCCACTTCCTGGGCCTCTGTCTGACATGACCCACCTCGTGCTGATAACCATACTGAACTGTACCTCCAAATTTGGTATCCCCTCTGGGTTTGCGCTACAGGGTATGGGAAAGGCACAATTGTATGTCAGAAGAGGCAGGAGGTAGGTGATCTGCAGCTGTGCCCTGTCTCTCAGGATGATCATTCATCCCTTCTGGTGCCATCAATGACTCTGTGGGGTTGGTGTGTTGGTGCTAAAGTACGGCCTGAGTCTACTGCCGTTTAAGTCTAGTGTAACTGCAGTGGGCCTGGGAGCCTGACTCTGCCCATCTTCTTTCTGTGCCCGCCTCTCTGCATTTTCCTTCACGATGCGTGTCTCCGGGCTTCTACCCCATGGACGGCACATGTGATTTAATGAGAGTTCACTGACAGAAAAGTAAAATGGGACGAAACTTGAAAACGTAAATTAGCACGTCCCCAGACCATTCTCTCTTCATTTTTGAGTAACAGAATTAATGCAAGTAAAAGAATTTAATGAAAGAAAATAAGGCAACAGTGTCAATGAAATAAAAACAAAGTGGGGACATTGGACAGAATTCATGTTCTTAAAGGCTAGGCACCTTTGCAACTCAAGCGTCAAATAATCTACCTACCAAGATGATATAACAAGCAAATAAACCCCAAAAAACACTTATTTCTAATCTTTTTTTTTAATATTTATCTTTATTTAACGTTTAGTTGTACACAATGCAATTGGCATTTATGTTTTTTTACGTGGTGCTGAGGATCGAACCCGAATCGCCGGCCGCGCACAGTGCAAGGCGAGCGCTCTGCCGCTGAGCCACAACCCCCAGCCCCTCTAATTCTTATCAGTTCATAATTTCGAGGGTTTTTTTTTTTTTTCCAATACTGGGATTGAACCCAGGAGGTACTCTACCACTGAGATACACCCCCAGCCCCATTTTATTTTTATTTTAAGACAGTGCCTTGCTAAGTTGTTCAGGCGCTGACCTATAATTTTATGATTCTCCTGCCTCAGCCTCCTGAGTCAATAGATTCCAGGTGGTAGCACCTGGCTGCACCTGTAACACATTCTTAAGCAAAACTCTACTCTTTTTTATGCTTTTTGGTCCAAAACAAAATAAATGTTACTTGATATCTCAAAATACATTTGACCTAAATATTTAACATGGTTTTGAGAAAGCCTTTTTTAAACCACATCTATTATTTTGTGCCTGGATGCATGAGTACTGATAGTATTTGATAATATTCTTTAATATCTTATGGGGCTTATCTCCAGGTAGCCTTCAGCCAAGAACAATGCCCTTAGTATAAATTCATTCAATCAATTTTTGCAAAAACTATTTTCAAGCCTTAAAGTGGACCACCAGGGGTAGAAGAAGGGGAGGGAGGGGGAAGTGCTGGGGATTGATATTGGCAAATGATAGTTGTTATATTGTGTTACATGTAGCAAAATATCTATAACAACTAAATTCCACCATATGTACAGCTATAATGCCCAGTGAAAAATGTGGGAACAGGGGCTGGAGCTGGAGCTCAGTGGTAAGAAGCACCTGCCTAGCATGTGTGAGGCCAGGGTTTGATTCTCAGTACCTCATGTAAATAAATAAAATATAAATAAAGGTCCATCAACAACTAAAACAATGTGAGAGCAAAATAATAAAGAGAAAATAGGGAAATCATTTTTTTTTTTTTTTTTGTATCAGGGATTCTCAGGGGCACTCTACCACTGGGGCCACAGTCCCCAGCCCCTTTTTGTATTCTTATTAGAGACAGGGTCTCATGAGTTGCTAGGTGCCTCGCCATTGCTGAGGGCTGGCTTTGAACTCGTGATCTTCCCTGCCTTCAGCCTTAAAATAGGGAAAAATTAAAAAATTAAGTGGACCACAAAATTTTGAGGCATACAGCAATATATTTTAGAAATTTTTGCAATTTTTCCCTCCTACTTTCATGATATGGAAAAAATCCTTCTTTTAATTTTTTGCCAGAAAATTAACAAACATATCTGTTCCTTCTCATCCTTCTCATTAATTATATGAAATTTTCTCATTGACTTAATCCCTGGAAATGTAATCCTTCAAGCATTCCTACTTTGCCCTACATGGTTGAATGGAATGTTCAATTTTTTTTTTATATACTATGCCTCAATTGGGCAAGAAATCAACCAAAATAGACATTTAAATGACAAATTTAAAAAGTTCTCGATCATTTTTAAGTAACACAAACACACAAGCCATACTGAACCAAACTTCTAAATACAGTCTCCCTGGTAACCACCAGGGTATTGCTTCCAGGACCCCCTGTGGGCACCAAAATCCATGATATTCAAGTTCAATCCTATAAAAGTGTGCAAAAAATATTTAAACACAGGCTACACACTAATCCTCTCACATACTTAAAAATCATCTCTAGAGGACTGATCATACCTTGATACAAGGTAAATGCTGACATAAATAGGTTGTCACACACTGTTTAGGGAACAATGGACAAGAAATATCCGTACACCTTCAGGAACAAATGCAACCATTCCCAGCCTAACCACAAAGTGCACAACCTGCAGTTTGGTTTGAAATCTACACATGCAGAAACCAGAGACACAGAGGGTTTCACAGTGAAAAACAGACTGTAAAAATAAAAAAAAAAAAAAAAAAAAAAAAAATCCTGTAACACCCAGTGTCCTCTAGCCAATGCCAACACAGAGGGGGCTCAGATCTTAAAAATCTGAAGGAGCCTGAATAACCAGCAGACAGTTGAAATCGTTGGGGTGTAGTCCTAAGTAAAATATGACCTTTGTATTTAGAAGCCAACTGTCTGAATGAAAATGAATGCAACACACAGTGAGGACCGAGTGTGACTCATAGATACACAGGCCAAGGCGCCATCTGTGGCATTTGCTAATCTACTCTCAGGCCTGATTAAGCTGAAAACTGGCAAATTCAAGGAAAGCCAAAGATGATTAAAAGACTCAGAAGGAACAACTACCACGAACTACGAGAAAACACAAGAGAAACAAGGGTTCTTCCTACCCAGGAAAGAAAAACCCGGGGGGCCAACTGCCTAAGCAAACTTCAGGAGCAGGCCAGGACAGACCACTGGCCCATGGGGACAGAAACAGGAAGGGGAGGCGTCATGAATTTTAGGGGGCTGCACACAAAACAGACCTCATACTAAGGGGAGTCTGTGCAAGTGCCTGGGTGACTAGGGTGTGACCAGTGGGACCCCAGGCACCAGGGCCAGGCCTAATACACCAAAGTACAGGAATGAGCCCCAGGGGAGCAAACCCAGAAGGGTGGGCACAGGATGGGTTTCTCGGCAGTGGAGTCCTTGAGGACCCTGGGAGGGTCTCCAGAGGTGGCACAGAACAAGGGACCTCCTGGGTACCCTCTTCCAGGTCCTCTCTCTCCCCCAGAGCTCGACCTCAGCCACTCCCTTGCTGCAGGGACCCTCAGTTCTCCCACCTCCAATCACTCCCTCTCTTTGCCTCTTGGCCTCCACCAGTGCTCTTTTGTCTCCCTGCTAGCTCCTCTCCCCCACCACTCTCCAGCCTCGCTCTCTACCCCCCACAGCAGGGAAGAAGGGAATGGAAACTTGGAGTGGACTCACTGAGTGGCACAGTGCAACCTGGACAACAAGAGGGCGGGCATCCATTGCATCCTCCATAAAGCCTCCCATCCCCGGAGCCTGCAAGCTCCCATCCCTGGGGACATTGCGTGTTCGGGAAAGAACCAGACTTTCCAGTTAAGAGCCAGTCAGAGGCTTAGGTTTAGACCATTCTCTTCCAGACACTACAGGGTGATCATCTCAAAGGTCCAACTCCCTTCTAAGGCTTGTCCCTTCTCGCCCTCCTTCCAAGATGGGGACTTGTGGGTAAGGGAAGAGGTGGACATATCTGGGGTAACTGAGGAGACAGCTTGACCACAAGTCTGACCTCCTCAGATATGGTCCCCTGCTCTGTGGTCAGTTTTCTTTTGACTATGAGATTTGAGGGTCGGGGGGGGGGGTCTTTGTCCCTATGAACTGGCTCCTACCTTCTGAGAATTAGGAAGGTATCCAGTGGTGGTCCATTTTCAGAACTGTAGTATCGAGCCTTAATTGTAAGATTGAAATGTAAGAAAGGTAACATGTAGCTTATCTATATAAATTCCTGGATCCAGTCTCCAAAGATGGCCCTAAGTGTATTACCAAATCCTAGCCAATTTTAAATAGTAGCCCTTCCTTTTGCCCTCCCAGTTTTTAGAAAATAGCTAATCAGCGTAGACTGTTTACCGCAGAACTACTCCTATCAGTGCAAGGGACAGTACTACACTAGGGATAAAAAACAGGTGGGACTGCCCGCACCACGTGGGCTCACCTGCCAGACTCCTGTTGGGTAGCACACACCCTTCTGCAGAAGTGATTTTGCCTTGCCAAAGCTACTTTCAGTACATGTCTGAGCCCCGTTGTAACCACTCTAGTACTTCTAACAACCTTATCACATTCTAGCCCTGCAAATCCCCAAGTCTCCAAAAAAAAAATTATACCACTTACCACCGATCGACTTCCAAACAGCCCCCTTTTCTTGACAGACTGCTTGGTGTGGGAGGGGACAGAATCCCTCCCCCCCCCAGCATTTTGATTCCTACCTCAGGGCACACACATGATCTTCCCAATCCTTTGCTACTTAGATGCAGCCGTGCCGCAGCCATTTTCTAACCCATTGCCTGGGCTATTCCATACTGGATACTGTGGATTCTCTTGGAAGACTTGAAAAATTTCCTATACTGGTATCTGGGGTAAAACTAGAAGCACATCTGCTTGCTCGAAGGATCACCAAGTTAAAGCCCATCCTCAGCAACTTAGCAAGACCCTATGCAACTTAGTGAGACCCCTGTCTCTAATGCAAAATAAAAAGGGATGGAATGTGGCTTCAGAGGTATGAAGGCCCCTGGTTCAAATCCCTCGGTTTACCAAACACTGGCTGGCTCTGAGAATATAACTCCCCAAAAAGACACAAGCTTGGTTTTTAACTTTCATTGAGTATTTGGTCATGAAAGCATGAAGAAAATATCAGGAGTCCACTCATTTAGGTGACTTTAGCTCCCCACCGCTCCAAGCCCGTCTCCTATCCTGTGATCACGGGTGCAGAGTATGGGGGCATGTGCCAGTAGTAGAGTCTGCCATGTGTTCCCTCCCCATTGAGTGTGGAAACACTGTCAGTCTCTTCAGAAATTCTTTTTGATATTGTCCTTTCCTTTCCCTGTGGGAAATAGGTCTTAAAGGTGAAGGTTGAAGTGGAACTCGGAATTAGGAAAAAACAACAAAAAACTCTTATCGGACTGGGCATAGTGTGCATACACCTGTAATTTCAGAGATTTGGGGAGGCTGAGGATGAGGATCACAAGTTCAACTCCAGCCTCAGCAGCAAGATCCTGTCAAAAAAAAAAAAAAGGAAGGAAGAAAGAAATGAAAAGGGGAAGGGACTGAGGATGTAGCTCAGTAGTAGAGCTGGGTTCCATCCCCAGTATCACAAGGGGAAAAAAAAATTATCAGTGTTTGAATAGCATTCCCCCCATGAACATATACTTACGTCACCAAATTCCCTCTACTTACCAGGGGCATAAATGTGAAAATAGTTCAACATTTTCCTAATCCCTCTTCCACACAGAATCCACATTCTTCCTTTCCCTTCCCATCACTCCAAGGCATCCCGGACAGACCCCATCCCCACCTGGCTTAACAATCCTGCCAACACTTCAGGGGCTCTAGCAAACAAAGTCTCTTCCCCTCCCCGTACCCACCACTTACACAGAGCAGGCTGAGTCAGGGCCTGACCAAACGGGGAGACGGGGATGGGGAAGTGGTGGATTGTGAAAGTCTCTCCCGCCCTCACCAGGCCGGGATCAGTGCAAGGAATGGGGCAATCCGGAAGAGGGATGGGAAGGGATTGGGGATTCTACTCTGCAGGCTCAGCGGTGGCCCCTCACCCTGTTATTAGGCCCTGAGTGTGTGGACCGCATCTGAAGCCCACCGCTCCATGGGGAGGCGCGTTGTGAGTGAGCTGGTTGAGGGCCCTTTAGGGGTCTCCCATTGGCACTTTCCCCATATGGAAAACTCCCACCCAGCCCCTCAATCTATCTCCCATATTCACCCCAAGTTCCACCCATCCATAGGCCCTGGGGGAGGGGAGGGGGTGTTAACAGCAAAGGTGAGCTGGCTGTCCTCCTCCCCGTGTCCTCCTGACCTAAGGAATTTCTCACACCGTTGGCATGTGCCCACGTGCTAGGCAGGTAGTTCTGGCTGCTCCCCAGGGACCCTCTTCCCTGTGAGCACCCAATCTTTTTCTACCTGCCAGCTTATCTACTTTAAGGAGGAAAAGGCTGCTTTGCAATTCCACTGACTTCAACAAAGTTCAAACTGGGGTCACCCTAAAAAGCCTCCACCATTGAGAACCACTTTCTTCACTTGACAGTGGGATTGTTGGAAAGCAGCTGGTCTCCCATGGGTGGGGGGACTTGCCCACGCTAACTTCTATTTCCAGGCCTCTTTTCATAGTTTAAGGAACAGGTGGACAAGGGTGGAGCCTGCCATCCTGTTCTACTCAGGAACATTTGAGCAAGCGTCAGACCCCACTTTCTGGTTTTAGCACCAAAGGCCCTTGTGGCAGATTACAGGGCAAAGGCGAAAACAGTCCCCCTCAACCCTCCTGCCGACTTAGTATGATTCCCACGTGTACCTTGGAATTCTCTTAATTCTCTTCCCAATCCTTTGAAAGCAGACAGAATTCACTCCCCCTTAGATGAAATTGACTTTCTGACACAGTCAATTCACTGTAAGGGTACGTAAATGCCATTTCTAAGTACTTCTCTTAGATCCTGCTATCCCCTCTACACAGGAATGAACCAGATTAAATGAAGTTAGATTTAGGAATATGACTGGTACTATGATCCAAATTTATGCATGGTTCTTATTTCTGAGCATATCAAATGT
>CM046668.1:135756156-136163507 GCA_025594165.1 Tamias sibiricus | reverse complement strand
TTTCATATATGGAAAAAATCCTTCTTTAATTTTTTGCCAGAAAAATTACAAACATATCTGTTCCTTCTCATCTTCTCATAATTATATGAAATTTTCTCATTGACTTATCCTGAAATGTAATCCTTCAGCATTCCTACTTTGCCCTACATGGTTGAATGGAATGTTCAATTTTTTTTTTTTTTATATACTATGCCTCATTGGGCAAGAAATCAACCAAAATAGACATTTATGACAAATTTAAAGTTCTCTCATTTTAAGTAAACACACACCATACTGAACCAAACTTCTAAATACAGTCTCCCTGGTAACCACAGGGTATTGCTTCCAGGACCCCTGTGGGCACCAAAATCCATGATATTCAAGTTCATCCTATAAAAGTGTGCAGTATTTAAACACAAGCTACACACATCCTCTCACATACTTAAAATCATCTCTAGAGGACTGATCATACCTGATACAAGGTAAATGCTACATAAATAGTTGTCACACTGTTTAGGGAACAATGACAAGAAAAATCCGTACACCTTCAGGACAAATGCAACCATCCCCAGGTCTAACCACAAAGTGCACAACCTGCAGTTGGTTGAATCTACACATGCAGAAACCAGAGACACAGAGGGTTTCACAGTGAAAACAGACTGTAAAAAAAAAAAAAAAAAAAAAAAAAAAATCCTGTAACACCAGTGTCCTCTAGCCAATGCCAACACAGAGGGCCTCAGATCTAAATCTGAAGGAGCCTGAATAACCAGCAGACAGTTGAAATCGTTGGGGTGATCCTAAGTAAAATATGACCTTTTATTTAGAAGCCAACTGTCTGAAGAAATGAATGCAACACAGTTGAGACTGAGTGTGACTCATAGATACACAGGCCAAGCGCCATCTGTGGCATTTGCTAATCTACTCTAGGCTGATTAGCTGAAAACTGGCAAATTCAAGGAAAGCCAAAGATGATTAAAAGACTCAGAAGGAACACCTACCACAACTACGAGAAAACACAAGAGAAACAAGGGTTCTTCTACCCAGGAAAGAAAAACCCGGGGGCCAACTGCATAGCAAACTTCAGGAGCAGGCCAGGACAGACCACTGGCCCATGGGACAGAACAGGAAGGGAGGTCATGAATTTTAGGGGGCTGCACACAAAACAGACCTCATACTAAGGGGAGTCTGTGAAAGTGCCTGGGTGACTAGGGTGTGACCAGTGGGACCCCAGGCCCCCAGGCCAGGCCTAATACACCAAAGTACAGGAATGAGCCCAGGGGAGCAAACCCAGAAGGGTGGCACAGGATGGGTTTCTCGGGCAGTGGAGTCTTGAGGACCTGGGAGGGTCTCCAGAGGTGGCACAGAACAAGGGACCTCCTGGGTACCCTCTCCAGGTCCTCTCTCCCCCCAGAGCTCGACCTCAGCCACTCCCTTGCTGCAGGGACCCTCAGTTCTCCCACCTCCAATCACTCCCTCTCTTTGCCTCTTGGCCTCCTCCAGTGCTCTTTTGTCTCCCTGCTAGCTTCTCTCCCCCACACTCTCCACCTCACTCTCTACCCCCACCGCAGGGAAGAAGGGAATGGAAACCTTGGAGTGGGACTCACTGAGTGGCACAGTGCAACCTGGACAACAAGAGGGCGGCATCCATTGCATCCTTCCATAGAGCCTCCCATCCCCGGAGCCTGCAAGCTCCCATCCCTGGGACATTGCGGGTTCGGGAAAGAACCAACTTTCCAGTTAAGAGCCAGTCAGGCTTTGGTTTAGACCATCTCTTCCAGACACACAGGTGATCATCTCAAAGGTCCAACTCCTTCTAAGGCTTGTCCCTTCTCGCCCTCCTTCCAAGATGGGGACTTGTGGGTAAGGAAGAGGTGACATATCTGGGGTAACTGAGGAGACAGCTGACCACAAGTCTGACCTCCTCAGATATGTCCCCTGCACTGTGGTCAGTTCTTTTGACTAAGATGAGGGTCGGGGGGGGGGTCTTTGTCCCTATGAACTGGCTCCACCTTCTGAGAATTAGGAAGTCCAGTGGTCCATTTTCAGAATGTAGTATCGAGCCTTAATTGTAAGATTGAAATGTAAGAAAGGTAACATGTAGCTTATCTATATAAATTCCTGGATCCAGTCTCCAAAAGATGGCCCAAGTGTATCCAATCCTAGCCATTTTAACTATAGCCCTTCCTTTGCCCTCCCCAGTTTTAAAATTAGCTAATCATGTAGACTGTTACCCAGAACTACTCCTATCAGTGCAAGGGACAGTACTACACTAGGGATAAAAACAGGTGGACTGCCCGCCCACGTGGGCTCACCAGCCAGACTCTGTTGGGTAGCACACCCTTCTGCAGAAGTGATTTTGCCTTGCCAAGCTACTTTCAGTACATGTCTGAGCCCTTGTAACACTCTGGTACTTCTAACAACCTTATCACCTTCTAGCCCTGCAAATCCCCAAGTCTCCAACCACTACCACCTCGACTTCCAACAGCCCCTTTTCTTGACAGACTGCTTGGGTGGGAGGGGACAGAATCCCTAGCATTTTGATTCCTACCTCAGGGCACACAAGATCTTCCCAATCCTTTCTACTTAGATGCAGCTGCCAGCCATTTCTAACCCATTGCCTGGGCTATTCCATACTGGATACTGTGGATTCTCTTGGAAGACTTGAAAATTTCCTATACTGTATCTGGGAAAACTAGAAGCACATCTGCTTGCTCGAAGGATCACAAGTTTAAAGCCAGCCTCAGCAACTTAGCAAGACCCTACGCAACTTAGTGAGACCCTGTCTCTAAATGCAAAATAAAAAGGGATGGGAATGTGGCTCAGAGGTAGAAGGCCCCTGGGTTCAATCCCTGGTACCAAACCTGCTGGCTCTGAGAATATACTCCCCAAAAAGACACACTTGGTTTTTAACTTCATTGAGTATTTGGTCATGAAAGCATGAAGAAAATATCAGAGTCCACTCATTTGGTGACTTAGCTCCCCACCTCCAAGCCCTCTCCTTCCTGTGATCACGGGTGCAGAGTATGGGGGCATGTGCCAGTAGAGTCTGCCTGTGTCCTCCCCATTGAGTGGGAAACACTGTCAGTCTCTTCAGAAATTCTTTGATATTGTCCTTTCCTTCCCTGGGAAATAGGTCTTAAAGGTGAAGGTTGAAGGTGGAACTGGAATTAGGAAAAACAAAAAACTCTATCAGACTGGGCATAGTGGTGCATACCTGTAATCTCAGAGATTTGGGAGGCTGAGGGATGAGGATCACAAGTTCAACTCCAGCCTCAGCAGCAAGATCCTGTCAAAAAAAAAAAAAAAAAAAAAGGAAGGAAGAAAGAAATGAAAAGGGGAAGGGACTGAGGATGTAGCTCAGTAGTAGAGCTGGGTTCCATCCCCAGTATCAGAAGGGGAAAAAAAAATTATCAGTGTTTGAATAGCATTCCCATGACATACTTACGTCACCAAATTCCCTCTACTTACCAGGGCATAAATGTGAAATAGTTCAACATTTTCCTAATCCCTCTTCCACACTCCACATTCTCCTTTCCCTTCCCATCACTCCAAGGCATCCCGGACAGACCCCATCCCACCTGGCTCAACAATCCAGCCAACACTTCAAGCTCTAGCAAAGTCTCTTCCTCCCGCACCCACCACTCCACAGCAGGCTGGAGTCAGGGCCTGACCCCCGGGGAGACGGGGCTGGGGAAGGGTGGCTCTGAGAGTCTCTCCGCCCCTCCCAGGCCTGGCTCAGGCAAGGACTGGCATCCGAAGAGGGAAGGGAAGGGATGGGCTTCTACTCTGCGGGCTCAGCGGTGGCCCTCACCCTGTTATTGCCCTGAGTGTGTGACAGCATCTGAAGCCCACCTCTCAGGGAGCGCGTGTGAGCTGGTCAGAGGGCCCTGGAGGGGTCTCCCATTGCACTTTCCCCATATGGAAACTCCCCACCCAGCCCCTCAATTCTCCCCATATTGCACCCCAAGTCCCCATCCATGGCCCTGGGGAGGGGAGGGGGTGTTACAGCAAGGTGAGCTGGCTGTCCTCCCCCGTGTCCTCCTGACCTAAGGAATTTCTCACACCTTGGCTGTGCCACGTGCTAGGCAGGTGGTCTGGCTGCTCCCCAGACCCTCTTCCCTGTGAGTACCCATCTTTTTCTACCTGCCAGCTTCTCTACTTCAGGAGGAAAAGGCAGCTTTGCAAGCCACTGCCTTCACAAAGTCAAACTGGGGTCACCCTAAAAGCCTCCACCATTGAGACCCTTTCTTCACTTGACAGAGGGAGTTGGAAGCAGCTGGTCTCCAATGGGTGGGGGGGACTTGCCCACCTAACTTCTTCCAGGCCTCTTTCATAGTTTAGGAACAGGGGACACGGGTGGGGCCTGCCATCTGTTCTCCTGGGAACATATGAGCAAGCGTCAGACCCCACTTACTGATTTAGCACCAAGCCCTTGTGGCAGATACAGGGCAAAGGAAACAGTCCCTCTACCCTCCTGCCACTTAGTCTGATTCCCACTGTACCTTGGAATTCTCTTCCCAATCCTTTGAAAGCAGACAGATTCACTCCCCTTAGATGAAATGACTTCTGACCAGCAATCACTGAAGGGTACTAAATGCCATTTCTAAGTCCTTTCTCTAGATCCTGCTATCCTCTACAAGGAAAGAAACAGATTTATGAAGTTAGATTTATGAAATGAGGTACATGATCCAAATTAATGCATGGTTCTTATTTCTGAGCAAATCAAATGGGTTTTTTTCCACAAGTGTTGTTCTCTTATTGTCTAAATACTTTCTACAAGTTGGCAATAATTGAATCATTTTCTGTTCTTTATGCTCCATCTTCTGTTCATCTCCATTTTTTCCCCTGTACTGGGGATAGTATCTAGGGGAGCTCTACCACTGAGCTCCATCCCCAGCCCTTTTTATTTTTATTTTTTATTTTATTTTTTATTTTCAGACAGGGTCTCCCTAGATTGCAAAGTCTGGCCTTGAACTGGTGATCCTTCTGCCTCAGCCTCCCAAGTTGCTGGGATTATAGGCATGCACCACCACACCAGGCTCAACTCTATATTATTTTGATCAGTATCTTTATTGCCAAAGCAGTCCCTGCCAATGAATTTGGCTACCATATATGCTATTTATAATTTTAAATGCAATGTAATCTGAGCAGGATTTGGATTTAAAACTGTCTCATTATGCAAAGCTCTAATGAGGTCCAAGAATCTTTACTCTGAAACATTTTTGAATGTGTATGTTTAGTAATCTACAACTTTAAAAGAAAAAAAAGGAAAATGTCAGAATCTCTGCAAGAGCATCAATTTAACAGTTAAAATGCTGCCTCCTTCTGGAAATTTTTATTGGACATGATAAAGTTGTAAAACTGCTGTGGAGACATTGTCTCATGGAAAAAAATGTAAGAAAAATGTTTAAGGAAAATTTCAAGAAAACAAAAGTAAAGAACTAGAGTAAATGTTGAAAGATTGCCTAGATTCTGCCTTTGAGGTAGGAAGGCATCTAAACCATCTCTTTTTAAAGATCCCTTAATAGTAACTGAGCAAGTAGAACATAGATGAAAAAATTGGAATTAGCATTATCTCCGTTTTTAAATTGTGCCACCAGACTTAGAATTTTTAAACACAACTTGCATTATCATTTATGCATGCATACATATCAATACTACATGCCTAGAAAAATTGTGTGTGTGTGCGCGCGCGCCAGGAAATGCCTAGGTTCCTGATTTATAGCCAGCAGTCACATGAATTTGGGAAACCACCTAATCCCTCTGAGTCCCAATTTCCTTATCTGTTAATGAGGGTAATAAACCCATTGTTGTTGACCTCAAAAACCCTTTGTGAGCTGGGAGCAGTGGCACACACCTGTAATCCCAGTGGCTTGGGAGGCTAAGACAAGAGGATCACAAGTTCAAAGCCAGCCTCAACAATGGTGAGGCACTAAGCAACTCAGGGAGACCCTGTCTTAAATAAAATACAAAATAGGACTGGGGATGTGGGTCAGTGGTCAAGTGCCCCTGAGTTCAATCCCCAGAAACAAATTTAAAAATATAAATAAATAAAATTTTTTTAAAAACGTTGTGAGGTTCACTAAAATCAACAAATAACTCTATGAGAGAACAAATTCATATATGATCTTTAAGACTTTAAATAATCATATGTCTGAAGTCAAAGAAAAGAATCAGACTTATGGCCAACAAGAAAAATGCTTGATGCTGCCCCATGTGTTGCGTGACCACATCTGGAACACCAGACCAATCAACTCTGTGCTCTCCAGAGTAAAGAGATGGCGATGAAAGCTACAAACAACCCCAGACTGTGGTTACATGGACGCAAGATCCACTCTTGGTCCTCTAGGTGTGTTTTGTTCCCACAGAGCCAAAGAGCAGTTGGGTCTCACCAAAGCCAATCTGGTCAGCAACCAAGAAAGCTCTGTTGGTTAAGCTCAGCCCAGAGCCAGCATCCCCAGGCTCTGCCAAGATCCCTGAGCCAGGATCACATGCTGATCTTGCCCTGGGATGTTAAAGGGGCTTTCATGATGCTCCCAAGCAAGACTAGCCAAGATCCAAGCCAGCTAAGAGACCAAAGGACACTCCACAGCTCCAGTCCCTACTTGGCCTCTCTCTCCTGGGCATGTAATTTTGCCGTAAGTTCGTCTCTAAAATGAGTATAAGTAGAACTACCTCATTAGACTGTTGAAGGGTGGAATGAGCGAGTACCCACGCCCCACTTAGGACAGCGTCTGCTGTGTCTGTGTGATGTGTCTACCAGCTGCTGCTCTTGGTGCTGCCGCTCTGACCACCACACTAGCCTCTTATCTCCCGCTCACACTTCTGGATCAAGTTTCTGAGACAGAAATTTGGTCCTTTAAGTCCTCTGTTCGTCAATGTTTAGAGTTTTGTTGCTATACTAGTTACATACTATACATATACACTATTTATTTTTCAATAAAAAAAATTATAAATTATAACTGCTGCTAGGTGCAGCACATGCCTGTAATGCCAGTGAGTCAGGAGGCTGAGGCAAGAGGATTGTAGGTTTAAGGGTAGCCTCAGCAGTTTAGTGAGGCTCTCAGCAACTAAGTAAGACCCTGTCTCAAAATCGAAAATAAAAAGGGCCATGGGGCACAGTGACACACACTTGTAATCCCAGTGGCTTGAGAGGCCGAGGCAGAAGGATCATGAGTTCAAAGCCAGCCTCAGCAACTTAGCATGGCGCTAAGCAACTCAGTGAGACCCTGTCTCTAAATAAAATTCAAAATAGGGCTGGGGATATGGCCCAGGGGTTAAGTCTCACCCTTGGGTTCAATCCCTGGTACCAAATAAATAAATAAAAATAAGGCTAGGAATGCAGCCCAGAGGTAAAGCTAAAGCACACCCTAGGTTTCAACTCCCAGTAACCAAAAAAATAAATTTAAAATAAATTATAATTTCTAGTGCTGTTTGATAGCATATAAGCCAAACCAAGTAACAACTATTTTGCCGCTGTATAAGGCACCATATAAGTAGATGCCCCTGGAATAAAAGCTGAGACTTTTACACATTTTGAGCTGTTAAACATTTTTTATGAGGAGGTAATATTTCAATTCCATTTTGCCCCAAGAGCAGAAGCAGCTACCATAGCCCTGACTCAAAATTATTTGATAAATCACCCCAAGAAAAATACTAGAAGGCACCAAAACTGTTTTGAGTAATGACTAAAAGTGACATTGTCCACTAGATGGCATTTAAGTTATTTTTAATTTAAATGGGTTTTAGCTCATACTGAAAACCTTCACTGGTTTGCACTTGGCCCAGCAGTTCATATGCACCAGTTTTCTGACTGGGTGGGAACCCTCCAGGGTTGGCTGAACTGAGGCTTAGGAAGACCCACAGCCACTTCTAGCTACGGGCATAAAATCCTTTTGGAGTTATGAAAGAGAGGAGCAATTTTAAATTCTGTGTGAAATCTTCAAATCAGTAATTTTTTAAGGTAAATTATTGAGGCTGCAATCAAGGGACTGGAGAACTTATGTCTCCCAGTTCATTGCAGTGTAAGGAGCAGTCTAACAGCCACAGAGCTGCAGCTTCCTGGCAGGTTCTCGACTGGCCGTGGGTTCCTCCGAGCCTCCATCTTTTCCCCAAGTCTAGCAGCCTAATCATACCTGCATTTCCTTTCAATTAATTCTTAGAACAGAGCCAGGCGCGGTGGCGCACACCTGTAATCCCAGCACTTTGGGAGGCTGAGGCAGGAGGATCGCGAGTTCAAAGCCAGCCTCAGCAATGGCGAGGCACTTAGCAACTCAGTGAGACCCTGTCTCTAAATAAAATACAAAAAAGGGCTGGGGATGTGACCCAGTGGTCGAGTGCCCCTGAGTTCAATCCCTGGTACCACAAAAAAAAAAAAAAAAAAAAAAAAAAAAAATTCTTAGAACAGGCCAGGAATGGCCCAATGTTTATTCCCAGCAGAAGTAGAGTCTCATCCTCATTGGATTGAAAGCAGAGAGAATAGTCAGGTCTGTTCTGTCTGTTAATTTCCCATAAGGCCATTAAGAGAAAAGCATTTTAAATTTCAACAGTAAGACTTTAATATAGCCATGAAGATGAAACTAAATAAATGCTAAAATAAGCTATAAAACAAATGTAAGTGTCCTTTCCATGCAGTGGAGAAGATGTTCTTGTATTTGGGAAGATTTTGCAAGACACCAAGGATGTGGCTACTCTATTTGCTAACTCTTGCAAGTTTCCGGAGGCTTCCCATCAGATTCAAAGTCACTGGTGCCAAAGTTCAAATTGTCCACTAGATGGCCCTTGTATGCACTAAGTATCCTTAACCACTGGCACCTTTACTCCATGATTAGTAAAACACAATGTATTTTTTTTCTTTTTTTTTAAATATTTATTTATTTACTTTAGTTGTACACAATGCAATCATTTATGTTTACATGGTGCTGAGGATCAAACCTGGGCCACCCACGTGCAAGGCGAGGGCTCTGCCGCTAAGCCACAACCCCAGCCCAACACAATGTATTTAATACCTATGTGATTAAAGAAGCCCTCTTCTAAGGGAAAAGCCATGCAATGGTCACCTAATTATTATTGATTGCCTGATAAGATGCAGAACTGAACACATTATCTCCACTCCATTCCAACTTGGGAGAAAAGTAAAATGTATAACTAAATTCACAGGAAATAAAGAATGGAAGAGAAAAGGCAGCTGCCCAGATCACATTTTTAAGAAGATGTCAACAGGATGACAGAGGGTGAAAGCCAAGCATCAACAGAGGGGACAGCTATGAGAAGCAAGCCTGCCTCCAGAGCTCACAGGGGATACAAAAGCACCCCCACACTCCTGGAAGGGCAGGGGTCAGAGGAAAGGAGAAGCAAGCTGTGGGAATTCAGTGCTGGCCTGCAAGACCTCCCATGCTTGTCTCCACTCATTTCCCACAAAGCTGTTGGCCAGGCTAACTCGCCCTCTCCCAAACTAGACACTGGTGGATACAACAGGGACACTGCAGCTAGAAACCAGCTTGCTCCTTGCGGGATGACCCTCCAGCAAAACTGACCCCTGGCGAGGCTTGCCCCCCTCCAATACATCAGCTTTGCACCCTCACCCCTAAATGCAGACAGAGATCACCAGACGTTTCAGGAAAGCCCCCACCATAAGACAGAGACCACAAAGACCAAAGCAAAAGAAAAACAGACAAAAGAAGAAAATGTTGAAGAAACTATAATTAGTAATTAGTATCCTCTGAAACAGAAGGAAAACGGTTAGGCCCATAAAACAAGAATCAGATGCTAGTCCAAAGATTTTTTTTAAAGTAGCAATCAGAATGAGAAAGGGCTCTTGAAAATTAAAAGTATAATAACCAGAATGAAAACTTCAATACAAAGGTTAAAGGAGAATTTAAAAGAAGGTATAAACTCAAAGGAAGAAAATGTGTGGAAAAAAAATGATTGGAATGTTAGTAGTAAATCCAGGACCCCCAACATTAGACCAAAAGAGGTTCTGGAAAGAGAAATGAGCATGAACTAAAGGGAGGAAATTGTAGAAGAACAAGAGAACATTTCCCCAAATGGAAAGAAAAAAGTTTCTAGGTTAAGACCACCAACCTAGTACCAACTTAATGAGTTTAGAAAGGAAAAAGTAAATCTAAGTCAAATACTGTACAATTTTTAAACATGAGGAATAAATAGTCCTAAAAACCTCAGACAAAGAAAAAAGGGTGCCAGGTGCAATGGTGCCCACTGTAACTCCAGCAGCTCAGGAGCTGAGCAGGATAGTGAGATCAAGGTCACCCTCAGCAACTTAGCGAGGCCCTAAGCAACTTAGCAAGACCTGTCTCTAAATAAAATATTTAAAAGGGCTGGAGACATGGAGATGTGGCTCAGTAGTTAAGTGCCCTAGGTTTAATCCCTGTTGCCAAAAAGAAAGGTTATACTCATAGAACAGGTAATCAGAACGTACTGGATGTCTAAACCACATTGGAAACTAGAAGTCAACAGAACAGTGCCTTCACAATGCTAAAGACTGGGTTGGTTGGTTTATGTTTGTTTGTTTTGTGGTGCTGCGGACTGAACCCAGAGCTTTGTGCATGCTGGGCAAACACACTCCACAGCTGAGCTACATCCCCTGCTGCTAGGATAAATTATTCTTACTCCTACAACTCCTTATCCAACCAAGCTCTCAGTAAACTGCAGAATAGAGGGCTTTTGTGGCTTGTCAGTTCTTGAAAAACATACCTTTGGGGCCCAGTTCTACAAGAAGCTCTTGGAGGAGATAAATCAGGACAGAGGGAGCCCTGGGGCCAGGACACCTGGACTCTCACCCAGGAGGGAGGTTAAGTGAGAGGCCATATGTGAGGGGAGCTGTATGGTGGCCTTCAGAGCACACAGCTGTGGGTGTGGGTGGAGACTTTGGGCAAGGACATCTCCAAGAAAATATACATATATATAAAACTGATGGATTTTCTCACTGATCTGACCTGTCCTGTGTTGTGACACAGCTCACATTCTTGCAAGTTTGCCGAGCTGAAGGAAAACATTGACCACTGCTCCAACAGGCAGCTGAAAGACAGCCGTAAATCCCCCAAGTCTGGCAGTGCTGTCCTCACAGACAAGGTTCCAGTAGGCCCATGTATGTTGAGAGCTTCTAGCTACCCTCCTCTGGAATGCTTGGCTGTTGGTGGCAAGAAACAGGGGGTTGCTGAAGGCCTCAAAAAAGCACAGGAGGGCTGCTGAGCTAGCACCAAGTCTGCCCAGAAAGGGCTAAAGAGCTAAAGGAATATCAGTCCCTAACCAGCCACCCCAGCCTCCACCTTCTCTGTGGTGGGAGAAGAGGTTCAGAACTGTGTGTCTCAATTGGCCACTGGAGTTTCAAACGCATACACAAGCTAATGGTAACAATGCATTGTAAAACCTTCAGAAGGCACCGGTGGGCATGGCGGCTCATGCCCGTAATCCCAGGGAGGCTCAGGCAGGAGGATCGCAAATTAGTGAGACCCTGTCTCAAAAAAGTAAAAAGGGCATGGACTACTGCTCAGTGATAGAGTACCCCTGGGTTCAATCCTTAGTAGTAGAGGAAACAAAAGAAAAAGAAAATACCTTCAGAAGAAAAGGCCATTTGTGTTTTTGAACATGGCAGCTTTAAGTTATTGGATTTTTAAATCAGCAGGGTTTTTTTGTTTGTTTTGTTTTGTTTTGTTTTTTGTGGTACCGGGGATTGAACTCAGGGGCACTCGACCACTGGGTCACATCCCAGCCCTTTTTTGTATTTCATTTAGAGACAGGGTCTCACTGAGTTGCTAAGTGCCTCGCCATGGCTGAGGCTGGCTTTGAACTCGCAATCCTCCTGCCTCAGCCTCCCAAATAAATCAGCAGTTTTTAAATAGAAACAACTTGACCAAAAATCTGTCATAGCATTTTTTTGGGGGGGTGGGGGTGGGGGGTGGGGGGTATAGCACTGGAGATTGAACCCAGGCACACTCACCACTGAGCCACATCCCCAGCCCTATTTTATATTTTAGTTAGAAACAAGGTCTCACTGAGTTGCTTAGCACCTCGCTCTTGCTGAGGCTGGCTTTGAACTCACAATCCTCCTATCTCAGCCTCCCCAGCTACTGGGATTATAGGCATGTGCCACCAAGCCCACCTATCACAGAATTTTGAGACCCATTAAAATAAAGTTTAGTAAGAAAACAAAACAAAACAAAAGTCAGGGCTGATGGAAAAAGAGAAAAGGAAGACTGCTCAAGGAAAAAGAATTTTTGCTGAGAAAGGTGAGTCTGAAAGACGAGTCCCCCTGGAGAAGGAAGGCAGCAGGCCAGAGCAGCACCGCAGGTGGAGGGCGCAGGTCAGGAGGAGCTGGTACTCTTCCAGCAACTGGCAAATGTTGACCAGGGCCACTGCAGGTACAAGCCTCCGCCTAAGATCAGAGCAGTCCACAGAGGCCCACCTCCCTGACTCGGGGTGTAGTGAGCGAGCCCGCCATTAACACAGCCCAAACTCATTTGTGTCGTTCCACAATTTCAGAATTTATAGAATAACAATAAATGCACAAGTTACCCCACTTTAAGTGGTTGTGATCACTAAATACTTGTGGGTCGTCTGATTGTCATAAACCAGGTAATTGTATTTTCTTTTATTCCATTTTTTTTTTTTTTTTTTTTTTTTGGTACCGGGGATTGAACTCAGGGGCTCTCGACCAACTGGGCCACCTCCCCAGCCCTTTTTTTTGTATTTTATTAGAGACAGGGTCTCACTGAGTTGCTAAGTGCCTCGCCATTGCTGAGGCTGGCTTTGAACTCGCGATCCTCCTGCCTCAGCCTCCCAAGTGCTGGGATTACAGGCGTGCGCCACCGTGCCCGGCTTCCATTCCATTCTTAATTTCTACTATCTATGACACTCAAACACACTTCAAATTTCATGCAATGATGTGTGTGTATGTGACAGAGAACTAAAGAAGGCTTAAGGTGAATGAACACAGGATCTAAAACCAAGAACACAGGCAGAGAGAGATGAAGGTAGTGTCAAGAGTCCCTGTAGGCGCTCAGATAAGGGTTTTAAGCGTTCCACAGAGTCATCAAGGCAGAGGGTCCAGATGGACAGGGTTTCAGTGTCACAGTGTCAGCTTGGAGTGTTAGCTCGAGGTGTCAGCTTGCAGTAGGCCATGCATCGTCTTCATGGGCAAGAGAAACTGTGCTTGCTGAACACTTAAAGGACAGGAAATTGAAAGTTGGTCACTGTGTCAATTCTCCTGGGCAAAGCTTGGGAAAGTGAACAGGTCAGTGTGCCTCCATGTCCAATATTGCTGGGGGAAGGGACCCCTTTGATGGGTCTTAAGTGAAGGAGTCACAGCAGGTGAGGTAGATAAGCTCCTGTGTCTGCTGTTCTTGATATGACCTGGGATGGCAAGAGTCCAGGCGCTCCTGATTTATAGTTGGATCAGTTGGCACGTTACGTTATTTATCAATTTATGTCTGTGGTTGTGCCAGGCAAATGGCGATTGTTTATTGCACAAAGTATGGAGTCATTCTGCCTTGACACTTGTACTCAAAATGGAGTCAACTTAAGGCTTTACAAAGTGGAGTCACTCAGGCAGGCACAGCCTGAGAACTGCTGTTCTGTGCATCACAGAGTAATTCAGAGCAGTGCACAGCTTGCTCTCCACAGGGCGTTTATAGTCTAGTGGAGGGTATAGGACAGAGGGACAAGGGGCAATACTAATTCCAGGCAGAGGGAAATCCTACAGACATGTCCCCAGGTGGCTGAGTGTGGCTCAGCAGTAGAGCCTATGGTTAGTATGCCCACAGCACCGAAATAAAGAAGAAAAAAGAAATATCCAGAGAAGCATGCAAGTGAATTGGAACAACATCCAGGCAGCCAGTGTGCCCGGAGGGGGAGAGAGCCGCGAGAAAGCGGCAACAGAGGAGCTCTGGGATTGGGAGAGGCCTTTGGGTTATATGGTATAAATTTTGGCAATCTTTTGGATTTTGGAGCAGAGGAGTGAGAAGGTTGATCCAGGTGTTAAGAGGATCGCTTTAGTGTCCATGCTGGGAATGGACTACAGGACACAGGTGGGGGGAGGGGCTGATTAGGTGGCCAGTGGGTCTCTGGTGATAGGTCAAGAAGGTGAGGTATGAGAATACACCAGTAATGCGAGTCATGGTGGCCTCTCGGGAGCAGGTCTGGAGACAGGGCGAGCCGAGCGTGGAACCTGGCTTGACAGGGTCTAGCAAAGAATGGAAAGAGGAATTGGAAGAATGTGGAGGCAGATTGCGTGAAGGAGAGAAAATGGAACAGGGGGGCTGGAGGAGATACAAGATCAAGAGTCTGAGCCGGGCGCGGTGGCGCACGCCTGTAATCCCAGCACTTGGGAGGCTGAGGCAGGAGGATCGCGAGTTCAAAGCCAGCCTCAGCAATGGCGAGGCACTTAGCAACTCAGTGAGACCCTGTCTCTAATAAAATACAAAAAAGGGCTGGGGAGGTGGCCCAGTGGTCGAGTGCCCCTGAGTTCAATCCCCAGTACCAAAAAAAAAAAAAAAAAGATCAAGAGTCTGCTCGTTTAATTAGACAAAATACAGATTGTGTAGTGATAAAAGCAATCCATTAGTTAAAAAATGTATTGACTGATATCAATTAAGATATCATTAACATCTATTAGTCATATTATATATATATATATATATTTTTTTTTTTTTTTTTTTTTTTTTTTTTTTGTACCAGGGATTGAAATCAGGGGCACTTGACCCCTGGGCCACATCCCCAGCCCTTTTTTGTATTTTTTTAGAGACAGGGTTTCACTGAGTTGCTAAGTGCCTCGCCATTGCTGAGGCTGGCTTTGAACTCACAATCCTCCTGCCTCAGCCTCCCAGGTGCTGGGATTAAAGGTGTGTGCCACCGCACCCAGCTAATCATATTAATCTGTTCATACTAATGAATGATACAGGAGGTGGGAGCAACTGTTACTGCAATGAGCTTGAGTAAATGGAAGGAGATGGGCTCTTGGCACAGTGAAGGGCTGCCCTGAGCTGGGGCCTGCACGGTCCACCCACAGCAGCAGCAGGGGAGAGCAGAGCACACGAGCCCCAGTGCAGAAGATGCGTGGCCAGCCTGGGCATGTGGCTCAGTGGTAGAGCGCTCGCCTAGCATGCATGAGGCACTGGGTTCGATCCTCAGCACCACATAAAAAATAAAATAAAGATATTGTGTCCACTTAAAACTAAAAAATAAATTAAAAAAAAAAAAAAAAAAAAGAAGAAGAAGAAGATGGATGGCCATGCAGTTAGATCCCTGGAAGTTCTGTTTGGGTGACTTGTTTTCTTAAGGACACTGACAGAATGAGGAGGGCAGAGGCGCTTACAAGGCTGAGCAGAAGGGAAGTCTGCAAGCTAGCATCCAGCAGCGAGCGTGTTCCCAAGTGGCTACCTAGGGGAGGGCGGATATTCCAGGGAGACAGTGGTTGCAGAATCCAGGGCCACTTGAAGTTGGGGCCACTTAGCATGTGCCCAGACTGCCTGGCTATAGGTTTTTCTGCAGCTATGTTATGCTTAGCGGTTCAAGTTGGGGGCCGAGTTATGCAAGGGAGTGATTATAATGACTGGTGATGGAATTTAAACCAGGTCAAGAGAATAATGAATACACAATGTGAGGTGAAAGGTACTGCGAGAAGTGAGTTGCACAGGTCAGGGGTGGTAGAGCAGGGCTGAGATTAGGATATAACAGAAGTTGTAATATGACAACTGCACAGCAGGACCATGGCATTGGTTGACTGTTACAGGAAAGAGGACATGATTGCTGGAGGAGGGAAGTCAAGGAGCCCCGAAGCCTGGCTACCGGATGATGAGATACTTGGATGTTGAAATCAGGAGTTGCTTCAGAGAATGGCAGTGAGCCTGGATACTAAACCTTCAAAACACCAGGGGAAGAACTCAGGGGCTTTGAAAGTGACTGTGTTATGGGGAGTGGAGTATGGTATAGTCTAATCCCTGGGACTCAAAACTGGAGAGTAGGAGCCGGGCGTGGTGGCGCACGCCTGTAATCCCAGCACTTGGGAGGCTGAGGCAGGAGGATCACGAGTTCAAAGCTAGCCTCAGCAATGGCGAGGCACTTAGCAACTCAGTGAGACCCTGTCTCTAAATAAAATACAAAAAATGGGCTGGGGATGTGGCCCAGTGGTCAAGTGCCCCTGAGTCCTGAGTTCAATCCCCAGTGCCAAAAAAAAAAAAAAAAAAAAACACTGGAGAGTAGGGGTAGGGGAGAGGGGAGAAATGGTCTGAAAGTAGCTAGGAAAAGAGAGGATCCACTCTGCCCAGACCCAAGGGCAGAAGGCCTACGGGCAACCAGGCCAGAGAGGGCTGCTGAGGAGCAGTGCCCTCAGGGAGAGCAGGATTTTCTTTATGGCAGGAAGGTGAAGGGAACATTTATAGAAAGAACTGGTCAAGGTGACAAGTGTAGCAGTACTAGAGCATCAAAATGTCATGTGCATGTGGTACCAACAACTACACGGCTGTCTATAATTCACTGTACTTTCTGATCCAAAATATACTTAACATCTAATCCTGTAACATAACCACAACTCTTGTTTTCTCAGCAAGTCACAGTAGACACAGTACTCTACAGGAATACCTCTATACTTAGGATGGTATCAGCTAATAAAGGCTGGAATAGTGATCTAGAACCATCTATAAAGTGGAATCAGATGAGATGCTGGAGAGAGACCAGAGTCCAGATAACTCTCAATGGCTTGTTTGGGGGGTAGGGATGAGTGTGACAGTAAAGGGAACAGTAGATGAGAAGACACAAAAGCTTCAGTAAGATGCAAGTTAAGTCTGAGATGCCTACAGGCTAACAAGTTAGGGACTTCTAGTAGCCACTGGGGGAAAATGTCTAGAACTCAGGGGAGTAGTGAGGCTGGAGACAGACCTAGGAGTCACGACACAGGCACACGGAGCTGACACACAGACTGAGGGGAACCTCACAGGAATGCAGTGAGCAGGAATAGCTCACTTGGCAGCAGCCAGCCCATGCTACCTGCCAAAAAACAAGCCTGTAATTCATAGCCTACTTTTGAGCCAAAACATACTTAATGTTACACCTGTAACAGGCATAAACAAGACACTTAGCGGCTGGGGCAGAATGGGTGTGTGGGGCAGGTACCATGCTAAGCCATATGGAATCCTGAGGGAATGAGGAAAATCTGTAATACCGAGCCTGTCTGTGCTGTTGAATATGGTATCTCCCAAATTCACATCCACCCAGAGTCTCAGTGTGACCTTATTTGGAAATAGCATCTTATTTACTTATTTAAAATAACATATTTATTTAAATATGATACCTATTTAAAATGGAGTCATACTAGCTGGGTGTGGTGAAGCACTCCTACAATCCCAGAGCATTAGAGGCTGAGGCAGAAAGATCACAAGTTTGAGGCCAGCATTGGCAGTTAGCAAGACCCTGTCTCAAAATTAAAAACACGAAAGGGCTGGGGTGTAGTTCAGGGGTAGAGCACTACCAAGTTCAATCCTCATTATCAAGAGGAAAAAAAAAAAAAAAGAAAATCATACTGAAATAGAGTGGGATCTAAATTCTAAGGACTGGTGTCCCTCTATGAAGAGGACACAGACACACACAAAAAAGAAGGCCTTGTGCCAAGGACAGCAGAGACTGGAGGGATGCAGCTGCAATGAGGAGCGCGCTCGCTGGCAGCCAGGAGAGGGCCTGGGGTTTCTCACTGAGAGTCTGTGGCCTCCAGAACTGCAAAGAATTAATTCTGTCATTTCAAGCCACTCGGATTTTGGTACTTTGTTATAGCAGCCCTAGGAAAATAATATGCTGTGTACTTAAATTTTTGATATTTTATTATGTGTTGTTTGGCATTAAGTTTGATTTTAATACTGCAGGAAAATATTTGATTACAAGTTTTGTGGAACTCCCTTAAATCTAGCAGGTGAAGCAAGTGCCTCACCTACCTCACCCTGATCTGGCCCTGGGGAAAGCTTTCACTGCTTGTGTTGAGGTATCAACAGCCAAGCTTCTCCTCAGTCTATTTTAAGAAACATATCTATACGGCAAACATGAGCAAGCACACATTCTAAGTAAAAGGACTTTCATCAGGGAATGGTTACATATTCTCCCTCATGGAAGAAACATAGCCTATCTTTCCAAAAGAACAGATATTGGCAAACCTCCTTTAAAAACAGCAGCCATGCTGGGTGTGGTGGTGCACGCCTATAATCCCAGCGGCTTGGGAGACTGAGACAGGAGAATCTCAAGTTCAAAGAAAGACTCAGCAACTGCAAGGCACTAAGCAACTCAGTGAGACCCTGTCTCTAAATAAATTATAAAATAGGGCTGGGGATGTGGCTCAGTTGTCGAATACCCCTGAGTTCAACTGCTGGTACCAAAAATTAAAAAATTAAAAACAAAAAACAACAGCCACATCAGGTGTGGTGGCACACACTTGTAACCTCAGCAACTCAGAAGGCTGAGGCAGGAGGATCTCAAGTTCAAAGCCAGCCTACCAGCCTCAGCAATTTAGCAGGACTCTAGGTAACTTGGCAAGGTCCTGTCTCAAAATAAAAAATAAAAAGGGCTGGGAATTTAGCATGTGATTAAGTGCCCCTGGGTTCAATCTCTGGTACCAAAAATAAATAAATAAAAGATAAAAACAGCAGCCATAATCTGTTGATTTCAAATGCAGCCCAAGGGGGAAAAATCATTACATGGAGGTTTCATTGACCTCACATCCCACAAAAGGGATTTGATGGTATGTTGTATTCACTTTGAGAAAATATTCTTCAGAGTTGAATAAGAGTATGAGACAGTTGGATATTATTTTTGAGTGGCAGTTTTAAAACAGTACTGCTGACATTTTAAAGACTAATACTGCACAATAGTTATTTTTGCATTTTAAAGCCACAAAAATTAAATTAACCACAAACAATGTTCTTGCACAGCTACCCACCTTTAAAAGCACTACATAAGTAAGGATAATGAAGTTCTAGAAATATTTAAGAGTCTTTCTGAAGCAAGCTTTGTGTTTCTATCATCCTACAAGACAGGTCCCTAACTTTATGGTTTGCTTGTGTGTGTGTGTGTATGTGTGTGTGTGGTGGTGGGGATCAAACCCAGGACCATGTGCATGTGAGGCAAGCACTCTACCAACTGAGCTATATCCCCAGCCCTCGGGTTTACTTTCTTGAAAGTCAAAGAATTACCACCTTGGAAGGTAGAATTTTTTAAAAAACATAAGAGGGGCCTGGGGTTGTGGCTCAGAGGTAGAGCGCTCGCCTCGCACTTGCACGGCCCGGGTTCGATCCTCAGCAACACATAAACATAAATGCATTGCATTGTGTACAACTAAAGTAAATAAATAAATATTTTAAAAAATATATAAGAGGGATTCTGTGACTGGTAGACTTCAGACATAGAGCATTACGTAGATCTGGGAATCATTTATTCTAATATAGATGTATGGATTTAAGACAGGTGTGTTGGTACACACCTGTCATCTCAGCTACTCAGGAGGCTGAGGTGGAAGGATTGCAAGCTTGTGTCCAGCCCTCAGCAAATTAGAGAACTTGTCTCTAAATAAAAAGGAATAGGGTTGAAGTTCAGTGGCAAAATGCCCCTGGGTTCAATCCCCAGTCCCCCAACCCCCACAAAAATGTATGGATTTAAGATCATAGAAAGTAACATTTTTTTCTGTTTTCACTATCCAGATACTGAGTGCCATTGAAATAAAAATTATTTTTAAGTTATGGAATAGAGAGAAATGTATTTTCTTTCAACATAGGGAACAGAAAACAAACTTCAGGGATATCTTTAAATGCTTTAGAGAGCCAGTCACAGTGGTGCTGCAAGCCTGTAATCGCAGCAATTTGGGAGGCTGAAGCAGGAAGATCACAAGTCCATGGCCAGTCTCAGGAACTTGGTAAGGCACTAAGCAACTTAGCAAGAACTTTCTCAAACAAAAAATAAAAAGGTCTGCGGATATGGTTGAATGATTAAGCATCCCTGGGTTCAATCCCCAGTACCTCTTCTCTCCCCCCAAAAAAAAACATTAGAAAAGTACAAAATGTATTTCCAACCCATTTCTGCAAGTTACTGTTGATCAAGCTGAAATACACACGCCAAAGCCAGGCACGGTAGCACATGCCTGTAATCCCAGCACTTGGGAGGCTGAGGCAGGAGGATCGCGAGTTCAAAGCCAGCCTCAGCAATGGCAAGGCACTTAGCAACTCAGTGAGACCCTGTCTCTAAATAAAACACAAAAAAAGGGCTGGGGATATGGCCCAGTGGCCGAGTGCCCCGGAGTTCAATCCCTGGTACAAAAAAAAAAAAAAAAAAAAAAAAAAGCCTGGGACCAGAGTGTTTCAGAGTTTTGGAATGTTGAAATATTTGCATAGAATTTTTAACCTGTTGAATTCCCTAATGCTCAACCTCTATTAGTATATTTTAGTAAATTCTATAATTTGTTTTACATTAGATATTACTTCATTAGTAGACAAGTTCACTCAAAGTAAAGAACCAAAACAGCAGCAGCAGTACTGGCTTTTTGCTGGTGTATAATCAAGCAAGTGACTAAGTGCAGATAAAGGACAACAATATCCTAAAGAAGGAAATCTACCAAATTATTCTAGGTCTATGTGCAAATATGCCACAATAAATCCTCTGTGTGTGTGTGTAATGCATTGATTAAAATAACAATAGAAAAGCCGGGCGCGGTGGCGCACGCCTGTAATCCCAGCACTTTGGGAGGCTGAGGCAGGAGGATCGCGAGTTCAAAGCCAGCCTCACCAATGGCAAGGCACTTAGCAACTCAGTGAGACCCTGCTTCTAATAAAATACAAAAAAGGGCTGGGGATGTGGCCCAGTGGTCAAGTGCCCCTGAGTTCAATCCCCGGTACCAAAAAAAAAAATAAAATAAAATAACAATAGAAGAGAGATCAGTAGAACAAAGCAAGGTAAAGAGGGAAGAGGGGCAGGAAAGGGAAGGTACTGGAGAACCAATTACATGCATGTATGAATATGGCATGATGAATCCCACCTATTGTGTCTAATTATAATGCACCAATAAAAGGAAGTAGGAAAAAAAAAAAGGAGAAAAATATCCACTAATAGAATGGGGAACTGGGATGACCACACCGAGAAGCCTATAGGATGGCCATGTAGTCTGGAAACATTTCTATTTGAGTATTTTACAGAATAAAATTCCTGATATTTTGTCACTGAATAAACAACAAACCCATGTGATCACTTTGTCAGAGGTGCCAAGGCTTCAAGTTTGCTTATACCATTAGAAGAAACACATCAGATCTATGGGTAGGCATTGACTGGAAATGTTTTCCTGAATTTTGTAGAACCCACAGTAGGTATTTGGGATTTAGCTTTGCAATATTTCAAGCACCTGCTTATACAGATGATTTTCCTCCTATATCATACTCTAAGCAGCTAACTACACATCCCACCTCTTCCTCTTTTCCTTGCTATTCACACTCCCACTTTCACCGAACAGTTATAAAAGAAAGTACACAGCAGATTTACCCAGAGAAAAATGAGTGCATCTGGCGAGGGTACTGGGGATCTATGGGGATCTAACCGTACCACTAAGCCACACCACCAACCCCACCAAACTTTTGTCTATCTGCATATGAACTTTTGCCCTCCAAAACAACCTCAAAACAAGGAAATAACCCTTGTTAAAGAAAAAGAGTAGGTCACTGTTAAGGACTAGGCTCCTGCCCTAGGTCCCAACTGAGCAGGCTAAAAATAAAAATGGTCATTCATACCAAAGTTCTACACATCACCAGGCCCAAACTAAGTTAATCTCACTTTCCAGAAATCAAGAGAGATGACCGACCGCCACAGGCCACTTTTCTGTTCCTTTGTTTTTGTGGTCCTGGGGATGGAACCCTAGGGCACCAGCAGCCTGGCCAGTTTCAACACATACGACAAGAAAAGTCGCTCTGCTTTAAACCGTACAAAAAGTAACCCATCAAGCCGGGCGTGGTTGCGCACGCCTGTAATCCCAGCACTTTGGGAGGCTGAGGCAGGAGGATCGCGAGTTCAAAGCCAGCCTCAGCAATGGCGGGGCACTTAGCAACTCAGTGAGACCCTGTCTCTAAATAAAATACTAAAAAGGTCTGGGGATGTGATCCAGTGGTCGAGTGCCCCTGAGTTCAATTCCCGGTACCAAAAAAAAAAAAAAAAAAAAAAGAAAAGAAAAGAAAAAAAAGTAACCCATCAGTTACTTCCCTACTGTCCGGTCCCCCTGCCTGCCTCACAAGGAAGTTAACTCAATTAACTCCGAAATGACGAATCTGCTGTTCACTCAGTTTCTTTCTCCAGCCTTTTCTTGGCTCAGTCCATCCTTAACACTTTATTTCGAGGAATTAAGCATTGCTATTCTAGAACTCAACCAACTAAGATCTTTATACTTTGTCCTTTGCATCCTTGTGAAAATAAACTTTTCGAATTCTGCAAAATTTCTTTTAATGATCGTTTAAGAGGAAGAAAAGGCCGACTCAGACATGGAGAAAACAGAACAGGAAGTTAGAGATAGGAGGCAGGAGGCAGGCGGGACTGGAGGGAGCTCGGGAGGGAACCAAGCACGGGGGCCCGCTCGGGCGATCACGGCCTCGGGTGCCCTAGGCCGGCGTGCGCACTGACAAAGCCGTGGGCCTCGCGCGTTTAGATCCCCATCTGGCTTCCACCCGGTCGGAACGGCTGCAGACCGCTCCCGGGCGCCGGGCTCCAGCGTGTGCGACGTACAGCCGCAGAGTCGGGAAACCACCGCTGGCCTTGCGCCCCGCCGCCACGGACGCGGCCAAGGACGCCGCCGTAACGTCACAGGGGGCACCGCGGGGCCCGACGGGAGGGCGCGCGTCACGGCCGCGCCTGCGCAGAAGCCGGCGGACGCAACGGGCCAACGAGTTAGATCCGGCTGCGGAGCTAGGCGGAGGGAGCCGTGGACCGCAGCACGGGGCAGGACTGGGCGTCCGTCCTTCCGGCCCGCGAGCCACATTTCCGGTCCGCCTCCTCGCCCCACCCCCCGCGCTCTGCGGTCCGGTTTCCCAGAAATGACTAGGGGTGCCTCCTCCCGGCGTCGCGCGTGCGGGAAGCCGAGGACCCCGCGTCCCCGAGCCGGGCGGAGGGGCGGGGCCTCACGGCTCGCACGGCGGGGGGCGTGGCCACGGGGGCCGAGGTGGAAGCGGCGGACTGCTGCCGCGGCCGAGCCCCCAGCCCGCAGCTCGCCCGTCAGCGGCTCCCGCCCGAGAGCCGGGGCAGAGTGCAGGGCGGGTGCGCCGTCATTGCCGGCGAGCCGCCGGATCGACTGTTCGCCGACCTCCTGAACTCTAGGTGGACGTAGGTTTGCTCCTGCGTCGGAGGGCGAAGCAGCAGTGCAGCTTCCCACGGCGGGAGCCCTGGCTAGGTGGGAGTCCAGTGGCCCACAGGGACACACGGAACCTTAAGGCACTTCTGTGTCGCAACTGGCAGCGATCGCCCTCGGGGCGTCGGACGGCCCTGCTCTGGGCGGTTTCCTCTCGGTGTACGAAACACCTGGCTGGGTGGTGGTTTAAGGTGTGGCAGGTGAGCAATGTCCAGTCCAGTGGCGAGGCTGGCCGGTGGAGAAACATTCCCCTGGGGCAGAACCGCCTCTACTGCGAGGCCCAAGTCTCCGTGTGTGTGATTTAAATCAATCCCAATAAAATTCCCTTTAAAGCATATTGTGGTGAGTTCGGAAAGCTGGTTCTTTCCTTTAATCACATAGACACCTTTGTTTTCTCTGTAATATGGTACACCTGTCCTGGACCATTGCAGTAGAGCCTCCGCAGGCTGTAATGCGTGTCCAGACCACGACCGGGCTTCAGAAAAGAGAAAGTTCATATTTAGCGTTTGATACTTTTTTTTTTTTTTTTTTTTTTTTTTTTTTTTTTTTGCTAGTCTGCGTTTACCACTTTAGTTTTACTTAACACCTCACCTAGCATAACATAGTTCAGTGGGTACTCTCTAGAGGTTTGTTAAAATAATACTAACTCCAAAATGTAATTATGGGCCTTTTTTTCCCCCCTCTATGAAACAATGGTATAATATTGAGGGGGGGGGTTCTTTTTTGTTTGCTTGGTTTTTGCTTTTGTTATTTGTTTATTTGTTTTTTGGTTTCTTGGTATCGGGGATGAATCCAGGGTTGCTTAACCACTGAGCCACATCCCCAGCCCTTTTTAATTATGAGATGTGATCTCACTAAGTTGCTGAGGGTCTTGCTAAATTGCTAAGACTGGCTTTGCACTCCTGATCCTTCTGTCTTAGCCTCCCTAGGTGCTGGGATTAAAGGCCTGCGCCACAACACCAGGCTGTAATATCTCTTATTAAGGATCCTCTTTATTGTCAAGTAATTATTCTACAGATGATGTGTTAATTTTGAGGGTGTAAAGGTAACTTTACAATGGAGAGAACTAGTGTATACCACCTCAACCAAATGATCAAAATTAACCAATACTTGAACAAAATTGGACAATATTTGGGCATCATGTGTCCCTAAATGTGAAACAGAAGGACCCATCACCTATGGACTATTCCTAGAAAAATGTTTAACCCTAATCTAATCATGAGGAAACAACCAGTCAAATTCAAATCCAAGGGCATGCCCCAAAGCAGTTCACCTGAAATCATGAAAAGTATCACAAAAGACAAAAACAAAAAACTGGAAAGTTGTTCTAAAGAAACAGACAACTATATGCAGGGAATTTGATGTGGTGTTACTTAGGTTTTGTTTACTTTGTTTTTAAATGTTCAAAGTGGCTACTGTGTTTCTCAGATTCTCAGAGATACTTTATTTCCTCTGAGAAAACTAGTTAAAATGTGTAGGGAGTTGGGTGGGTAGCACACACCTATAATCCCTGAGAAGGGAGGATTGCAAATTCCAGGCCAGCCTCAGCAATTTAGCAAGACCCTCTCTCAAAATTTAAAAATTTAAAGATCTTGGGATGTAGCTCAGTGATAAAAGTGCTCATGGGTTCAATCTCCTGTAAAATAAATAATTAAAATTTTAAAATGCATAAAGAAATACAGAAAAGCTACTATTATTATTGTCTAACAGGGAGATTCTGCTTATGTTGAATGTTTATTAGAAATAGGAAACACTGCTAGATGTGGTAGTGCACATCTTGAATCCCAGCAGCTGGGGAGGCTGAGGCAGGAGGATCATGAGTTCAAAGCCAGCTTCAGCAATGGCAAGGCACAAAGCAACTCAGTGAGACCCTGTCTCTAAATAAATACAAAATAGGGCTGGGGATGTGGCTCAGTGGCTGAGTGCCCCTGAGTTCAATCCACATTACCAAAAAGAAAGAAAGAAATAGGAAATACTACTGAAAGGGGTCAGATACTTTGCTCAAAAGAACTACAACTCTCAAGTCTTTAAAAGGAAAATAGAATAAATTCGTTCTATGGACTATAGAGTCCAAGGGCCATTTCCAAGCCCTGTCATTGTTGAAAAACTAGTCTTTGCTCATGGCCACATGATCTGGGCCTTTACCAGAAGAAAGGCTTACTATTGTAACTATGTATCTTTTGCAGCTCACAAGTATCTTTAAAGATCTGAGAACCATTCTTCTCAGAAATGTATCAAAAGAATATGTATCAAAAAAAACAGACCTCAGTCGCCATAGGAAGACAGAATCTTAATTTTGCTAAGTATGAACCAAGAATACAGCTGGCCTAGTCTCATTTATGCTAACCAACTTTTGTGCTTTTTATGTCTCTTTGAACCCTCGTGCTCCCCCTTAGTTGCTTGCTTTCAGTTGGCTTTAAAAATTGATAATAATTCTTGCTGGGTGTGGTGGATAATTCTAAGATGGGCATACTGGGGCACATCTGTAATACCAGGGACTTGGGGAGATGAGTCAAGAGGATTGCAAATTTCAGGCCAGCCTCATCAATTTAGCAAGGCACTAAACAATGATGAGACCCTGTCTCAAATGAAATAAAATGAAAAGGGCCAGGGATGTGGCTCAGTGGTTAAGCGCCCCTGGGTTCAATCGCTAGTACAAAAATAAAAATTGATAATTTTTGTCAGGTGTGGTGGTGCACGCCTGTAATTCTAGCAACTGGGAATGCTGAGGCAGGAGGACTGCAAGTTTGAGGCTAGCTTCAGCCACTTAGACCCTGTCTTAAAATAAAAAGTAAAAATGACTGGAGATGTGGCTCAGTGGTAAAGCACAGTTGGGTTCAATCCCTGGTACCAAAAAATGAACAAAATAACAGTAATTCTAAAGGTCATGTAGCTGAACTAGTTTTGTTGTAGATAGCACCTCTGACACATTGTTACCAAAAGCTTGGTCCTTGTCCTGGATGCCAATCCAATAAAGAGAAAAAGGAAAAAGAAGTTTCATTGTTTTGCTAACAAAGAAGAAACTCAGGGGACTCCTGTCCCAGCAGCTGTGATTCTGCCCATCACGGGGATGGGGGGAGGGTGGATTAAAGAGGTGATTCAAAGGCTACTTGTTAATTTGGGAGATAATCATTTCTGAGATAATCCCGCAGTCTGAATCACTTTGTTCCTGTGGTGGGTGTGTGCTCAAGGACAAACAAGTTTGCCTAGGATGGGAAAGAAAGGTAATCTTGTTTCCCCAGAGATTAGGGAGGAAAAGGGATTAGGGAGGAGAAAGGAGAGTGGAAGAGAAATGTCTTTTTAAAAATAAACTGCTGTGGCAGAGGACCAAGGGCTAAGAGCACAAGTGTAAAGTGGACCAGTGTTACAACATGGCTATGATAATGGTTGCCTAGGTTGGTTCTTGAGACTTTGAGGCTGTTTTTAAGGAAAAACACTATTCACTTGGTCCCGTGGAAGCGTCCAGTTGGTGATGTTTTGATGTTAGAGTGCCCAAAACTCCACCCTCAGATTGATACCTGAGATGGGAACTCCTGACTGGATGGTGGCAAAAATGAAGTCAGGCAGGTGAGCTCCTAAGGCAAGGCTTTTAACTGGGGTTCCGCTGCAAGGAGACAGCACTGGTTAAGAGGGGGAACAGGCCACTCCCTGAACAAAGGGAGATGTTGGTGCTTACAGATTTTCTGGGGTGGGCTGAAGTCCAGTAATTTTTCATTGGCCAAGGGCTGTTTTAAAAGATATTTTTTTCCTTGTGCAAACATCCTGACCTTGAGGAGTGGGTGGTTGGCTTATCCTGGAAACTGCTGTATTTCTTCAATGCGAGCCTTCATCCTGCACAAACATCCTGGTCTTGTGATAAGGTTGGGCTGTTGTAGCTGCTGAGAGAGCTGGAGGGTGGGGGTGGAAGAAAACACACAGCATGCTTTTAATGAGTAACAGGGTGAGGGTCCAGAAGTGTGTGGGCGTCCTGTGTTTTGTGTGGTGATTCCCAACAGTCTCATTCTCTCATCTAGTTTATCCCAACTTTTATGATGCTTGATAAGATTGTTTGGGAGAAGAAGAGAACACATACCACCCTTGTTGTGCTTTCTTTTGGTCCATGTCCCTGATGCCAATCCAATAATGGTTTTGAGAAAAGGGGAAAAGAAGGTTTATTACTTTGCTAGCAAAGGAGAAACACAGGGGACTCCTGTCCCAAAGGCTGTGATTCTGCCCATCAGCAGGAACAGGGGACTTTTAAAGAGGTGATTCAAAGGCTACTTTCCATGTGTGGTGTTCTCTGTTGGAGTTCTAATTCCCTTGTTAATTTTAGGAAATAGTCATTTCTGAGATCTTCTGGTACCATCCTCAAAGTCTGGATTCCTTTGTTCCTATGGTGGGTGTGTACTCAGGAACAGATTAATCTGCCTAGAATGGGAAAGAAAGGTATTCCTGTTTCCCCTGAGATTAGGGAGGAGCTGGGAGAGAGGGAGAGAAAGAAACATGTCCATTTAAAAAATATGTTGCAACAGCACAGTGAAGCACGCCTGTAATCCCAGCACTTGGGAGGCTGAGGCAGGAGGACCACAAGTTCAAAGCCAGCCTCAGCAATGGCAAGGCACTTAGCAACTCAGTGAGACCCTGTCTCTAAATAAAATACAAAAAAGGGCTGGGGATGTGGCCCAGTGGTTGAGTGCCCCTGAGTTCAATCCCCAGTACAAAAAAAGAAAAAGAAAAAAAAAGTTGCAGTGGCAGAGTAGCAAGGTCTATATTAAAAACACGAAGTGTAGGGGCTGGGGTTGTGGCTCAGAGGTAGAGCACTCGCCTAGCATGCGTGAGGGACCGGGTTCGATCCTCAGCACCACATAAAAAATAAAATAAATATAAAAAAAAAACATGAAGTGGGCTGTGTTAGAAAACTGCTGAAACATAGTTAACTTAGCTGGGAACACCGTGTTAGTGAAATAAAAGGGTTTATTGGGGTGCCACATGGGCAAGGGTAGGGAAGGGAAGGGGGGGGTAGGGAAGGGATGGAGGGGAATAGGGACAGGCAGGAACAGAGAGCAAGAACAAAAGGCGGCAGGAACAAGAAAAGGGGTGAGTTCAGTCCGGGGCTGGCTTAAATAGAGTAGGGGCCATAAAACCCCCTTGGAGTGAGTCCTTGTCCTATAGGCCAGCAGAGGTCATGGGGGGAGGTAGTGGTAGTGGACAAGGGTCTTGCTGGTCAGGTTTTGGTCACGCTGAGGATCTCGGGAGCCGTAGTTTTTCACAAGGCACCTAGAAAGGTGTGGCCTTCTGCCTGGGAGGCGCGGCCTCTGCCTAGAATCCAACATTCCCCCCTTTTTGATTTCTTAGGAAGTGGGGCGTCGTGTTTCGATCTGGCTGCTTCAGAGCTGAAATGGGGCGACGTGGGGTAGTTTTTTGGGGGGGGGAGATGTGGGCAGGCAGGTCCAGCTGGAGGGTGAAAAAATTTCCAGGAGGTAGGCGTGGAAAAGATGAATCTGTCCAGGTATGGGATGGGTGAAGTTTTTTTGAAGCCATATGTCGGTCAGGGTGTCAAACCAGGCTTCTGAAGAAAGTCACTGAGGGAGTCAGCCGGAGAGCATGTAGAAATTGTGGGTCTTGTGAGTTTGCAGGTAACACTATTATGGAAGCAACAAAGGGAAAGAAGGTGAGATGGATTATTTTCCATAGGCCTGTGTTCCACCAGGTGGGACTTACGGTGAAGAGGCCAATGGAGAGTGCGAAGCACATCATAATGAGCGTCTGGTGGCAGCGTAAGGGCAGGACTCAGCAGGGGTCTCTGGTTGGAAGGTCATTTGTTGGTTTTTCTTAACAGTTGATAGTTCCTGGGAAAAACTGGTTAAAGGTTCAAAACGAAACGAGAAAAACAGAAAAGATTATTTTGAGTCAGTATCAGGAACACAAGAGAAACGAATTTTTAGGGGACCGGTGGGAATGGGAGAGCAAGTACACTGAAGTAGTTGTCTTTTTGTGGATCTTCAGTTGGTTGATCAGCTGGTTTCAGTCTGGAAATACGAATCTAAGAAGTTCTGAGGTTTCACGAAGTTTAGCAACTGTGGGTGTGCACAGCACAACGTGGAAAGGTCTTGTCCACTTTGGGACAAAGGAGATTGTTCCTGTGTCCTGGGGAAGGGAGAAATATACCCAAGAACCGTGTGTTAATGGGAATGAAGCAGTGAGTCTACCTGGGTCAGGCAGAATGAAATCTTGGCACTTTCATATCTGATGTCTGCTGAAGGATAAGAGAGGAGAAGAGAGATCTTTGGGTAAGGGTCCCTGAGTTGGGAAAACTCCGGGTGGAAGGGCTGGTCACCCAAACATAACCTCAAAAGGGGATAGTAAGGAGGGCTTTTTGGGAGGACTCTGAGCCTAAAGAGGGCGAGGGGAAGTAAGAGTTCTATTACTCTCAGCCGGGCGCGGTGGCGCACGCCTGTAATCCCAGCACTTTGGGAGGCTGAGGCAGGAGGATCGCGAGTTCAAAGCCAGCCTCAGCAATGGCGAGGCACTTAGTAAAGTGAGACCCTGCTTCTACTAATAAAAATACAAAAAGGGCTGGGGATGTGGCCCAGTGGTCAAGTGCCCCTGAGTTCAATCCCCGGTACCAAAAAAAAAAAAAAAAAAAAAAAAAAAAAAAAAAGAGTTCTATTATCTCTACCTTCCCTGAAGACATGGGGTGATACGGGATGTAAAAATGCCGAGGAATGTTAAGGGAAGTAGATATATTCTGGGTAACTAGTGCAACGAGCACAACTGAATCGGGTTTGATCAGAGGAGGGAGAAAGCTTGGATATAAAAGAATCTTTGCCCATACTTTCGACCGTTAGTAGAAATTGAAAACAAATTTTCTAGAGGGGTGTCAGCGGGATGGATTAAGAAGTTCCAACGACTAATATGATACTTTGAAAAGCGTCCTTTTCAAAGTAAGTATTAGAGGGAGATCCAGGTCTGTGACTCGGTCGTCACCGGAGCCAGGCAGACGTGGGATATCAAGAGCCGCTCAAGATATCGGAGGACATGAGCCACCTTGCGCAAGGGTTTTCCGTGTCCTGTCCCGGACAGGAAAGAGAAAGACTCAAGTCCGGAGTAGGCCAAAGGGCCGGAAAGGAACCTCTGTCTCCAGCTGAGAGGCAAAATGTTGCCGGAATGACACCAAATTTAATGATATTGAGGTCGAAAAGATGAGCGAAGGCTGAGTCAGGCGATTCCAGAAGGTTTATGCCCTTGGAATGGGATGGAAAAGTGAATGGAGATAGGAGAGGATTGATTGTATGGCAGGGAATGTGGGGGCCTGGGTAGATTGGACTGAAGCCAGAAGAGAAGGAGAAGACAGTGCTGCTTCAGCCTTCATGTTTCCCTGAACTATGGGAGAGTCTCCACTTTGTTGTGAAGGACAATGGGAGATCCCTATTAGTTTGGGCAGAAGAGAGGCTTGCAGGAGTTTAAGCCTGAAGCATCTCTATACAATCATGTTCTGGGGGCTCTGGGGAGACTGGGAGAAGAAAAACTGGGTGTAAAGAGAAGCAGGACTGGAACGAGGTTGAGGAGCTGAGTGTGAAAGGGCAGGAGAGTTTGAAGGCTCTTATACATTAGTCTTTAAATGGTGAGGAGAGGCAATAGTGACATGAGCACCAAATTTAGCTTTTTAGATTTTTTGTAGAAGTAGGTAAGCAGCGGCCAGAGCCCGAAGACAGGGGGCTCATCAATGAACGGTGGGGTCAAGCTGTTTAGAAAGGTAGACGAGGAAACATGATACCCAGGAGAGGAAAGAAAGTTTAAAAGAGTGCAAGAGTACTCACGAGCTGTGGAAAGGAGGGATTGCAGAGAAGGTGATATTATAAGGGAATGGGTGGATCTGAGAAAACGTTTCTGCAGAAGATCTGAGATAGCTCCCTGTAGGGAGGGGCAATTCCTGAGATGGGTTACCTTGGCAACATGTTGGGGCAGGTTGTTAAGGGTGGAAGAAGGGCTCTGAGGGAATCAGCATTTTAATCTCTCAGGGGACAGTTTCCCAACTTTCCAAAATTGGCTTTTGACCTGACTCGATTTACCTATGTATGCTGACTGCCTATGAGATTTTGGCTTCACTTCCCTTCTAACCTTAGGAACCTCCTTACTACTGTAAGGGAATGGGTCGATGACCGAGTCTGGCTTCTTCAGGCTGAACGGGGGCGAAGTGATGGGGGCAGTAGTTTGGAGTTCCTTTTGTAGAAGTTAGGTCAGATTGAAGCCTGGGGAAGGTTGTAAAGTCATCAGGGATGGAAGCTTCTATTAGAGGAACAAAAAACATGAGTACCGAAGAAATGTTGCAGCATCTGAAACGTCAATGTATATCATGAAGATGATAATTTAAAGCTTTAGCATGTATAGAGTTATCGGGAATGTAAACACAACACTTCACTTAGGGCTGAAGTTACCTTTGCTTCTAAAATGTTCAGAAATGGTTGTGCATCTGTTTTAACTGTTACTGGATGTCTAGGATGAAATTTGTCAAATTGACTTCTGTTTTGACCATTAGTAAGAGTCAGCTGTTTCTGATGGGAATCTTGGGGAAACTTGAGAGCAGCTTTTGTGCTCGGTGCCTTCTGTAAGGATGGGTCCAGGTCTTGCTTGACCTTGTGGCTTTCCTCAGAAGCATTAGGGATGTTTTTCCCTTTTTTATGGACCCTCCTTTTAGCAAGAGCACTGATTGGCTTTTTCCTCTATCGGTCTCATTTATCCCTCTTATTGAGAGATCATGCAACCCAGAGATGTAAAGCTCTGTAGAGATGTTTCCTCTTCCCTCACAGGCAGACTCTGGGACAAGGACCAAATACTGGTCTTCTTGGCCCTTTTTGATTAATTTAAAAGTTTTGATCTTAGCCATCCAGTAAGCTAATCTTAAATTGAGAACATTGGGCTTTAATTTTAATGTTTATAAACTTACAGTAGCTGGGGTCTGTGGTACCTATCTGTCTTGACGGTTTTTGAAGGTCAGGTGTTTAAGTTTTGAAGTTGATTTCTGTTAAAGAAAGGCTGAGAGCATTTAGCTGACAAAATATTACAATTAGAACGGATTAAAGAAATTTTGAGAGTATTTAACCTTTTTGGAAAAAAATGGCAAAATGTTTTTCAAGTTTAGCTCTTAAAGAAAGAACATGATATTTTGAAATAATTGTTGTTTAACCATAGTATACAATTTTTAATTTCTCTTAAGATTACTTGTTTAAAAGGAAGGAAATTAAAGTACATTTAACAGTTAGCATTTTAACCTTGTAAATTAATTAGACGTTTCTTGGAAAAAACTTGCGAATTAAGTTTGAAGTTTGAAGGTACCCTTATTTATTGCGCACTTTGGAAGGGGAAGCGAGGAGCTAAAGAGGCAAAGATGATTTTAGCAGGGGATGAAAAGAGCGGATTGATTGAATTTCCCATTCTGAATGGGAACTGAGGGACTGTGTCTTACGTGAATGAGAAAGAGAGAGAGAGAGCAGAGGACAGAGGGAATAAATGGTGAAAGATAAGGCCAGCTGTGCTCGGGCAAGAAGCCAGAGGGAGGGTCGCGCAAGGCAGTGTCTGCTTGGAATGGAATGGCGAGGTCGGAGGATTTAGGGAGAACCAAGCAGGCGGCTCTGGGAGGCTGGGGGGGTGTGGGTGGAGTTTCGCGGTTGTCACCCTTGCTGCTGCTATAAGGCAGGGCACGGTCCTGGAAGGCAGTCGGAGGGAATCACGTGGGTAGGGATAAGATGGCGGATCAAAGAAGGGCGGAACGTGGAGCGGAAGTGGAGACAGATTTGGGCGGAAGGACATGGCGGATCAGAGGAAGGGGGAGGGAGCTGAGTCGGGGCTGCACGTGGAGCCTGCTTAGACTCGCTGTGGCAGCTCGGGCAGCCTCGCTTGGGCAGAGCGCGGGTTTAGCTCCTGAGCACTGTACTGTGGCAGCCACGCGGCGGCGGAGGTGGGCGGCGGCGGCGGCGGCGGCGGCGGCGCCGGGCAGCCTCACTTGGGGGCGGGCCGGGGCGACGGGTCGCCGGGTCGCCGTATGCGGGGCCGGCCCAGGGCCGGCGGGCGAGCGGCCGTTGGTTGGGGCGCCCGGGGGAGCCGCCGCATGGGGGTGGGGGGTGGGGTTTTGGTCCGTGCGCGAAGAAGCCTTGCTATCGGCTATCGGAGGGTAGCAGCCCGCAGGGAGCGAGCGGGACAGCGCCAGTCAGAGCTGGACCTATAAGAGAGCAAAAGAAGCGAGCAAGGGGTGCGTCGCAGCCGCATTGGCAGCGGGCTGGGGGCGCGCCGCGGAGCGGGCTAAGAACGGGGACAGGGATGTGCGCAGGCTGTGAGCGCAGACCGGGAACGCGCCGCTGAGCGGGGCTGAGAGCGCGGACCAGGAGCGCACCCCTGGCGTGGGAGGGGGAAAGCGCGCAGAGTTAAGGATGGAAGACACTGAGGAAGAAGCGCGGGGAGGGGCCAAAGCCAGAGGCGGCGTGTCTGGTAAAGGACACGTCGCAGAATCCGCAGAAGTGGGGGCTAAAGTCTGGGGCAATGCGTCCAGTAACGCCCGCATGGCCGAAGAGGGCAGGGGAGCCGTGGAGAACCAAGCGGCGGAAGCTGGGGGCGGGGATAACTGCGGGAGAGGTGTGGGGCTCACTGGGAGGCTGGGGGGAGGGGTCTGGAGCAGCCTCCGAGGCTGCTGGTATGGGGGAGGTACGGCAATTGAGAGGCGTGTTTCGGATTTTTTCCGTTCCGAACGGAAAAACGGAAGCTCAAGCCCGGAGTGCGGAGGGGAACTTTCCTAGAAAGCCGAGAGCCGTAGAGGACAGCTGGAAATTTTTAAAGCGGGCGGATAAAGGCGGGGGAGGGGAGAAGAGTTCCCGGGGTCAGACCGGGACAGACACGTGCGGGAGTGGGACATGCGTGGGAGCGAACCGAGGGGCGGGCGCGGCCAGAAAAGTGCGCGAACTCGCGGGGGGTCAGAGTGGACTGGAGGGCGATCGGAGAGGCGCAAAGACGCGCTGGGGGGGGGGGGGCGTGTAAATGGAGAAGCGCGCGCAGGCTGGTTAAAAGCCCTAGAACCGGAGGGAGGCTTACCGACCGATGAAAAGCTGTTACCAGGAAACTTTGTTACTTGCTGCTCTGGGGCGGAGGGGCGGATAATCGGTGAAAAGGTGTTCCCGGAAAATTCTGTTCTTTGATTAGAGATGCACTTCTCCTTTCCCGGTCAGGGAACCAAATGTTAGAAAACTGCTGAAACATAGTTAACTTAGCTGGGAACACCGTGTTAGTGAAATAAAAGGGTTTATTGGGGTGCCACATGGGCAAGGGTAGGGAAGGGAAGGGGGGGGTAGGGAAGGGATGGAGGGGAATAGGGACAGGCAGGAACAGAGAGCAAGAACAAAAGGCGGCAGGAACAAGTGATAAACCAGCCTAATTCCATCTTAAGACTGGGAGCCATCCTGTCAAAAAGTTATGAAAAGCCCACTTCAGTTTTCTATGAAATGCTAGGATTCTTATTTGGCTTGAGCTTATTGTCTGGCATTCATTCCCAGGCCTTGAGCTCGCTCAGGCCTGGCTGTCCTTGACCAGATAACAACTCTCTCTCTCTCTCTCAAACTAACGGTGCCTCATAAACTTTTGATGTGGGGTTTAACTATTACTCCCCTTTTTTTTCTTGAAATGCAATGCCATGTAGATATTAGTTTGCTACTTGCTTTGAATTACACCTGTCTGACCTTGTTAGCTGTAAGTTCCCAAGATTTTCTGTAACTCTTTGAACTATAAAAACCTTGTCTTCCCGGAGAGCGTGCTGACCTCAAGCCCAGTGTTTGGGAGGGGCAGCCCTGGCCAGCTCTCTTTATATGTATACAATATAAGCTTGCTTTAATCTAAAATTGGAGTTGGTGGTCTTTTCTTTGCGTCTTGGATCAACATTTTTGGAGGCCCCAGCGAGATTCAGACCACTACAAATTCTGAAGCCGGACCTTCGCTCTGGGACTCCGGGGCGGAGTGCTACCCTAGGGGGTGCGCACCTTGAGACGTTCCAAGGCCCCAGGGTGTGCCTTCAGTCCTTCGGACTACTGGAGTGAACTGCCGCATCAAAAATTAGCAAGCATCCAGTGGAAAAAAACAAAAAAAAACAAAAAAAACCTCCACAGGTAAGTGGCGCCCTAGTAACATCTGGTATCTGGTTTTGAGATCTCTTCTGGGGACAGCGAGGTGCCTGGCGAGGCACGTACACTCCTGTCCAGGGCAGTAGCGAAAGGTCGCACTGCTTTCTGGTTCTGGTTGGGAATTCCTACTGGGGACAGAGAGGTGCCTGACGAGGCACATACGCACTCCTGTCCGGAGCATTAGCAAGACGTTGCACTGCTCCCTGGTTGGTTTGGCGCCTGGTTCTTGTTCTTTTGTGTATTGTCCTGTGTTCTGTTTTTTGTTTTGTTTTGTTTTGTTGCTTTTGTTTTCTGCTTTCTCATTGTGTCTTCTCTGTTGTAAATGTAAAAAATTAAACAACATGGGTAATAAGACAAGTAAGCCTGATACTCCTTTGAACTGTGTTTTAAGGAATTTTGACAAACTTTATCCCCATTTTGTTAAGCAGGATTATGATTATCCCATCACCAAGAAACGCCTCCGAACATTCTGTGAGGTAGAATGGCCCACCTTCGGAGTCGGCTGGCCCCCTGAGGGCACCTTTGATCCCCAAGTGACATAGGCTATATCTAACATCACTCTTGGTAATCCTGGCCACCCAGATCAAATAGGATATATTCTACCCTGGGCGGAAGCAACAACCAATTCCCCCGCCTGGATGAAGGTTTGGATGGTCCGGAACGGACAGGGAGGGCAAGCCCTGGTTATGGCTGGGAGAACTCCCCAGGGTCCCTCAAAAACAAACCATAAATCCACTAAGAGCCCTGTCCTACAGGACTCTCCGGAGGATTCCCTCCTTCCCCCAGATGCTTCGGCTCCTCTTTATCCTCCTGCCGCGGATGCAGTCGCAGCTGCTCCACTAACTACTCCACCATCTCCCTCTCCCTCCCCTCAACCGCTTCCTCAATTGCCCCACTCATCCACTCCTCCAACTCTAGTCTTCCCAAAGGAGCCAGCCCCTGTTCTTTCTCCTCCCCATACCCGACAGGGCCACCCTTATGGAAGGCCTGACTCAATTGCTTCCCCTGGCCGACCTGCCGGCTCCATTTCTATTAATATCCCTGAAGTGGAACCGACTCCGGCCCCTGTTCTTCCTCTCCGCCAGATTCCAGAAGGTCGCTACGTGTATGTTCCATTTTCCACAACAGACCTTTATAACTGGAAAAACCAGAATCCCCCTTTTAGCACGGATCCTAGTTCCTTGATTTCTCTGGTTGATTCCGTTTTCTTTAATCACCTCCCCACCTGGGATGACTGTCAACAGATTCTCCATACTCTCTTCACCACGGAGGAAAGGGAGCGAATCCTGGCAGAAGCGGCTAAAGCGCTGCCTGGGATAAGTGCTCTTACAAGCGACGAAAAAACAGAAGTGATTGAACGAGCTTTACCTAGGAGAAGACCAAGCTGGGACTATGGGACAACTGAAGGTAGGAGAGCACTCGGTGAGTACCACCAGACTCTGTTAGAGGGCCTTAAGAGGGCAGCTCGAAAACCCACAAATCTTTCTAAGGTAGCAGATGTGAAACAGGGGCCAGATGAGTCACCTTCAGCGTTTCTCGAGCGCCTCCTGGAGGCATACCGTCTATATACTCCTATAGACCCTGAGGACCCGACAAGCCTCAAGGCGATTAATCTGGCTTTTGTGACTCAGTCAGCCCCAGACATCCGTAAAAAGATTCAAAAGATAGATGGTTTTGCAGGAAAAACCAGGTCAGAATTATTGGAAATAGCCCAAAAGGTGTTTGAAAATAGAGATAGCCGAGATGATCTACTGATAAGGAAAGTAAACAGGGCCACAGTGGCCGCATTACAGGCTTCTGAAACCTCGAATCCTAGACAAAGGCAGACCACATACAACAGAGACAAAAAGCGGTCTTCTCTGCTACAAAACCAGTGTGCTTATTGCAAAGAAATTGGACATTGGAAAAATGAATGCCCCCAACGTAATCCGAAAAGCTTGCCCCGATCACAGGCCAGAGCTCCTCAGCCAAAACCAGTTTTAACTTTAGAAGAATAGGGGGGCCATGGCTCTTTCAAATTAGGCTCCCGAGAGCCCATGGTAACTTTCTCAATTGGGGGCCAACCTGTAAATTTCCTAGTGGATACAGGAGCTTCACATTCAGTGTTTACAGAAGCCCATAGGACCCCTCACTAATGAAACCATGGAAGTGCAAGGGGCAACAGGAGAAATTAAAAAGTATAAATGGACTACAGACCGGACTGTTAACATAGGACGAGGAACTGTAACTCACTCCTTCATTGTTATCCCTGAATGCCCTTTCCCGTTGCTAGGACGGGACCTTTTAAGCAAACTTCAGGCAACTATCTCATTTTCTGGAGATATGCCTACATTAGAATTGGGAAATCCTGCAAAGGCCCTAACTATAACCTGCCCATTAAGTGAGGAATATCTGCTTTTTCAAAATCCTATCCAAACTTCAGAAGGAAAATGGGAGAAATTATTAATTCAAGAAATTCCTACAGTTTGGGCTGAGGATAACCCTCCAGGGCTAGCTGAGCATGTGCCACCAGTTGTAATACAACTAACATCTGGGGCTATGCCCATCCGGGTTAAACAATACCCCATCAGTTTTGAAGCCAAAGAAGGAATTAAAACCCACATCAGGCGTCTCCTAGAAGTGGGGATACTAATTAGATGTCAATCAGCTTGGAACACCCCCTTGTTGCCTGTCCAAAAGCCTGGGACTCAAGATTACAGACCAGTACAGGACTTAAGGGAAGTGAACAAACGGGTAGAAACTATACACCCAACTGTCCCTAACCCCTACACTTTGCTCAGTTTGTTGCCACCAGAACATACAGTTTATACTGTATTGGATTTGAAAGACGCGTTTTTCTCCATCCCTTTGTCAAAACTGAGTCAGCCTATCTTTGCTTTCGAATGGACGGATTTGGAGATGGGGATATCGGGACAACTGACCTGGACTCGACTACCTCAGGGATTTAAAAATTCCCCCACTATCTTTGATGAAACTCTCAATCAAGATCTGAGACTGTTTCGCAGTAAGTACCCTGAGGTAACCTTGCTCCAATATGTGGATGATCTTCTGTTAGCAGCAAAAGACAAAGAGAACTGTTTAAGGGCCACTCGGGGTTTGCTAGGAACCCTGGCTCAATTGGGGTACCGAGTCTCCAAGAAAAAGGCAAAAATCTGTTCCTCTCGGGTTACTTATTTGGGATATGAGCTGAGGGAAGGGAAAAGACTGTTATCCCAATCCCACATAGAAGCCATAATGAAGATCCCAACCCCAACCACTAAAAAGCAGGTTAGGGAATTTCTAGGGGCAGTTGGATACTGCCGCCTTTGGATACCTGGATTTGCTGAAATTGCCAAGCCGTTATATACTGCAACTGCAGGAGGCAAGTCACCTTTAATTTGGACTGAGGAAAATGAATTGGCCTTCAAAAATTTAAAGGAGGCTCTGGTTCAGGCCCCTGCCTTAACCCTCCCTGATATATCTAAGCCCTTTCATCTTTATGTTCATGAGAAAAAGGGTATTGCTAAAGGAGTTCTTACCCAAAATTTAGGGCCATGGAAAAGACCAATTGCCTACATTTCAAAAAGGCTGGATCCTGTAGCATCAGGATGGCCCCCTTGTTTACGAGCCATAGCAGCTACTGTAATACTGGTAAAGGAAGCAGACAAACTTTCTCTGGGGCAGACTCTCACTGTGACTGCCCCTCACACAGTGGAAACCCTATTGAGAGATGCCACCAGTCGATGGATGTCAAATGCCCGTCTCACTCAGTACCAAGCTCTCCTCCTAGACAAGGACAGATTGACCTTCAGTAAATCCCTGGCAATCAATCCTGCAACCCTGCTGCCTGATGATAACCCAGAGGAGCCAATTCATGACTGCTCAGAGATGCTGGATGTCATCCAAGGTACCCGACCAGACCTGACTGACATTCCTCTCACCAACAGAGACGCAGACCTTTACACCGATGGTAGCAGTTATGTCCGGGATGGAATAAGGTATGCGGGAGCAGCAGTTGTTACGGGCCAAAAAGAAATTATCTGGGCACAGGCTTTGCCCAGAGGCTCATCAGCCCAAAAAGCAGAAATCATTGCAGTAACACAGGCATTGAGATGGGCAGAAGGAAAACGGGTAAACATTTACACAGACAGCCATTATGCTTTTGCTACAGTACATGTGCATGAACAGATATACAAACAAAGGGGATTTTTAACTTCAGATGGAAAGACTATCAAAAATAAACAAGAAATCCTTCAATTACTGGAGGCTATCTGATTGCCAGATAAACTGGCTATTATCCACTGGCCTGGACACCGTAAAGACAATAGCCCCCAGACCCAAGGTAATAACTTGGCCGATCAAACAGCCAGGGAAATAGCCCTTGGGGAGTCAAAATGTCAAACTATTCTTGAACTCTCAAATTGCCCCAAACTCCCAGTTAAAATTGAGGAAGAAACTCCTTCATACACTACTGAAGAGATAAACTTATACTCCTCTATGGGAGCCCAACAAAACTGTCACGGCTGGTGGACTCTCCCAGATGGGAAAATTTGCATGCCTAAGCTTTTAGGAAGAAAGTGGTTAACTGATCTTCATCAGGCGATGCATTTATCCCCCAAGAAGACTTCAGAACTAATTTCACCCCACGTTTGGTTCCCGGGACACCGAGGGATACTCCAGAACATTTCAAATCGCTGCATGACATGTGCACAGGTAAATGCTAAAAAGAACCATCTTCCACAGGGAAACAGAAGTCAAGGTACTGTACCTGGTGAATTTTGGGAATTGGACTTTACTGAAATTAAACCAGGACTATATGGATATAAATACTTGTTAGTCTTTGTTGAAACTGTCTCAGGCTGGGTAGAAGCCTTTCCTACTCGAACAGAAACAGCACAAATAGTAGTTAAAAAACTAATAACTGAGATTGTTCCTAGATTTGGCCTTCCTCTAACTTTGGGGTCTGACAATGGCCCGGCCTTCACGGCCAAATTATCTCAATTAATTTCAAGAGCCCTGAATATAAATTGGAAATTACATTGTATGTACCATCCTCAAAGTTCAGGAAAGATAAAAAAGATGAATAGAACATTAAAGGAAACTTTGACTAAATTAATACTTGAGACTGGTGGTAACTGGGTTGATCTCCTGCCTTTTGCTCTCTTAAGGGCCCGTTGCACTCCTTACCGGGAAAAATTTACCCCTTATGAAATAATTTATGGGCGGCCACCGCCTTTGGTTCCCAGAGTACACCAAGATCTGGTGGGAGACATTCCAATCTCAGAAACACTCAAAGGGCTACAACTAATCATAGATAAGATCTTTCCCCCAGGTCCAGGCTGCTCAGCCCGTTGGACACAGACTGCCCGATCATTCATTCCAACCAGGCGATGCTGTGCTGATACGACGTTTGAGAACTAACAGCCTTGAGCCCAGGTGGAAGGGCCCTTACATCGTGATTCTCCGCACTCCTACTGCCGTCAAAGTTGCTGGTATTCCTGCCTGGATCCATCACTCACAGCTAAAGAAGGCACCTACAGAAACCACGGAGGAAGAACCCACTGGAAGAGAATCCAGCAGCCAGAGGTGGAAAGTGACTAAGCGTGGGCCTTTTAAAGTTAAAATTACTAAGGTTTAATATTTTGTCACTAGATTCTTATTGCTTTCCCTGTTATTATAAGCATTATGCTAATAATTTTTGCCTGTTGGAGTATACATGTATCCTTGGGTTTTAGCTATGCTGGCCTCAACAAACCTTGTACCCCATCTGTAGCCCAAAAAGGACCTGCTATTGCAGGATCTCCACTAATACTAAATTGTACTTACTCTTGTCAAGATCCAGTAATTGGCCCTATCAAATGGTATAAAGATAACCAAGAAATTTTTAGTCAGATATTCAGGGAGGGACCATGGAGAAATCTTACAGACCAATCTCGAGGGGATAATATAAATTTTGGAATCTATAAATACTCTGCTCACCCTCAAGATTCAGGACAGTATTCCTGTACTAAGCTAAAAAAAGGGGCCCCAATAGATACTGTTTATTCAAAAGCTACTTTAAAGGTGGATGTTTCTGTGAGTCCCCTAAATTCTGTAACTACTCAAAATTTTTGGTTACAATTGGCTGTTGACACTATGGACAAAAGTTCCTTCTGTGTACAAGAAGGAAACTCCATCCATCAATTGCTAGCTAACAATCTTATGGGTCTATCTGTAAAATATACTGACTATGTTAAAGTCACTGGTGATAGAGCAACGCAGCAAGACTGGCCAGTATACCATGCAGAGCCAGCTTTGCCAGCTTCACTGGTTATTCAAAAGCATTGTTTATGCATAGATTGCATCCTTCCCCGATCCCCCCCCCCCAATTGTTCTATTGAGCAAAATATCTCCCTACCCAATGGCAAACGACTGCCAACAGGATGGGTTTTTCTCTGTAATAAAGCAACTTTCCAGGCTTTGCCTACAAACTTTTCTGAGATCTGTTCTATTGGACGGATCTTTCCTTTACTGCCATCTCTGACAGCTCCCCACCGAATGGCCCGAAGTCTGCCCTCCAACTGCGATGACAATTTAATCCTCCTAGACCCACTAGACACTGCAATTGCAGCAGCCTTTCTTTTGCCACTTCCGGGTCTAGTTGTAGGAATACAAAGAAAAATCACAAAATTAGCCTGTAGTTTTAGCAAAACAGCTAACCTTACTGCACAAGTTTTGGCAGAAATTAATCAAGAGATAAAAAAAACTTCGAACCTCAATGTTACAAAATAGAGCAGTTATTGATTTTCTTTTATTAAAACATCACTTGGGTTGCCAACAATTCCCAGGCATGTGCTGTTTTAATGTTACAGATTATTCTAACGTTATCCAACAACAGGTAGATGAGATAAGACAGGAGATTAACAAAATTAAAACGAGTAATTCTTGGTTAGGCTTGGGAGATTGGTTTCCATGGTTAACTTCTCTCTTAGGTCCTATAATTTATATCCTTCTCTTACTAGTTATTGTCCCATGTGTTATTAACTATATGCTCCGGTTTATTGGGCTGCAATTTAATTCTATTATGTACCATCGATAAAATTAGCCTATACGATTACTCCCTTTCAAAGATTTGAAAAGTAAAAAAAAAAAGGGGGGGGGGGGAATGATAAACCAGCCTAATTCCATCTTAAGACTGGGAGCCATCCTGTCAAAAAGTTATGAAAAGCCCACTTCAGTTTTCTATGAAATGCTAGGATTCTTATTTGGCTTGAGCTTATTGTCTGGCATTCATTCCCAGGCCTTGAGCTCGCTCAGGCCTGGCTGTCCTTGACCAGATAACAACTCTCTCTCTCTCTCAAACTAACGGTGCCTCATAAACTTTTGATGTGGGGTTTAACTATTACTCCCCTTTTTTTTTCTTGAAATGCAATGCCATGTAGATATTAGTTTGCTACTTGCTTTGAATTACACCTGTCTGACCTTGTTAGCTGTAAGTTCCCAAGATTTTCTGTAACTCTTTGAACTATAAAAACCTTGTCTTCCCGGAGAGCGGCGCTGACCTCAAGCCCAGTGTTTGGGAGGGGCAGCCCTGGCCAGCTCTCTTTATATGTATACAATATAAGCTTGCTTTAATCTAAAATTGGAGTTGGTGGTCTTTTCTTTGCGTCTTGGATCAACACAAGAAAAGGGGTGAGTTCAGTCCGGGGCTGGCTTAAATAGAGTAGGGGCCATAAAACCCCCTTGGAGTGAGTCCTTGTCCTATAGGCCAGCAGAGGTCATGGGGGGAGGTAGTGGTAGTGGACAAGGGTCTTGCTGGTCAGGTTTTGGTCACGCTGAGGATCTCGGGAGCCGTAGTTTTTCACAAGGCACCTGGAAAGGTGTGGCCTTCTGCCTGGGAGGCGCGGCCTCTGCCTAGAATCCAACAGGCTGGGGTTGTGGCTCAGCAGCGGAGCGCTCACCTCGCAGGTGTGCGGCCCGGGTTTGATCCTCAGTACCATGTAGAGATAAGTGCATTGCATTGTGTACAACTAAAGTAAATAAATAAATATTTTAAAAAAAAAAAAAACATGAAGTGGACCCCTGTTACGCACTGTCAATGGGTAACGGTCCTGAGTTAAGGCCTCACATCACATCTGCCTTTGTGCTGGGCGGGGTGGCGCACGCCTGTAATCCCAGCACTTTGGGAGGCTGAGGCAGGAGGATCACGAGTTCAAAGCTAGCCTCAGCAATGGCGAGGCACTTAGCAACTCAGTGAGACCCTGTCTCTAAATAAAATACAAAAAAAGGACTGGGGATGTGGCCCAGTGGTCAAGTGCCTCTGAGTTTAATCCCGGTATAAAAAAAAAAAAAAAAAAAAAATCTGCCTTTGTGGCCTCTGACTGCCTTAAGATCATACTAACACCACCATTTTCTGAGCATGTGGTCCACAAAGAGCTATGAAGCCTGATTATTCTCACTTTTATCCACCTTAAATCACCCAGATGCTTTATCCCATAAATATCCCCAGACCCTATCTTCAGGGCAGTAGACTTGAGACATGGATCTTCCCCTCCACATTTGGTCACCTTTAAAATGCTTTCTTTTGCAGAATGTATTGTTTTGGTGATTGGCATACTGTGCCGCGGGCAAAACAGGGCCTGGTTCCATAATACTGCTCAACTTACAACCAGATCCTTGTCCCTCCTTTCCACAATTCCAAGTTTTATAATGATTAGAGGGGAACAAAGAGAATAACAAAAGTGAAACAACTACAAAAGCTTGAGGAATTAAAGTAAGGGTCTCTGATTTATAGCTCTCAATTTTCCATATACATATATATATGTATATATATATATAATTTTTTTTTAGTTATCAGTGGACCTTTATTTATTTATATGTGGTGCTGAGAATCAAACTCAGTGCCTCACACATGCTAGGCAAGTGCTCTACCACTGAGCTATAACCCCAGCCCCTAGCTCTTGGTTTTCTTGTTGAGGCAATCACTGCTTTAACACAGAGCTTCTAGAAGCCATGTAAAATGAAGGCCTATTCTTCTGTCCTTCACCTTCCAGCCCCTGTTCCTGCCCCTGCCCACATGTGCAGTCACATTAGTCTCCAGTAATCACATAGTACATTCTAGCACACTACAATACTCCTTGAGTCAGTGTTTCAGGTAAAATGGCTTTAAGATAAAGTGAACAAAAAGGACATCATATGTTAATGTAAACTGAAACCCTTCAGGGTGGAATAGAGGGAATGTCTATACACAGGGGCATAAATTAAGTCACTGAATTCTCTTTCTAACTCTGGTTCATACTCAAGCTGGTGCTTCACCTGTGTCAAGATGGTAACCAGGACTAGGGTGAGGCTCAGTGGTAGACAGCCTACTTAGCAAGTGCCAGGTCTGGGTCCCCCCCCCCACCCCCCCCCCACCCATACACACACACACACACACACACACACACACACACACACACACACACAGGTGAAGATGGCAGTCTGTAGCTGTGGGCTCAAGCCTCCTCTCAGCTTCCTAGCAGGAATAAGCCCCTTTCCCCCTCTCCACCCCTCCCCTCGGTTGACATCCTGAACTAATCGCTGTGAGGGAGGGAAGGGGGAGGGGGAATTGGATTGGCTCACAAACTAGGGAAGAGGTCAGTGCCACCCAAACCACAGTCATTGAGAATGGAGAGGCAATCCACTGTGATTTCCCAGGGGAAATCCAAAGAAGGGAGATTGGTTAAACAATAGATGTGCAACATATTTCTCAAACACCCCAGAAATCTCATACCTCCCTATCTTGGCTTTTGTTTTTCTTCTAAATAAAATGGCTTTCCACGTATCCTCCCAACAAATGCCTGTGTCTGCAGTCTTTTCTAAACCCAGAGCACATTTACCTCCATTGTCACTTGCTTTGCTTGCCCATAACATTACTCCCTCTTTGGGGCCATTTCTGTGGCTTGTGCCTAATTCTATTATCAGACTGGAACTGAATTGGAAATTTTTTGAAACAACTCACTGCAATCCCACCTGATCCTGGAATTTCTAGCTTGCTAGGCAAGTGCTCCACCACTGAGCTACACCTCCAATGCTTTCCACTCTTATTTTGAGGCAGGGTCTTACTAAGTTGCTGAGGCTGGCCTGAAAATTGCCATCCTCCTGCCTTAGCCTCCTGAATCACTGTGATTACACCAAACTCTGCTAATGAAAGAATTTAAAGATAAATGAATGTATGAGTACAAACTTTTTACTGCTAGCAAACCAAAAGTCCCTGCGGCAATGACTGGTATGAAACATTAGGCCACACCAGGTGGGTAATTTGCATTTCCAAAGACTGGAAAATGAATGCATACATCTGTAAGGATTTTACCTGACAACATCTTTTAGTAGGTGTTATTAGTGATATCAATTTATTGGTAAGAAAACTAAGTTTATTTATTTTTGGTTTTGTTTTTGTTTAGTACCAGGCATTGAACCCAAGGGTGCTTAACCACTCAGCCATATCCCCAGCCATTTTTTTTTTTTTTTTTTTTTTTAAATTTTGAAACACGGTCTCACTAAATTGCTTAGGGCCTCACTAAATTGCCTTGAACTTGCAATCCTCCAGCCTAGGCCTCCCAAATTGCTGGGATTACAGGCGTGTACCACCACACCCAACAAGAAAACTAAATTTAAACAATCTCCTAAATAATTTAATCAAATTAAGTAATCTGTCTAAAACCACACAGCCATTAAGTGACAGGATTTTTACCCAATAAGTTAACTCCAGAGCCAATACTCTCAATTACTGTGTTCCTCCTCTTCCATACAGAAATTAGTAACAGAGAAAATCGTATCATGTTTGAAAGCCTTGCTGCCCGGGACAGACCTTAGACTGGCACGGTCTGCATTGCCTGGGAGTGGTTTTAGAAATTCTGGGAGTGACTTTACAAAGGAAACCTTGGGTTCCACCCAGACATATAGACCATAAAAATGTGAGACTGAATAGGATTCCTAGGTGATTTTATGCATTTTAAAGTCTGAGAAAGTGTTTTTAAAGAATATCAGAAAATAAACTTGGAATGGAACCACCATTTGACCCAGCTATCCCACTCCTCAGTATATACCCAGAGGACTTAAAAACAGCACACTACAGGGACTCAGCCACATCAATAAACATTAGCGCAATAGCAGGACAATGCACAGTAGCTAAACTGTGGAACCAACCCCATAGATGAATGGATAGGGAAACTTTGGTATACATACACAATGGAACACTGCTTAGCACTAAAAGAGAATAAAATCATGGCATTTGCAGGTAAATGGATGGAGTTGGAGAAAATAATGCTAAGTGAAGTAAGCCCATCCCAAAAAACCGAAGACCGAATGATTTCTTTAATATGAGGATGCTGACGCATAATGGCAATGGCGGAGGCCGGGTGGGGGGAGTATGGGAGAAATAAAATGAAGGAACTTGAAATAGATCAAAGGGGAGGAAGGGGAAAGGAGGGAGCAAGGGGGTAGGAATGACAGTGAAATGAGTTAGACATCATCACCCTAAGTACACGTGGTGTGAAAATACTTTGTTTAGAACCAGTGACTTGAAAAATTGTGCTTTATATATGTAATACGAAATGAATTGCATTCTGCAAGCATATATAACAAATTAGAATAAATAATTTTTTTTTTTTTTTTTTTTTTTTTTTTGTGGTACCGGGGATTGAACTCAGGGGCACTCGACCACTGGGCCACATCCCCAGCCCTTTTTTGTATTTTATTAGAGACAGGGTCTCACTGAGTTGCCAAGTGCCTTGCCATTGGTGAGGCTGGCTTTGAACTCGCGATCCTCCTGCCTCAGCCTCCCAAAGTGCTGGGATTACAGGCGTGCGCCACCGCGCCCGGCTAGAATAAATAATTATTTTTAAATGCATACATTAAAAAAAAAGAATATCAGGCCGGGCGCAGTGGCACACGCCTGTAATTCCAGCACTTGGGAGGCTGAGGCAGGAGGATTGCGAGTTCAAAGCTAGCCTCAGCAATGGCGAGGAACTTGGCAACTCAGTGAGACCCTGTCTCTAATAAAATACAAAAAAGGGCTGGGGATGTGGCCCAGTGGCCGAGTGCCCTTGAGTTCAATCCCTGGTACCAGAAAAAAAAAAAAAAAAAAAAAAAAAAATATCAGAAAATGCCAGCCATTTCGATCCTCAGCACCACATAAATAAAATAAAGGTATCGTGTCCACCTAAAATTAAAAAATATTTTTAAAAAAAAGAAAGAAAGGAAGAAAATGCCAACCAGGCACAGTGGCACATGCCTGTAATCCCAGCAGCTCAAGAGCCTGAGGCAAGAGGATTTGAGTTCAAAACCAGCCCCAGCAAAAAAAAAATTTTTTTTTTTTTTTTTTTTTTTTTTTGGTACCAGGGATTGAACTCAGGGGCACTCAACCGACCACTGGGCCCACATCCCCAGAACTTTTTTTTTGTATTTTATTAGAGACAGGGTCTCACTGAGTTGCTAAGTGCATCACCATTGCTGAGGCTGGCTTTGAACTCACAATCCTCCTGCCTCAGCCTCCCAAGTACTGGGATTACAGGCGTGAGCCACCATGCCCAGCTAGCCCCAGCAAAATTGAGGTGCTAAGCAACTCAGTGAGACCCTGTCTCTAAATAAAATACGAAATAGGACTGGGAATGTGGCTCAGTGGTGGAGTGCCCCTGAGTTCAATCCCTGATGCACACACACACACACACACACACACACACACAAAAAGAATATCAGAAAATGGCAAATCATACTGTATAAGTTTTCAGTAGCTGCTATAACAAAATGCCACAAATTTAGTGACTAAAATCAACACGAATTTATTCTACTACAGTTCTGCAGAGCAGAAGTCCAACACAGGTCTCATAAGGATGATCAGGGCGTGGACAGGGAAGCCGGTGCTGTGCAGGGGTTTTAGGGAGAAATCTGTTCCTCTGTGACCATGCTTCCAAGGTCCCATCTAATTCTGACCACAGTTAGAAAAGGTCCCTGCTTTTAAAGAATCACATGGTTAGATTCGGCCCCTCTGGATAACCATGAATAATCCTTCTACCTCAAAGTTCTTAATTTAACCACATCTGTAAAATCTTTTTTGTCATACAAGGTAACATAGTTATAGGTACCAGGACTAGAACATGGGAATCTTTTGGGAAGCCAATTTTCTGCCTATCACATTCACCATTATCAATTTTAATGATTTCAAGGTTTCAAGAAACAGATAATGTCATTTTACATCTATTTACTGTCATGAGCAAACCATGCCACTAACATAGACCAAACATGTTTATGTCTTTTTAAAACGTCAAAAATTTATCGAATAACAACAAATTCTGGCTTGGCATAGTGGTGTGTGCCTGTAATGCCAGTGGCTCAGGAGGCTGAGGCAGGAGGATGGCAAGTTCAAGACCAGCCTCGGCAACTTAGTGAGGCCCTAAGACACTTGGTGAGACCCTGTCTTAAGTAAAAACTGAAAATTGCTGGGATGTAACTCAGTGGTAGAGTGCATCTGGGTTCTATCCCCAGCACCATAAAACAAATAAGTAATAAATACACAAGCCACACCACTTTCATCAGTAGCAATTTACTGAGTATTTCTGGGTTGCTTGGTAGTCACAGGCTGGGCAATCGTAGGCTCTTTTATTTCAGTCTTCATTACTAATATCTATAATGCTCAAGTCATACATCATGCTTCACACAATGATATCTATAAGTTACAGCAAGACTAAGAAGGATTAAGTGTTCAGGCAGCTGCCCTGAAAGCAAAGGCAGAGAGCAGATAAAACTGTAGAAGGCACTGCAGGTGGTCAGAAAACATTACAAACTGGCCCAGAACTGGTTGAGAGCACCGAGCTGTCAGAGCTCAGGGCCCAGATGGCAGGCAGTTTCAAAGCAGGCCACGTCAAGCAAGGAGGGATTGCCGAGATGAAGCCTGGGGATGGGGTTGGAGGCTTGTCACCTGTCCACCTCACTACACCAGATGGCTTGGTGCCAGGGTCAATGTGTACTGCTGTGTCCAGTCTTGGGAACTTCTCCTTTTATGAGTCTCAGGTGAGGGGTTTCATCTCCTCTATCTGGTGTTTCTGAAATAATTTGGGATGCCCGTGTGTCCAGGTGCTTGCAATTGATTTACTAGATAAGTTAGCACAAATAAATAATTTTGTGCCTTAGGGCTGTGCTGGGCAGTCAGTGGTTGTTACTTGTACAAACAAGGCATAGAATCATTTTGATACCTGACATAAGACCTTACCAGAGATTGTGACATGTTCCTGCTCTTGTGTCTTCCACGAGAGGATTTTGAGCAAGACACTAAAAGACACTAAAGACTTAGTGAAGAGATAGCAGACTTTATTACAAGAGAAAGAAGAAGTGGGGAGCACCCTCAAGGGAGAGAGTGGGTCCTCTCAGGAGGACTGGTAAGTCCTCACTCAGTTGGTGAGCCCAGGTCTCTTGGGGTAGGAGGGGAGGTTTCTGGACAATTGCACCCAAGCTTAACCTCTTAGCTTCTGACAGTCAGATTTTCAAGGCCCTGCTGCATGTTTCTACTGACAGGCAACTCTGTCATTTTGGTTTCTGTAAAGGTCATAAGGGCCCTCTTTCATCTGGGTCCAGCCAGATCAAGGCCTGTACTCCTTAGCCCTAAGAAGGAAGAACAACCCTGGAAACAATAAACTTTTGGGCCAAGGATTGTAACATACTGTTATCTTTTTAAACCACAGCTGGATCAGAATGGCCTTGTGTGAGCTGCTTGAGAGAAAGTCAGGCTGAGTTAGCTCGTAGCTCAGCCTGTAGGACTAACCCTCTAAGCTCCCTGTCCCTGCTGCTCATGTCTATCCGCTGCCTAACAATTCTATCTTGGCACTTGGACTCAAAATGGAGTAGCTCATGGCAAACTTCTTTATAGAGTAAGTCACCCAGCACTGAAAGATCTCTAAAGTCACATCTCCCGTGTTGGTCATTCATGAGACAGAGGATGAGGTCATTGACTTCTCCTATGCCTGGCCATGTATGAGCACTGCCCCTGAGCCCTGGAGTCCCTCTGGTTGAGGGGATTGAGCATAATGACGTAGAGCTTTATGCCCAATACCTGGAAAGACTAAGACAGTTCATAGTTCACGAACTTCCCAATTCCTCAAGACAACAACATGATCTTACTTCATCTACTATGAACAGAAGAGTCCTCTGCCTTGCACATGCTTTATCTGGATAGCTAACTGGCCTAGAACCCCACAGGAGTACCCACTTTTAGGGTGCTCCGGTCAAAGAGCTGAGCAGACCTCTTTTGTGTCGAGAGGTTGTTCTACTCAATTTCCACCACATTAAACCCAGCAGCCGTGATTCCCAGCATCTTTACCTGCAGGACCAGAATGAGAGCAGAGTCTGGGGACCATCTCCTAGTGCTGTGTGCAGCGTGCTCTCTTGCAATCCTCCTTCCTCGCCTTGCCCATCGTGTCCGATTCACAGATGCAGGACTCACCCTCTTGCTCCCACCGTGCTCAGCATTTGACACGCGGCTCTTTCTCAGCCTCCGGATTCACCCGTTTGTGAAGCTGTGATGGCGTCACTGGAAAACCACGGTGGTGGCAATCCTTTTATTTTTGCTGACGTGCTGAACTTTCCCCCAAACAAGAGTGGGAGGGTGATTTACTGGAACTATCACTACCAGCTTCATCAACCTCAACCACAGAAATATAAATGGAAAATTCTTAAGCAAAAGGAAACTGGGCCGGGCGCGGTGATGCATGCCTGTAATCCTAGCACTTGGGAGGCTGAGGCAGGAGGATCTCGAGTTCAAAGCCAGCCTCAGCAATGGCTAGGCACTTAGCAACTCAGTGAGAGCCTGTCTCTAAATAAAATACAAAAAAGAGCTGGGGATGTGGCCCAGTGGTCGAGTGCCCCTGAGTTCAATCCCCGGTACCAAAAAAAGAAAAAAGAAAAAAAAAAAGAAACTGGTTTTGTTTTTTTTATTATTACTAGCCAGCAGAGTTTGAGTATTTTGATTGTTTGGTTGGTCTGTCAAAGAGCCTGGCTGACTTTCCTTCTGTAAAGTCCTCCTTAGGGGCTTTAAAGTTCTGAGCATACTTGCAATTAGGCTGTGCATAATTTTTTTTTTTTTTTTTTTTTTTTTTTTTTTTTTTTTTTTGGTACTGGGGTTTGAACCCAGGGGCACTCAACCACTGAGCCACATCCCCAGCCCTTTTTATTTATATTTTATTTAGAGACAGGGTCTTGCTGAAGTGCTTAGGGCCTTACTAATTTGCTGAGACTGGCTTTGAATTCCTAATTCTCCTGCCTCAGCCTCCTAAGTGCTGGAATTACAGGCATGTGCCACCATACCAGCTAGCCCTGTGTATAGATTCTTTTTTTAAAAAAATATTTATTTATTTGCTTTAGTTGTACACAATGCAATGCATTTATGTGTACGTGGTGCTGAGGATCGAACCCAGGCCACGCACGTGCTAGGCGAGCGCTCTACCGCTGAGCCACAATCCCAGCCCCTGTGTGCATAGATTCTTTTTTTTTTTTTTTTTTTTTTTTTTTTTTTTTTTTTTTTTGGTAGTACTGGGGATTGAACTCAGGGGCACTCGTCCACTGGGTCACATCCCCAGCCCTTATTTGTATTTTATTTAGAGACAGGGTCTCACTGAGTTGCTAAGTGCCTCGCCATTGCTGAGGCTGGCTTTGAACTCGCGATCCTCCTGCCTCAGCCTCCCAAAGTGCTAGGATTACAGGCGTGCGCCACCGCGCCCGGCTGTGCATAGATTCTTAATGGGTAGTTTTTTCTTTTGTCAGGCTACAACAATGAACCACAAATTCCTTGTTTGTAATGTAAACAATTGAATACATTTTGTTAGTATGTTTTTTTTTCTATTACATTTTTACAACATTTCCAAGACAAAAGTTCCAAGTCTATGCTTTGAAGAATTTATGTAGTTAAAATTTCACTAATCATTTTTTTTTTTTTTTTTGTACCGGAGATTGAACTCAGGGGCACTTGACCACTGAGCCACATTCCCAGCCCTATTTTGTATTATATTTAGAGGCAGGGTCTCACTGAATTGCTTAGCACCTCGCTGTTGCTGAGACTGGCTTTGAACTTGAGATCCTCCTGTCTCAGGCTCTTGAGCTGCTGGGATTACAGACGTGTGGCACCACGACCCACTAAACTAATCTTGGGTTTTGACAATGGAGTTGCAGCAAATAAGCATCAAAAATGGCAGGTGCTTAAAATTGCTATATTACATGTATTAGTTGGAGGTTTGGGGTTGGGGGTCCTTTGGTTTTCTTTTCTTTTCAAATTTAAAAGCCTTAAGTGTTCTGGGCATGGTGGCACATGCCTGTAATCTTAACAGTTTGGAAGGCTGAGGCAGGAGGATCTCAAGTTCAAAACCAGTCTCAGCAAATTAGTGAGGCCCTAAGCACCTCAGCAAGACCCTGCCTCTAAATAAAATATATTAAAAAAGGATGGGGATGTGGCTCAGTGGTTAAGGGATCCTGGGTTCAATCCCTGGTACAACAACAACAAAAAAAAAAGCCTTAATAGCCGGGCGCGGTGGCGCACACCTGTAATCCCAGCACTTTGGGAGGCTGAGGCAGGAGGATCGCGAGTTCAAAGCCAGCCTCAGCAATGGCGAGGCACTTAGCAACTCAGTGAGACCCTGTCTCTAAATAAAATACAAAAAAGGGCTGGGGATGTGGCCCAGTGGTCGAGTGCCCCTGAGTTCAATCCCTGGTACCAAAAAAAAAAAAAAGCCTTAAGTGTACCAAAAGCCTCAGGTTGTCGTGCAGCTAGACTGTGGTTGACTGCCAGTTTGTGTGCCGTTGCTTGGATACAACACAGTGGTTGGGAATGGAATAAAGGATGCATGGATCAAAAATAAAATAGAGTGACTAAGGGTTAAGCCCAGCCTGAAAACTACTAGTTTATACATCATGGAGTAACTCAGAGCAGGGCACAGCCTGCTCTCCATACTTACTACTCAGAAAGAAAAAATATAGCTGTCCACTTAATTTACTAATATAATGTTCTGATTCCATAACTGATTTTTATTTTTATTTTTTTAAAACATTTATTTATTTACTTTAGTTGTACACAATACATTTATTTTTACGTGGTGCTGAGGATCGAACCCAGGCCGCGTACGTGCTAGGCGAGCACTCTACCGCTGAGCCACAATCCCAGCCCCCATAACTGATTTTTAAAAAGCACAAAATATCATGAGCTTTACGTACCTGCAAAAAATAGAACGATATAATTTGACCAATATCATTCCCCAGTATTCTCTTTCCCTCCTCTTCTCCCTCCCCCTGGTCTCTTTCCTCTACTCTTTTGATCTCCCTTCTTTTCTCATGAGCTTCCCCAACCCCACCCCACCCCAAGTATGTGCACATGAACCTTGACTTTCTGAGTTTGGTTTATTTCGCTTAACATAATGTTCTCAAGTTCCATCCACTTTCCCGCAAATGACATAATTTCATTCTTCTTTATGTCTGATTAATATTCCATGGTGTATATATACTTCATTTTCTTGGGCTGGGGTTGTGGCTCAGTGGTAGAGCACTTGCCTTGCCTGTGCATGGCACTGGGTTCAATCCTCAGCACCACATAAAAAAGAAAAAAACAAATACCTCATTTTCTTTATGCATTCATCCACTGATGGACACCTAGGCTGGTTCTGGGCTAATGTGAATTGTGCTGCTTTAAATCTCGGTATGCATGCATTGCTCATTGTGATGACTTTATTTCTTGAGGATAAATACTAAGGAGAGGTGTAGCTGGGCCCTGTGGTAGTTTCATTCCTAGTCTTCCGAGAACCCTCCATGCTGATTTCCATACTGGTTGTACTAATTTACAATCCCACCAATAGTGTAAAAGTGTTCCTTTTTCTCCACATCCTCTCCAGCTTGTATTCTTGATGGCTGCCATTCTAACTGGAGTGAGATGACATCTCAGTGTAAGTTTGATTTGCATTTTCCTAATTGCTAATAATGCTGAACAGTTTTTTTATATTTATTTATTTGCTTTAGTTGTACACAATGTGTTTATTTGTATGTGGTGCTGAGGATCAAACCCGGGCCGCACACGTGCTAGGCGAGCGCTCTACCGCTGAGCCACAATCCCAGCTCACTGAACAGTTTTTCATATATTTTTTGGCCATTTGCATATGAAAAGTGGCAGTTTAGTTCATTTGGCCATTGATTGGGTTATTTGTATTTTTGGTGTTGAGTTTTTTGAGCTTTTATATATTCTAAATATTGACCCTTTGTCAGAAGAGGAACTAGTGAAGATTTTCTCCTATCTTGACAGGGGGTTAATAGCTAGAATATATATTTTCTCTCTTTACATTCTTGTTTCCTCTGTGGTGCAGAAGATTTTAATTTGATACCATCTCATTTCTTAATTCCTATTGTAATTTCCTGAGGTTGAGAGGTCCTTTTGAGAAAGTCATTGCCTATGTCTGTATGTTGGAGTGCTGCCCCTATGTTTCTGCCAGGATTTGCATAGTTTCTAGTCTAATTCCTAGTTTTGTTTGGTTTTTGGTACCAGTGGTTGAACCCAGGGGCACCAAACCACTGAGCCACATCCCCAATCCTATTTTGTTTTTTTTTTCTAGAGACAGGGTCTCACTGAGTTGCTTAGCGCCACCATTATTGAGGCTGGCTTTGAACTCAAGATCCTCCTGCCTTAGCCTCCCAAGCCACTAGGATTACAGGTATGCATCACCAGACCAGCCATAATTCCTAGATCTTTCATCCTTTTTGAGTTGACTTTTGTGCAGGGTGATAGATAGGATCTAGTCTCATTCCTCTACATATGGATAACCAGTTTCTCCAATACCATTTGTTTAAAAGGCTTTTTCCAGTGAGTGTTTTTGGAAACTTTGGCAAGGATCAGTTGACTGTATCTGTGTGGGTTTGTCTCTGGCTTCTGTTCTGTTCCATTGGTCTATGTTTTTTATGCCAGTACATGCAATTTTTGTTACTATAGCTCTGTAGTATAATTTGAAGTCAGGTATTGATTGTGATGCCTCCAGCATTGTTTTGTTGTTTGTTTTGTTTTTTGGCTTAGAATTGCTTTGGCTATTCTGGGTCTTTTATTCTTCCAAATGAATTTTAGGACTGTTTTTTCTGGTTCTGTGAAGAATGTCATTGGCATTTTGTTTTGGTACTGGGGATTGAACCCAGGGAAGCTTTATCACTGAGGTACACTGCTAGTCCTTTTTATTTCTTGAGGTTGAGTCTTGGGAGGTTTCCCAGGCTGGCCTCAAACTTGTGTTCCTCCTGCCTTAACTTCCAGAGTCACCAGGATTACGGGTGTGCACCACTGCACCTGGTTGTCTGGTATTTTGATGGGGATTTTTTTTTTTTTTTTCCTGTTTTAAATCACTAAGTCTGCTGGGCACAGTGGCACACATCTGTAATTCCAGTTATTTAGGAGGCCGAGGCAGGAAGATTGCAAATCAGCCTCAGCAATTTAGCAAGACACTGCCTTAAAAGGGGGGGGGGGACTGGGGATGTAGCTCAGCAATAGAGCCCCTGGGTTCAATCCCTGTTACCACACTCAATCAAACAGAATAAAGAAGAAATAAGGGTCATATGAGCAGTGTAGTTTAATGGCAGAGCATGGGCACGCACAAAGCCCTTTAATAGGAGGAGGACAAATAAGACCAAAGATGAGTCTGAGCTTTAACATATCTGGATAACCAAAGTCAAAGAATATTAGACGAGCAAGGGGCCCGGTCAGACACTCTCACTTTAAAGAACAGGAAGCTCCTTTGGTTTTCCAGTCTCAGGACTAACTTTCAGTCTAAACAGCAGCAGAATGCCCAGGCTAGATTCACCAAGCACTGTATGCCTAAGTGTTATTTACAAAGAAATCATTTTCAAAGTGGCTCTACTTTTAATGAGAGCAACCAGACCAGAATGTTTGTGGTAATATAACTGCCACAAGACTGAATGAAAAAGTCACTTAATTGCATGACAAGTCCATGCATACAGTCAGATGCTCCGTGTCTCAGCTGTCACAGAAATTTGATCACCACCGTAAGGCTCTATGTTCTCCCTGGTGACATGATTTATCCTTCTTGCCTGCAGTATGCACTTAATAGTCACCTTAACATTTGTCTTTGTATGAACCATTCCCTCTGTTAGGAGTGTAGCTCTAGTAGGTGCAGTGCTGTACACCTGTAATCCCAGCTATTCGCAAGGCTGAGGCAGAAGTATCCCAAGTTCTAGCTCAGCCCAGGCAATTTAGGGAAACTGTCTCAAAACAAAATTTTAAAAAGGCTGGTGTTGTAGCTCAGTGATAGTACTCGCCCATCATGCAGGAGAATCCAGGCATTGTAAAAATCCAGTACAACTCCCTGCCACAAAAAAGGGCTGGGGGCAGGGTGGGGAGAAGAGTAAGAAGAGAAGAGTGTTGCTTCTATTTGGGGACTTATACTTCATTTGCTCCCAAGCCGCTGGGATTTCAGGCATGTGCCACCTTGCCTGGCTTTCATTTGCTCTTAAGCTCAATTTTTGAAGGGTGTTATTAAGTTCCAGTGGTCTTTGGCGAATAACATTGCTAATGAAACTGAAGGAATTATGCCAACTTTGAGTTTAGGATTTAAACATCTTAAGTTTAAATAATAATGAAATTCAAACTCCCTAGAGAAGCTGCAGAGTCTAGTGGAATGAGAACAATTTAAGCATCAGGAATATGATATTTCAGTACCCAAAGGAAGTCACTGATAATTCCATCTGTCTCTTTAGCTTACCTATCTTGAAACAGTAAAAATATAACATCATTAGCTTCTTTTAGACATGAATGAACTCAGGTCTATCAACAGGGCCTCTGTTGTAAAAAAAAAAAAAAAAAAAAAAAAAAAAAAAAAAAAATGCAGGCAGGTCTGGTGGTGCACACCTGTAATCCCAGCAACTCAGGAGGCAACTGAGATACTGTCTCATCATTGAAAAGGGCCTGGGGACATAACTCAGTGGTAGAGCGCCATTGGGTTCAATCCCCAGTATCACACCCACACCAAACTTCACTGAATATTTGGAAGAGAAGTCTTCCAGGAAGCTGCCCACTCAGAACTAAGTCCAGGAAGTGACCCAGGGAAGTTCAATGGTCTAACCAACTCTCTTGACAGATGCCTGCAATCACTAGAGGGTGGGGAACTGCTGGGGGGTCCCGCCCCAGGTCAACGACCACCACCTCCGCAGGCAGGACTCAGAGCTCCGCGGGTCTGAACGTACAGGTTCAGAACAACTAAGTTTTTCTTAAAGTGAGGTTTTTGAACATGTTTTATTTAGCGACTTCACTGAAAAATATCAAAATGTACCCAGCCCTTTGCTCCACAGATCCAGGTTTCAATACGCTTTTCCAAATTCAGCCCCAGCGGTCTAACAAAGCGGCTTCCCATCCCTAGGACGGAGTGAGCCGAGCTCTCCCTTCCTTCCAGTCCCGGCGGTACGCATCCGGGTGGCCGCCTTTCCCCCCACGGAGGCCTTCTCGACCTTGCTTCTGCCGGCCGCGGAGGCCTGAAGCAGCACTGGCCTGCGCCGGGCCGGCCTTCGCGGAAGGCGGCGGGCCGCCAGCCACAGCTCGCGGGGCCGCGCGGGGCGGGGCGCAGGGACTAGCTGGCGCCGGCGCGCTGACGTCAGGCGGACGCGCACGCGGCGTGAAGCGGCCGGCGTCACGGAGCGCCGCGCCGGGCGCTGTTAGTCTCGCCGGGCCGCGGCTGCGTCGGGCGTGCGTGCAGCTAGCTGCGACCATGGCGTCCGGGCCTCACCCGACCGCGGCCGCCGCCGCCACCTCGGCCGCCCCCGGCGCGGGCGGCCCCAGCTCCGGCGCGACGGCCGGCACAACGGCGGCGACGGGCGGGATTCTGATCGGCGACCGGCTGTACTCGGAGGTGTCGCTCACCATCGACCACTCGCTGATCCCGGAGGAGAGGCTGTCGCCCACGCCGTCCATGCAGGACGGGCTGGACCTGCCCAGCGAGACGGACCTGCGCATCCTGGGCTGCGAGCTCATCCAGGCCGCAGGCATCCTCCTGCGCCTGCCGCAGGTGAGTGGCCGGCTGGGCCGCGGGCGGGCGGGCGGGCGGCCTAAGATGGCGGCGCCGCCTGACCGCGCTCCTCTGTCTGCAGGTGGCGATGGCGACGGGGCAGGTGCTGTTCCACCGTTTCTTCTACTCCAAGTCCTTCGTCAAGCACAGCTTCGAGGTGAGCGCCGCGGGGGCGGGCGGGCGGGCGCGGCGGGCTGGGGCCGGAAGCGGGGGCGGGCGGGCGGAGGGGCAGGGCGGGCCTTTGTACCCCGCGGCGCCGGCCGCCCGGAAGCGGCCCGGCCCACGTGCGAGCCCGCGGGAGCGGGCCTCGCCCGGGTGGTCCCGGCTGTGTGGGGAGTTTGTGGATAAAAATAAGTTCCCTAGACTTGGAGGAGGGCGACTTTTCTTAATCCTAGTTTGTAATTTAGGAGGCTAAAATTGTGCTCATTTGTTCGTGGGTTCTTTCAGATTGTTGCCATGGCCTGTATTAATCTCGCTTCGAAGATCGAAGAAGCGCCCAGAAGAATAAGAGATGTGATTAATGTATTCCACCACCTCCGCCAGTTGAGAGGAAAAAGGTAAGATTGGCATTATTGAACTTAGCATCTCTTGCAATTGCTGTACTGTGCACCAATCATCGAATCAAAACATTTTTTTCCCTCAGTCCGGATCAAAGGAAAACTGAATTTAGGTGTCAAAATTAATGTAGGAACATGGATGTTTAAATTGTGTTGAAGAAAACTCAATTAACCAGCTATCTAAAGTTTGTAGAGGCAGTTGCATTTATGGACAATCCTAACAGTGCTGTGAAGCCAGTCCATTGGCTTAAGATTAAACAAGAAAGGCAATACGTTTGGCTCAAGTGTGAGTGTATTCTGTAAGTTTTCTCCCCTGCCCCCTCTGGAAGACTGAAGGCTGGATGTTTTAAACACTGTAGTTCAAGTTAATATTGTGGCTAAGTTCTGTGTAGATTGTTATTCTACTGAAGTCCCAGTTAATTTTTTATCAATTGAGGTTGGCTTTTGTTAGAGTACTTCTCAACATTGAACTACGATATATCGCATAATACCGGATCTGAAAGGACTGCAGGATGATAAAGTTTGAAGTTTGAAGTCAAAGGGATTAAACAGGTATTTTGTTTTGGTCAGCTACAGTCTCAGTGAGTGGGTTAGAAAAATAACTCATAAGATTGAGTTGCATTTAGATATGGCCCTTTTATTTGCTCTTGTAAGAAAATACAGAGAGACTGAAACAGTATCTTTAGGTGTTGTGATAACCTGATAACTTAAGTGGATCTATGTGTTCTTGAGGCAGTACCAAAAAAAAATCTAGTTGTAGAGCTTCCTATATCTATAGATGACTTCTATCTAGTACATGCTGCAGAAGAATATTCGTGGTGTAGGTTAGCTTTTTGTGTTCACTTTTAAGGAATTGTGGTGCTGTGCTAAGTTTGAAAGGAAGGTAGTTAAAAAGGATTATAAGTTGTTTGGGGATTGGGTGTTGTTTAGTGCCAAATCAGTATCCTGTATAAGTAGTTCTTATTGGTGGAATCTAGTTGGCTGTAATGGAATTATCTAGATAAGAATGTTTTAAAGTAACTTTTAAAACGATTAGCCTAGTTAGAAAATCCAAAACATTGCTATCCAGATACTTTTCATAGCATTTTTAGTTTTCTTACATGATTTTTCTTCCCAATTTTTTCTCAATCATCCTGTGTCTGGGATTGGAGTCATTTTTTATTTAATTTTAAAATAACTTGGTTCCTTGGTGAGGAATCCTTGGAAATAAGAGGATATCAAATTGGTGTTTACTATGGTCTAAACTTAAATCTGTGTTTCTAGATGTGGCTGATTTCTTAAGGGTGTTGTGAAACAAAATTACTAATATTTATTGTTAGATGATTCTGTTTGCTTAAAGGAAGTAGTTTTCTGGTAGCATTTGAATCATTGAGCCAACTATTACATAATCACATATGATTATCTTTTTTGAACTTTTCCTGTGATGTCTTCCTTGATGTCAGAACAGTCTTTTTACTATAAAAGCCTTGGAATTTAAAATAATCCCTTCTGATTGTTGTGTCTGTAACTGTTTTTGGCCAATATGAGAAATAGATTTTGTTTCAATCTTAGAAGTCTGATTATAGCATGAAATTTAAAAGGAGTTAATTGCATGGAAGCCCTTTTTTAAAAAAAGCAGATGTAAAGTGTTTCTATGCATATTACAAGTTTACTCAGACACGTAACTTGTATATGTTATTAACTTCCAACTCTTTTTTCCCTTGCAACCGACTATACAGCGACCAGCTACATTTACCAAAGCCTGGGTGATGTGGAGTGGTACATAGAGATGAAGCTGTCGTCATGGCAACAGTGAGTGAAGTATCGAAAATCCCCAAGGAGAAGCCAGTGCTCTGAGAATAGGTCACTGGAATCGGGGACTAACAGGTTGGCCACTGGTGAACCATTTAGAAAAACTCCTGTTTCTTGTTATAAGCTTTTGTCTTTGCTGTCCAAGTTATTATTGTAACTGTAGCTTAGTATTCCCCCCCCCCCCCCCCCCCCCCCCCGCATAGGTTGATACGTTGTCATTTGAAAGTATTGTCAATATTACATTTAGGTAAGGTACAGGGTATCAGTTTGTCTTTATGTATTTGTTTTAGATTAGTTTGTGCATACTTTAAATCATATTGTGACATTCAAAATTACAGGGTTACTACATTGTTAATGTAGCTTCTAGGTCATTGTTTTTCACTCTTGGTTACACAGTACAATCACTAGAGGCACTTTTTTAAAAAAAGATTGACACCTGGTTCTTAACCTGGGTCATTTGGCCTATTTCCCTGCAGTTTTTTGTTGTGTGAAATTTGTCTTTTAAAGTTCAGAATAAATGGCTGAATTTAAAGGGACAATTGCTTTTTTACTTAAGTAGTTGTACTTACTATGTAGTATAGTCCTAGTAAATTAAAGGTTTTTTTTGGCTGGGGGTGGGGTGTTCAGAAGCCCATGTTCATACTCTTAAGGTTTGTGTAAGGCAAATTTTCAAAGACTGGTTTAACCATTCTTATTGGTGACTTGTGATATTTTTAATATGTCTATAGAGTTAGAAGGTCTTGGGTGTTATTGTCATGTAGTCCATTAATCACATGCAGTTTATTTCTGCAGTTCTATAGATGGTCTTTAGTTTGTCTAAATGCCTCTCAAGAATGTTGCTGCTTTTTTGAAGTAGGAGTTACAAATTTCTGTGTACTGAGTAGCAGTCTGCCCCCTCCTATATCATCTGGTTTTAGTGTAGTGTCTTGAAGAACTAGTTCCAAAAAGTCTCTTGACCTTGTAGCTCATGAGTAAGATTAACCATGTCTAAACCTTTTAAGACTTTGTGTTGTTGAGTTGTATTTCAGTTTAATTACTCCAAAGAAAAGTAGCTTGTCAGATAAACTTCTAATGACCAAAGACAGGGCTTTCTAAAATCTGAAAATTACTCTCATTTAAGTTAATCAGAAAGATCTGACAAAAACTTCAAACAGAGAAGGGTATAGTGCAGTAGTTTGTGTGTTAATAAAATTTTATTCCTGAGATTCTCTGGATAGACAAAGACTTAATTTTTTATCTCTGAAGAGATTTTTAAATGCTACCTCTAAAAGACCTTATTGGCAGAGAATGATTTACCTAGTAGATTTCAGTCCAGTCTAGTGTGTTGCTACAAAAAGTACTAATTGATTCCTAGTTATAAAGGGCTTGCTTACTGCTACTTTATGAATGAGAAATTTTTTCTGTTTCTGATAAAAAATGATCTCAAAAAGTAGTTGTAAATTTTGTTTTTCCAGCCAGATTTGTGAGGTAAGACCATATATCTACAAAATTAACTTAAAAACTTCAGGTAATAGGACTAAAAGAAATTGAGTATATATTTGAATTATAGTGAAACAGTGGGTTTGTTTCTTTAGTCTATTTTGAAGTCATTAAGATTTTGACAGGAAAAAATGGAAGGAAAGTAACAATTATGACAATTTAGATGGAAAATAGTTTTATTAAAGCAAAGTTACTTGGTAACGAGGTCTGATTTGAGATCAGGTAATAGCCATAATTCAAATAAATGTTTAGCTGCAAGAACAAATACATGTTTAGCTGTTTAACTGCAAGAACAAATAAATTTTATCAGCTCTTAAAGCAGATTGTTTTTGTTCTTGTATGTTTTGGTAAGAGGTATAGATAAATTGGGTCAACATAAATGGGTAAAAATGAGAACTTTGCCTTCATGAAATTATATTTTTGTAAGGATTTTGAGGGTGTGGTTTGCTATATGTATTGCAGGGAGTTAAGAATTAATATGTATACTATGTTAACACTGGAGTTTTTCTATCTCTTTAATGCCAGTTGAAGGAGTCATCAGATAACCAGTCATCAATTAAAAAGTAAAGTGGATTTAGCTGGGCGCGGTGGCGCACGCCTGTAATCCCAGCACTTGGGAGGCTGAGGCAGGAGGATAGCGAGTTCAAAGCCAGACTTGGCAATGGCGAGGCACTTAGCAACTCAGTGAGACCCCGTCTCTAATAAAATACAAAAAAGGGCTAGGAATGTGGCCCAGTGGTCGAGTGCCCTAGAGTTCAATCCCCGGTACCAAAAAAAAGGTCAAGTGGATTTGATTTTCCAAATTTTCTATACTAATGATAAACCCTGAAAAATAACCTAAAGGTCTTGGGAATGTGTTCACATATGTTGGTAGCTCTCATTGGCATTGTTTGGCTTTTTTTTTTTTTTTTAAAAATTTTTTTCCTTCAAATAGAAATTTGTAGCCTATTGCCCTAATAAAATGGCTTTGTCATGATATTAATATTAAGAGAGTAGTCATCCCCCCAGATTGTTGGCTTTATTCCTCACACTTTTGTAGCTGTAATGGCTGTTGAACTTAGTGACAGGCATTTTTCAACATTAGATAATAACCAATTTTGCTTTTTCATCTTGTCAGCTCTGCCAACTTTTGTTTCTTGTTACTCAATAAAAAGTATATAGAGGGCTGGGATTGTGGCTCAGGGGTAGAGCGCTCACCTAGCACGTGCACGGCCCGAGTTTGATCCTCAGCACCACATAAGAATAAAGGCATTGTGTACAACTAAAACAAATAAATATATTTTTAAAAAGTATATAGAATAATTAGAGGTAGCCTGATTACGCATTTCAGTTTCAGATTATGTCAAGTGGGGGAAAGTGGGGTTTTTTTGTTTGTTTTACTCTGATAATGTCAGAGGGAGTTAGTTAATGTAGCTCATCAGGTCAATTTTTATGTGTTGAGATACAAATATTCAGAATGACAGTCTTAAAAATAGATGAGTAGAGTAGAAAAACTCCTTCATCTTTTGGCTGAAAATAAATTTTGGGGGGGGGGATAAAGACATGTTTTACCCATACACTTACATTGTCTTACTAAAAACGTCCTTTTTGTTGGTTAGAACTACAAAAGTATTAAAAAGGACATAGTAAATTTCATAGACTTTTAAAAAATGGAAAGTTCCATTTCTTAATGTTTCCTTAACTAAATGCCAGTTAAATTGTAAGGCATACAGTGCCAGATGGTGCACACCTGTAATCCCAGAGGTTCAGGAGGATCATGAGTTCAAAGGCAGCCTCAGCCTCTAAGCTGAGTGAGACACTGTCTCTGAATAAAATATAAGAATAATATTAAAAAGGCTGGGGATGTGGCTCAGTGGTTAAGCGCCCTTGGGTTCATTCCCCGGGTACCTAGTTATAAGATATATTATTATCATTTTGGTACTGGGAAAAAAGGGGGGGGTATTGTTTTCCCCTATATTAAAAAAATATTTCGACAGCATCATTTTGTGAGTTATTTTCAAAGCATTGAACCATCAACATAGATAGGCTTTTATATCATACAAATTTTTGAAGTTCTTTCTGGCACAGAGACCTTGAATGTGTTCTTCTGGTAACCTCACTATGCCCTTTGTTCTCTTTTGCATTTCATAGACAGGTATTGCCAGATTTAGGGCTGGATCTCAGATTACTTTTTGAGTTCAAAACCTGTTTTTTTTTCTTTAGGATTTATTTTTTTGGAAATTGAGAAATCCTTAGTGTTCATAGGTCTTTTGTTTGGTTGGCTGGTTGGTTAGTAGAGAGAAATTCTTGAAACAATTGGTTTAAGTAAATGGTTCCCTAAGGGAAATCAGAATTAGCTATTGATTGGTTTTTCAGTGGTTTTTATTTTGGTGATTAACTAGCTAAGATTTGAGAATTCAAATGAATTTTAAAAGCATTGTTTTTATGAGGACTTTCTAATCTATAAATCTTCAAGAGCACATTAGTTTTGTCATTGGGAAGGTCTCTGTGGAGGCTAAATGAGGTTTGTGATGATCATGGTGTGAAGTTAAATAAAATTGACAAGGATGAATTTAAGAGAATTGAAATGATGTCTTTTTTGTTTTGTTAGAGTTGAGTTTGTTCCTTTAGGAACTTAGGTCTAGATCTATGTATTTAATTAGTATAACTTGGACAGCACAAGATTAATGCTTTTAACTTGTTTGCAGGAGTTTAAAAAGCTGGTTTCTGTTGCCAATAGTTGGTTGGAAGGGAAAACGGAGATGCCACAAATAAAATATTTTGGATGTGCAAAACAGTTTTGATTTTATTTCTTACAAACTATAGGACTCCAAGCCCCCTGATCCTTGATCAGAACTACATTAACACCAAAAATCAAGTTATCAAAGCAGAAAGGAGGGTGCTAAAGGAGTTGGGATTTTGTGTTCATGTCAAGCATCCCCATAAGGTGAGTTGTAGAGTATAGAAATCATATTTCGTAAGTATTAGGGCTTTTTGTAAAATTTTTAATTTTACTTGGATTATGTATTTGAGAGTTAACTTTGGTTTTGAAAACATTCTTTTGGATATTGAGATTTATCAATAAAATGGGAGTAAAGACATAGGTTCAAATCTCCACTCTTAATTGTGTGATCATAGATAACATTGATACTTATGGTTAAGTCTGTTTTCCCACCTAAAAAGTAGGTGGGTGGTGTACCTTATTCTTAGGAATGAATAATGCTACCTGCAAAAGTATCTGACAGACAGGTACCCATGCCCATAATCCCAGCAACTGGGGAGGCTGAGGCAGGAAGACCATAAATTCCAGGCCAGCCTGGACAACTTTGCAAGACCCTATCTCAAAAACAAAACAAAAATATATTGTTTTTGAAGGCTGGGTGGATTTCTGAGGGGTAGCTCAGTGGTAGAACACTTGCCTGGCATGTGCAATGCCCCTGTACTGGGGGAGAAGTCCTAATGAATAAAGTGTTCAAAGTGTATTGTTTGCTCATTTTTACCATTATTGGAAGTCCTTTAGTTTCTCCCATTGTCTCTTGGCTTTCTCATCTATATAGGCAGTAGTACAGTGGTTGCACAAGTGGGTGCTTGGGTCAGGACTTTTCTGGGCCCACCAAAAGATCTCATCTCATCCTTTTTAAGATTGTAAAATGGAGTGAAGGTAATAGGGATCTGGAAACACTTGACATGTGAACAGTGTCGGTTTTTGGTTTTTTTTTTTTTTTTTTTTTTTTTTTTTTTTAAATGTAAAATGTACCTTGGGAGACAATATGGAATAGTCTAGCATAGTGCCCATTACATAGTAAAGTGTTTGTTAAAAACACAAAGTATTCTTGCTGGGCACCGTGGCATGCCTGTAATCCCAGCACTTGGGAGGCTGAGGCAGGAGGATCGCGAGTTCAAAGCCAGCCTCAGCAATGGTGAGGCACTTAGCAACTCAGTGAGACCCTGTCTCTAATAAAATACAAAAAAGGGCTGGGGATTGGCTCAGTGGTTGAGTGACCCTGAGTTCTGAGTTCAGTTCACAACATATGTGTATAAAAGTATTCTTGTTAAATTTTTAACCACCATTTTCCCCTCCAATTTTGGAACATATTTCTAATCTAATAACTTATTGAATCTCAGGTACATTTTAGATTGGTCCATATTATCTTCAATTTAGAGAAATTAGAACTTGTATCTAATATTTGCAGTTACTTTGAAATAGAATTCTGTACTCTGAAAGGATTGTCAGTATGCTAAATTGAATTTTTTCTCCCTTGTCCTTCAGATCATTGTTATGTATTTACAAGTCTTAGAATGTGAACGTAATCAAACCCTGGTTCAAACTGCCTGGTAAGTTCCTTTATTACATTTCTTTTCTAGCCAGGAAAACAGAAGCAGAAATAAAGTAAGTTTCATTTTCCCTTTCCAAAATGAGATGAGTTTGTTTTGGGGCTTTTTCTTTTTTTGTTTTATGACCAAAAGGTAAATAATGCTTATTTCTGCTTCCTGTTTTCTTGGCTTGACTAATTACTTTAAATGGAGAACTCAATTTAACTTTGTTCTTTTTTCTACTCTTTAATTAAAGGGTAGTCCATGATGGTAAGTCATAGAACTCTGCCCTCTGCACTTCAGCCCATGACCTCAGGATGGCCTGATTGGCTGCCCTGCTCTCCAGCCAATCCAGTGCAAGCTCTCATCCGAGATTCACTGAAGTGGTCCATATCCATCTGGCAGCATCTTCTAGTTCTGTCGGGGTGTCAAAAGGATTTGTATATTTGTTTCTAGAAGTAACTATTCAACATGCCTATGTATTTAATGTATACCTGTAACTATCAAAATGAATAGTTCATTTTTGATAGATTTTGTTGTCCAGCCATTATGAATTAAATGGTTTTTTTAAATTAGGAGTTTGAGTAAATCTCTACTTATAGTGTGTGTAGCATGAATTCTGCCAAAGGAGGCTACAACGTGTAGCTTTAAATGGACATCAGTGCCCATGTTGGGTTAATTTATAGTGCTGAGCTATTGCAGACAGTAATATTAAAAAGGAGTACTTTGTTTTTTAAAAGAGAAGCTAATATTACTTAAATGCTTTTGAACTTGGACCTTTGAGATTACAGATGTAAGACTTGGAAGCTGGCTAAGGTCAAGCAAAGAGATTGTGGTTCAGCCACAATTATGTTAAAATTGTTGATATGCAAGAATTAAGTTTTATATTCTGGATTTTTCAACTGAGATGTCTTTTGACTGCCATGCATCTTTTGGGCTCAGTAAATATTAGTAATATTAGAAAAGTCTCACTGCTTTTATGAAATGCATGAATTTTTAATGTATATTCTATAAAATTTATTTAAAAGTTTTAAATGGATGACAGGATTTTTTAAAGAATAATCCATTTAATTTTAGCTTAAGCTTTTAAAGAACTTGTAAGATTTCTTTATTAGTTTAGGAATATTGTGGGGGAAGGTTTACTAAAAATTTCAGCTGTTTACTTAATTAGTTTATTGCTTTTATTTATATGCTTAGTTCCAAAAAAGGTATGTAAACAAGGCTATTATGTATACTTACTGCTCTTTGTTTTCTACCTAGGTTTGTTGAAGTAGCTTAGTTTTCTTAATATAAGTGTAACTTGGTGAATTCCTACTAAAAATGCCTTTTTACCCCTGTCACAGCATTTTGAGTTTTTGAAAGAACTTGGTTGACACTGCTTTTCATTGTGGATAAAGGAGAGATGGTCAATAATTAATGGCTTGAAGTATTGTTGGAGTGGTTTATTGTTTCTGAAATTAATCATGTCAGAATTAACTTTCAGAGCATTGCTTTTTATAGAAACACAAAAGAATTTAGGGGTAAGTTCTGTAAGGATAGTAAGACTAAATTATTTAAATGGTCCTGGTATTCTACTTCTGATTCTTTTGAGCTAAGAATTGTTATGTGCTAGAATATGAAGATGTAAATACAAGAGAAGAAAAAAGAATAAAGTAGATTGAGTCTCCAATATAATGTAAGCTTCAGAAGAACTGGTTTGTTTATATACAAAGCTTATAGTTGAAATGTTTTTCAGGAATTATATGAATGACAGTCTTCGAACCAATGTTTTTGTTCGCTTTCAACCAGAGACTATAGCATGTGCTTGCATCTACCTTGCAGCTAGAGCACTTCAGGTAGGTGTGCACAATCTGTTTTGTTCTGTGTGACAAATCTCAAGTTACAGTGATTCCAGTGAAAACCAGCAAAAGTATGAACCATTCTCTCTTTATGGCTTAGATTCCATTGCCAACTCGCCCCCACTGGTTTCTTCTTTTTGGTACTACAGAAGAGGAGATCCAGGAGATCTGCATAGAGACGCTTAGGCTTTACACTAGAAAAAAGGTGAGCCTTTTTACTCAAGTTGGTGCTGATTTGTCAGTCAAGAAGCTAAATGACTGTAAAGGAGAAATACTAACTTCATTTTACCTCAACAGCCTAATTATGAATTGTTGGAAAAAGAAGTAGAAAAAAGGAAAGTAGCCTTGCAGGAAGCCAAATTAAAAGCGAAGGGATTGAATCCTGATGGAACTCCAGCCCTTTCAACCCTTGGTGGATTTTCTCCAGCCTCTAAACCATGTAAGACACATTCAGAATTAAAATGAGTTGTGGCTTCATTGTTGCAAAGTGTCAGCATTTAACAGTTGCCTAGACACAAAGATATTAAGAAGCTGTTACTGTTTCCCTAACAAAATCTGATAAAGGTGATACTTGGAAGCGTGATGTTTACATTTTGAAACAACTTTGGCCCTCTTAAATCCAGTAGTTAATGTGTCATCCTCATGTCTTCAAAGCATCACCAAGAGAAGTGAAAGCTGAAGAGAAGTCACCCATTTCCGTTAATGTGAAGACTGTCAAAAAGGAACCTGAGGATAGACAGCAGGCATCCAAAAGCCCTTATAATGGGTGAGTGTGCTTGAATTGGAAACTGGTTTGAGGGATCATGTTCTTGCTTTTTAACATGCTAAATATGTAACTAAAATGTGTTTTTTGAAGTGTAAGAAAAGACAGCAAGAGAAGTAGAAATAGCAGAAGTGCGAGTCGATCAAGGTCAAGAACACGGTCACGTTCTAGATCCCATACTCCAAGAAGACAGTAAGTACAGGATGCCTTAGGAAGGCATCTTATTTGGTGTCTTTAAAGGTTGTCACTTTAAAATACTGAACATGGACTTTTCAAAGTTAGGCTAGGATTAGACTTGGGGCGGGGAGCCGGGTAGGGAATGTGCCAGGGATTTAACTCTGGGACACTGAGCCACATCCCCCTCCCCTTTTTTTTGGTAACGTGGATTGAACTCAGGGGCCCTTGACCACTGGGCCACATCCCCAGCCCTTTTTTGTATTTTATTAGAGACAGGGTCTCACTGAGTTGCTAAGCGCCTCGCCATTGCTGAGTCTGGCTTTGAATTCTCGATCCTCCTGCCTCAGCCTCCCAAGTGCTGGGATTACAGGCGTACTCTTTGTATTTATTCGGAGACAGGGTCTCACTGAGTTACTTAGCACCTTGCTTTTTGTGGAGTATGGCTTTGACCTCGCAGTCTTTCTGTCTCAGCCTCACGAGCCACTGGGATTACAGGTGTGCGCCACCATGCCCAGCTAGAATTAATTAGACTTTTAACACGAGCCTAGCCTGCATTATGAGAATAAGCTTGGGGGAGTGTGTTTGGGTGAGTGGCTTTTTTGTTGTACTGGTGATTGAACTCAGGGCCGTGTACCTGCTAGGTAAGCACTCTACTGCTGAATTGCATCCCTAGCCCTGTGGTATATTTTAATTTGTTTTTCTCCGGTGATTTTTTTTTTTTTTTTTTTTTATTAGAAATCAATAGGAGCTGATGTCTTAACAATAACCAATAATGTTAACCAAACTACAGAATCCTTCCTAATCATCTTGAATTAGATTATAAACTCCTTCTGGCTCTTTGAGCGTGTGGGAGATAGTAAAAAGCAACACAGAATGCTTTAAAATGCCAGTTACTCAAGTTTTTTAGAGGTAGACAGTATGCCTCCATCTCTGCCAGGGACTCAGGTGGGAGAGGAGTGAGGGGGTAGAGAGACTTAGGAGGCTTCAGTTCTGGCTTGTTCTTGATGTTACAGCTGATTGTTTTGAGCCTGTTAGTAAGCACCAACCGATATAGTCTGTTCCCTGTAGAAACTGAATCTAAACCTCAAATTTTTATTATTTAAGTTATAATAATAGGCGGAGTCGATCTGGAACATACAGCTCAAGATCAAGAAGCAGGTCCCGCAGTCACAGTGAAAGCCCTCGAAGACATCATAATCATGGTTCTCCTCACCTTAAAGCCAAGCACACCAGAGAGGATTTAAAAAGTTCAAATAGACATGGTCATAAAAGGAAAAAATCCCGTTCTCGATCTCAGAGCAAGTCTCGGGATCACTCAGATGCTGCCAAGAAACACAGGCATGAAAGGGGACATCATAGGGACAGGCGCGAAAGATCGCGCTCCTTTGAGAGGTCCCATAAAGGGAAGCACCATGGTAGCAGTCGCTCAGGACACAGCAGGCACAGGCGCTGACTATTCTGTGAGCCGGCATTGGTTCCTGGTTTTATCTGTCTGCAGCGTGATGGATGGACTCAATCAAAACATGAAAAGCAAACTGATTAGGATTCGATTTCTTAAACCCTCTAGGTCTCTAGAAACACTGAGGACATTTTCTTGAAAAGAACTATGTTAAATTTTTTTTGCACATTAAAATGCCCTAGCAGTATCTAATTGAAAACCATGGTCAGGTTCAATTGTACTTTATTATAGTTGTGTATTGTTTATTGCTATAAAAACTGGAGCGTGAATTCTGTAAAAATGTATCTTATTTTTATACAGATAAAAATTGCAGACATTGTTCTATTTAAGTGGGTTATTTGTTTAAATGATGGTGAATACTTTCTTAACACTGGTTTGTCTGCATGTGTAAAGATTTTTACAAGGAAATAAAATACAAATCTTGTTTTTCTAAACTGCTTCAAATATCTTATTTAAATAAATTATTAAAAAGCAAAATTTTAGTAATAAAGTGGCTGTACTGATTTTTCTGACAGACCTATTCTTTTCTCCAGTACATGTAGTTTGGGGTTATTAAAATGTAATTCTTTGTATTGCAAGTGGTTTTTAAACAGTCTTTACAGTATATATAGGAAAAGCAAATGGGAGTGGCCCAGTCATCCATAATGGCTCCAAGAATCAAAACCTGGCTTTCACTTGAATGCTTCCAGAAGGTTATTTTTGCTAGTCTTCTAGTACTTACTATTTCTAAAGTGAACTGCCCTATTGAACAAATCAAAACTTTCAGCATGACAGTTAACAAGACCCAACTGTTGGAATTTAACATTTTATGTGACTTAGACATGTAATGGTATGATTATATCTAGGTAGGGAGAGTTATATAATTCAGGTAAGGCCCCTGAATTTGGCCTGGTTGATGATGAAACTGAAGACAAAAGAAATGATGAGCCGGGCGTGGTGGCGCACGCCTGTAATCCCAGCACTTGGGAGGCTGAGGCAGGAGGATCACAAGTTCAAAGTCAGCCTCAGCAATGGTGAGGCACTTAGCAACTCAGTGAGACCCTGTCTCTAACAAAATACAAAAAAGGGCTGGGGATGTGGCCCAGTGGTCGAGTGCCCCTGAATTCAATCCCTGGTACCAAAAAAAAAAAAGAAATGATGAAAGAGAGTGCAAGCTGTCTTTCAGTTTACATTAGAGGGTGTTTATCCCCCAAACACGGTAGATGTGAATTTAGGTAAAAATTTATGAAGATACCAGAGAAGACCCAGATTCCACCAGTGGGGGCAGCAGGGCTGGAAAAGGTAGAGAAGAAGAAAGTGCTTTGAAGGTGACAAGATTTATTGGATAAAAGGTTTCTGGTATGGGACTGGGATTGTGCTGAGTGGCAGAGCGCTAACCTAGCATGTGTGAGGCACTGGGTTCCATCCTTAGCACCACATAAAAATAAATAGGTGTGCTGTCCATCTACAACTACACAAAAAAATTTTTTTAAAGTTTCCAGTATGCCAAGGGCCAAAAACCAATGTGAACTTTTGCTAACTTGAAAGACGTTAAAACTGTATTTTTTTTTAAACTTAAAAACTTTTTTTTGGATATTACGTGATGTTTCTATTCTGTGTGATTTTATATATTGCTGAGCTACAAATTGGTACTTTTAAAAATGTACCTATATATACATAAATTTTTTTTTAAGTTGTAGATGGACACAGTAGATTAATTTTTATGTGGTGCTGAGGATCAAACCCACTGCCTCAGATGTGCTAGGCAAGCACTCTACCACTGAGCTGCAGGCCCAGTCCCTACAAATTGGTACTTCTGAAGAATGTCAGCTGCCTCCTAATAATGTTTCCAAGACAGGCTTGAAAGGAAGACAAGGAAAATAATGGCGGTCAACTGAGGTCCTATTAAACTGTTATCAAATTACTTGTCATGTGCCTTTTCTTGCTTGGAAACGGAAAGGAGTGAGGGACCATGTGGAAATGGGGAGTTGAGCAGATAGGCCCACAGGTAGCATGAGGTTTGTGTTAGAGGTGGCTTTGTAGGCAAGGATGTCTTTTTGTTTTTCGTGTGCCAGTTTTCTAGGCTGTCGTCAAGAGATTTGCCACCTTTTGCTGCTTCTCTTAAAACTTTAATATGCTTTTTCTAATAAATGCATTTTCTATGCATTTCAAACAGGAGTACAGTCCTTCGCTTCATAGAAGTTGGAGGTCAGCCAACCTGGTTCATACACGAATTCATCAGTCCACCTCCCTCTGTATTTGGAAAGAATACACAAATGATTTCATTCATATTTTAGTCTGTAAGGTGAGGACTTGGGAAACAACCATGATGCTTCTTGTCACATTGACTACTTGCTATGCCGCTGTGCCTCAAGTTCCCTCACCACCTCCAATCCTCTGTGCTTGTTGCTTTGTTCAGACAAAATCCACTTAGGTTATGTTGGATTTAGTCACGGATTTTTATTTTTTTCTTCTGTGCTTAATGTATTTGGGGAGAAAATTGAGTCAGGTCCTAAGGAATTTTCTATATTCCGTGTTGCTTGTATGTCACTGAACATACTTTTCCGTTCCCTATGTTTTTTATAAACTGACAGCTCTTTTGGTCAGATTTATGTTAGAGGACCTTAATTTTTTTTGTGGTGAATCGAAGTCTGGGCCATGAGCATGCTAGGCCATCTCCCTATCTGTTTCCCCGCTACAGCTGTAAATCATCTTAATGAGAATAATTGGTGCTAATCCTGATTTTTAATAATGTTCTGTCTTGTTTGCAAAGTTAATTTGGGTTTTACAGTTCATGCATGTCTTGATTATGAAGACCAGTGACATTCATAACTGCCCATTTTAAAACAAAGTGTGAAATGGCAATATGTTGAGCTCTTCCCTAATCTAAAATCCAAAACGCTTCAAAATCTGGAACTGTTTGGCAAGATGACATAAATGTGATGGTTTAATGTACATAAACTGTCTTAGGCACATAATTACTAAAAACTTGTGTGAAATTAACAGGCTGTATGTATAGGTGTATGGGAAATATGCATGACCAGCGGCTGGGAGGTGGAGGCAGGAGGACAGCAAGTTCAAGGCCAGTCTCAGAAATTTGCAAGACCTTATCTCAAAATAGGGTTGAGGATGAGCCCTAGTGGTCAGGTGTCTCTGGGTTTAGTGCCCAGGACAGAAACAAAGATTTAAGTTTAGACTTGGGTCCCAACCCCAGGAAATTTCATTAAATATGCACACATATTCCAAAATCTGGAAGTACCCATAAATGCTTCTGGTCTCAAACAGTTCTTCACTGAAGTTCTAGGTTTTGCTCTAATAGCTTTCCATAGCACTCAGTTATTGTCCCCATCAACACCGTGATCTGAATCAAAAGCCTTTCTCATTTAAATGTTTAGTTTCCAGCAAGATAATTTCATAATATTTATTTGTCCTAAAAGCCATTTCTTAACTCCCCATGAGCTGTAGTAAATTAATTATGTAGAAAAGCAACCCCCAGCCGGGCGCGGTGGCACACGCCTGTAATCCCAGCACTTTGGGAGGCTGAGGCAGGAGGATCGAGAGTTCAAAGCCAGCCTCAGCAATGGCGAGGCACTTAGCAACTCAGTGAGTGAGACCCTGTCTCTAAATAAAATACATAAAAGGTCTGGGGATGTGACCCAGTGGTCGAGTGCCCCTGAGTTCAATCCCCAGTACCACACAAAAAAAAAAAAAAAAAAAAAAAAAAAAGCAACCCCCCCCAAGACCAGATTTTTTTTTTAAATATTTATTTATTTGCTTTAGTTGTACACGATGCGTTTATTTGTATGTGGTGCTGAGGATCGAACCCGGGCCGCGCACGTGCTAGGCGAGCGCTCTACCACTGAGCTACAACCCCAGGCCCAAGACCAGATTTTTTAAAAGCAAAGTAAAACAAATAGGCACATAGAAGAGCTTGGGTATCTGACTCAGGGAGGAGGACTGCTTGTCCACAGCCTCTAGCCCTGTCCCCTTCATTCTGGAAGGCTGGAACATCTGGACTTTAAGCATCTATGAAATGGGATGAATGCCAGATGCCACCAGTTCTCCTGATAGTTAAGATATCATCCATTCATTCCATCAATTAATTTTTTTTGCGGGGGGGGGGGGGGGGTACCGGGGATTGAACTCAGGGGCACTCAACCACTGGGCCACATCCCCAGCCCTTTTTTGTATTTTATTAGAGACAGGGTCTCACTGAGTTGCTAAGTGCATTGCCATTGCTGAGGCTGGCTTTGAACTCGTGATCCTCCTGCCTCAGCCTCCCAAGTGCTGGGATTACAGGCGTGCACCACCACGCTCAGCCAATTTATTTCTTATCTTTCAAATTTGAGCTTTTTTGGGGGGGGTACTGGGGATTGAACTCAGAGGCGCTTAACCACTGTGCCACATCCCCAGCCCTTTTTTGTATTTTATTTAGAGACAGGGTCTCACCGAGTTACAGAGCCTTGGCTTTGAACTCATGATTCTCCTGCCAGTCTCCTAAGCCGCTGGAATTACAAGCGTATACCACCAAATGTGTTGTTGTTTCTTTTTAATCCAACTACTCTTCCATGAATGTTTATATTCCTTTTACAAAGATAGGACTAAAGCCAGGCATGGTGCCACCTGCCTGTAATCCCAGCCACTCTGGAGGCTGAGGCAGAAGGATCTCAAGTTCAGGGTCAGCCTGAGCAATTTAGCCAGATCCTGTCTCAAGATTTTTTTAGAGAGCCGGGCGCGGTGGCGCACGCCTGTAATCCCAGCACTTTGGCAGGCTGAGGCAGGAGGATCGCGAGTTCAAAGCCTGCCTCAGCAATGGCGAGGCACTTAGCAACTCAGTGAGACCCTGTCTCTAAATAAAATACAAAAAAGGGCTGGGGATGTGGCCCAGTGGTCGAGTGCCCCTGAGTTCAATCCCCGGTACCACAAAAAAAAAAAAAAAAATTTTTTTTAGAAAGGGCTGGGATGTAGCTTGGAACACGCTTGAGTGGGGAAGAAAGGGAGAGTCTGAGGAGAGCAGCTAGAGGAACAGCCCGTGGGTAGCAAACTGGTAGGCGCTGAGCCAAATCTCAGCCTGCACATGCCTGTTTGGCATGTTTCTGTTTTAAGTGGTGTGGGGAAAACTAAGTTGTGTCCCAGAGAGTGGAGCCTGGGGGCGGGGGGGGGGGGGGGGGGCAGAGCATGCACTGGGGCACAGACCGTGGAGTTGGACCGCCTGGGCTCAGTGCTTGGCACAGTCCTTACGAGCTGTGCAACCTCACAGCACTTGGCACCCTCAGCTTCCATTCTCCCGTCTGCAAATTGAACACACTGTATTCAGATGTTGTGAAGATTCAAGGAAATAATGTATATAACACGCTGCACACAGAGCTGAGCTTGCAGTACGTGGTCCTGAGTGTCAGGTTTGTGGATACTGACTGTGGTGTCTTGCAGATCAGGAGCCATGGCGTACAGCTGGTAGGTTTATTGGTTTCCGAGGGCCGCTGTAACAAACTCCCACTAACCAGTGGCTTAAGACGACAAAGTTCTGGAGTCTAGAAGGCTGAAATCGAGGTGATGGCAAGCCGTGCTTCTCGGGCTTCCCAGAACCCTTGGTGTTCTTTGGCTTGTGACCACATCACTCCAGATGCTGCCTGTCTTCAACTATCGCTAATTTTCCTGCTCATGTCCTATTTTCTGCTAAGGGGTCCAACTTAGAACCATACATTTCCTTAAGTCATTATGTCCCTCGTCTTCTTCCATCTGAATAGTTCCTCTGTCTTAGCTTTTTTTAGATTTTTTTTTTTTTTAAAAGAAAAGGTACATATTTTTCCCCAGGGACTGGGGATGGAACCCAGGGCCACGTGCACTGAGCTACGGCACCTGCCCTTTTTATGTATATTTTGTTCGGAGACAGGGTCTGGCTAAGTTGCCAGGCTGGCATTACAGGCAGCTCTACTCTGCCTGGCACGCATGTCATCCCAGTATGTGCTCATTCTATTGAACTATAACCCATTACTAGGGTTATTTTGTTGCTCAGATTATCCCAAATAAGGCCAATGGGAACCCCTTTAAAATAGTTCCTTAAAAAAATAGTTCCTATGAACATCTTAAAGACTTTTTTTCCCCCCGCATGTGTGACTCGAGTCACACCATGTGTGCTTTCTCTAGGTGTGTGTGTAACCAGAAACTTTTGGGGTCACCAGCCCTTGAGAATATCAGTGCTGGCTTTAGAGGGGACAAAGTGACTTTACAGGCCAGGCTAACTCCACAGCCAGTGTATAGGGCTTCTCATGGATGCTGTTTCCAGACGGCTGTGCTGTTGGTTGTGGGCAGTCCTCTGCATGCGTGGCCAGTTCCTGTACTCCCGCTGTGTTCTTGGAGCTGCCTCGTTCTCAGTACCAGTCAGCGATGAGTAATTGTGCCATTAGAGGCCACTTCTGGGTGACGTGTGCTGGAACACCTCTCCAGGTTGCACATCAGCTGACCCGTAAACCTCATTCTCACAGCAGGCACTGTTCCCTGGTGTCCCTGGGCAGGTTTGGCTAAGCCCCAGCTAAGCCCTTCATCCTGATTGAGCACCTGGTAACTGGAGGCCCACACCTTTGCTGAATTCGGCCAGAACAAAGATGGCAGGCCCGGTTACATAAGCACTGCGTGCCAGTAGCTTATTTAACATCGTTCAGAAACCCTGTGTTGGGGAGAAATCCAGGAGGATGTGAGTTCACCCTGCTAGTAAGTGGCTGAGCCCAGGATGAAAGCCCAGCTTGGTGCGGAGTCCGCGTACTTAGCCACTGTATCACATGTCAACCCGTGTGACCCATTTTAATCCAGCCGCCCTGCATCATCCAAGCCTGAGCTCACTGGCCCCTTTATAAAGCATCCGTATAATGAGATTCCATATCGTGGAGGCTGCGGCTTCTCAGTTATGTGCCACCGGGAGGTCATCCAGCAGTCACGCAGATGCCCACACCTGTGCCAGCCCGCCCCCTGTGGTTGCAAGCTGGCCAGGTCTTGAGGTCAGACTCGGCAACCTGAAGCCGCGCCTCCCACCCCACTCGGTATGGTGCGCCACTCTCCCGGCTTGGCCGAGCCTCCTAGAAGCAGTGGAGACCTGCTTGGGAAGCGGCTTCAAGTTAAGCCCCAAAGGTACCTGATAAGGTGAGACCCTCCCAAGGCGGGGCTGGTGGACGGGGCGTGAGATCTCGGATGGACTGACCTGCGCTGGAAGTCTGGTCTTAGGCACAGTTGCTTAACTTCTCTGCCCCCCGAGTTCCCAGTCTGCCAGCTGAGTCCGTTCCACTTTGCAGTTGTGAGGTTGGTAGTGGTCACAGCGATGCTGGGCCGGACAGGAGGCCGTCGCACATTTTGCCCTTATCACTTCCACAAAGGCACAGCCCAATCCCTGGCCATCACAAAAAGCTGACCCTGGCGTCATGTCCCAGTGTCCCTTACAGCCTGTGTTATTCCTTGAGCAATTAAAACAAGTGCTCTCTGCTCCAAGTGGCCTTTCTTGTGCCTGGCCCACCTTCATTCGCTTGGTCTTCACCAGGGACCCACAGCAGGAAGTAGATGCCTGTGGAGGGTGGGGATTGCCTGCAGTGGGCGCTCCAGTAGGTTTGGGGTGTGTGCTGTGTCAGGCGGTGGGCTAGGCCCTGACGAGACCCAGGTGGAGGAGACCCAGCCCTCAGTGAGGGTGCTCCCCCCCTGTGGCCGAGCTCTGGGCAAAGACCCGAGGTAGTTAATGTGTCCTCTAAGCATCCAAGTCCCAGGGACTCTACTGAGGCAGTCTGGTTCACGGTGTCCCTCGCAGGAGATCACCAAGTGCACAGCCCAGCGCCTTGTGGCTGGAGAGTGCGTCACAAGGCGTTTGGTGCCAAGGGACCACACCCACCGTTTCTCTGCCTGCCTGAAGACCAGCCCTGCAGCCTGTTCCCAGGGGTGGGAGCTGGTGAGCTGGGAGGCAGCCTGCTCCCCGCACTGCGAGGGGTCAGTGCAGGGCCGAGGCCAGGACGCTCAGTGGTGGACTGGCCCCTGAGTCACTGTAGCAGCCCAGTATCTGAATGATTTGTTCTTGGGTGGAGCAGAGGAAGGGAGAAAAAACGGGTCAGAAGAAATGAAACCATCTGGTGAATTCACAAGTTGCTACAAGTCATGAGTTCCACCAGCGTTCCACTAAGTATTTTTAGCACAAAGAAATAAGGTGATTTTGAGGGTTTCAGAAAACAAGTGCTGTCTGGAAATGAAAATGATAATTGAAGAAATACTCTGCATTGGCAAAAGTTTTGCTCTTTTTCATTTGCAAAACCAAAAAATGACTTTTTTCTCCCCCCACCCCAGGCAAAGGAAGGTTTTCAGAAGTTAAAAGAAATGCAGCTTACTGACTAAACTGCCCTCTGCAACAGCATGAAGAACTTTCCCCCTTATCTGGGTTCAGAACTGGCAAGCACCCTCGGTGTGGGCACTTCATAAATATTCATCCGTGATGAAATGTCGGCAGGGCAAAGGAACAGTTTTGTCACTTCAAGAACCCTTTTGAAATGCCAGCGATTGAAGCAGGGTCTGGACTATCCTTTGCAAATCTTGAACAAGAAAGGCCCAGTTCAGCGGGTCACATGGAATGAAATGGAAGGAGGACACCGGATTAATCTCTCCTGGAGGCTGGGGCTGGGACTGCGGTCACCAAGAGCAGAGCAAACCAAAGCAGCGGGTGGGATTTTGAAGCAGCCACTCCCCAAACATCCAAGCAACCGAGATTCAGCAACTCCACTAGGTGGGAAAACCCAGCTCATTTCATGTTGTGCTGGGCGTGGGGGGGGGGGGGGGGGGGGGGGGCTGCCTGTAAACGGAAATGGTTCAGCTGGAACAGGGTGTGGTGAGCTTCAGCCCTTCGGAACCATCCCAGGCAGACAGTCAGCCCAGCACAGGACACTCAGAGGGAACGTGGTACGAGCAGCACACCCTCGTGCAGCGCCTGGTCAAGGTCTGCTTGTTTTGGCCCAGGTGCACCTGGCCTTGGCCCTCGCAATCCTGATAAACAGAGGCTGAGCGCTCCCTCAGGCCCTGTCCCCGTACGGCCTGTGTCGGTGAAGCCGGGTCATGGCTGAGCTGGGCCAGTGTGGCTTGGACATCTTCCAGCAGGGACCTGGGCTCTGTGTGGCCGACAGAAACCTTTCTCTGGGTTCCAAGACACATGGCGCGTGTTCCAGGCTGGGCAAGGGGTGGGACAGCCATTGCCTGGGCGTGGGCCCAGGCTATCTTAGGCTGCAAGAAGCACCCCTGTTTCCTTGTGCCAGCCCCCTGCCCCACCCCTCCCCTGCAGCACTCCACCCAAGGGTGGCCTGGATCTTAGCCCTGGAGGGTTGTGTTGGTAGGGCCTCCTCAGCAGGGGCCTCCTGGCTCCCTGTGCTGCTCTAGTGACCACTCTGATGGGCCTAGCGCTGGCTTCTGGGCTCCCAGGCGTGGGGAGAACCCTGGGCTAGCACCAGGATGCAAGGGGCAGGGGAGATGAGGCCTGTTCATGGGCTCAGACCCCCCAGGCTTGCACCTCAGCCCTGGGGCAAGACTCGGGGAAGCCACTGTCCTGGCCACAGTCTGGCTCTCTGTCCTCAGCCTCACCTGTGCCACTCACCCTGCAATAGCTGCCCTTCACTCTTCAGACACGGGACAAGCACTCGATGTGCAGGACAGACCTTCACTGCGGGAGGGAGCTGGTTTCTGCCTCCTCTCTGGTGGACAGGCTGGGCAAGGAGAGTCCTGCTCTGTGCCGGAAGCTTCAGATGAGTGATCTCACTCAATCCTGTGCTCCTACAAGGAGGGAAGGCCTGGTGACTCTCAGGCCTTCCGGGACCAGAACATGGCCAGTCAGAGCAGGACACTGCTGCCGACCTCTCTGTCCAGCTTTGCCACTTGCTCTTGACCCTGGACACGCCCACTCTACTCTAGCAGAAGGGACTGGGCTGTCGTGGGCATTGAAGGAGCCGGCGTGGGGAAGGCGTGTGGAGTCCCTCCTCAGAACAGGCATGCTGTCACATCAGCATGGCACACTGGAAATGAGAGCTGGCTTCCGCCCCTGTGTAGGGACCCATTCTCTCAGGGACCCATTCTCTCAGGGCAAAGGCCCCCTTCCTCCCACGCTAGGAAGGGTCCTCCCCTCCCAGAGAGTCACATTCCGCCCACCGCCAGAGCCGTAAGAGTTCTAGACCCGTGTGGGGGAAGAGAACTTGGGGAATGACTCGAGTCTTCTTTGGGCTCTGAATTGTGTCCCCTGAAGGGAGGGCTGCCAGCCTCCAGCAGTGGACCCGAGTCTGGGGGGCTCTGCACTCACCCTCCTCCACGTGCTGGGGAGGTGGGAACGGCACCCAGGCTGGACAACAGCCCCCCAGGCCTTTCTCTCCCAGCCTGCAGAACAGGCCAGTTACGGGGGAAGGGCGCTGCCAGGCATTTAACAAGCTGTCCCTTCCCCACCCAAGGGACAGTCCATGGTCAGCCGCCCATCGCGGCGAGCTGGGCTGCAAGCTCGTGCCCTTTGACCTGGGGAGCACTGTCCTCTTCCTCCCCGGCAGGGCCCTCAGAGCCTTCCTATCCCCACTCCCTTAATGGCCAACCATCCCCGGCTTCCCGCGGCCCCCTTCCCATTCCTGGCCTTGGACGGCATGGAAACCTGGCGCCTGTGTCCTAAGCAGGCAGGACCATGCGTTCTGGAGACCCCTGGCAGACCCGAGAGGAACTCTGTCGACTGGGTGCCAAATTGTGTGGCTCTGCGGAAGCCAGTGAGCTTGCCACTTGGGAACTTGAGGGGCCAAGCGGGAGGCAGGACTGGCGTGGCCCGGAACAGTGGGGCAAGCCACGTGGGCTGTCTAGGACGGGGTTCCTGAGAAGGACTCTGACACTGTGGCACCAAGAACTGACACGCAGCTCCACTTCTTGGTCAGTGTGAGGCCTGAGGACCCTGGCAGGTGTCCAGGTGGTCCTTCTGCATAGCTTCCATCTCTGGGGACACTAAGTGAGATCATACCTGGGTCTCACACCGACATGGAAAACCCTCATTTCAAAAACATCTCTTGTGGGACAGGCCCTGGTGTTTTGTTTATTTATTTATTTTTTCTTTTTTTTTGTAGATGGACACAATGCCTTTATTTTATTTATTTATTTTTATGTGGTGCTGAGGATCAAACCCAGTGCCTCATACGTGCTAGGCAAGTGCTCTGCCACACTGAGCCACCACCCCAGCCCAGGCCCTGGTCTTTTTGTGCACATCATCTATAACCATCAGGAAACCCTTGTGAAGTTAGGATTGTTTGTCCTGTTTTACATGTTAGGAAATGGAGGTTCAGAGAGGTTAAGAGACCTGCCCAAGGTCACAAAGCTAATTAGGAAAGTATGGATTCAGGACATGATATAAACTCCAGAAAATGTTTTCAAATGACAGTTTGCTTGACACCAGTGCACATTTTTCTGCTTTGGGACCAAAGGAAGTCCCTTGTGGCGTGTTAGGTAAGTGCATGTGATCTTTGCCCTGATTGGATTTGCAAACTGAGTGATCAGATGAGGTAGCCAAGCATAGGTGTGACTGTGCCCAGGGTTACCTGATGCCCCAGTTTCCTGTCTCCTTCTTCCCCTGCACACAGAGGCCAGGTCATGACTGGTCAGCCCTTGTGGCCTCATTTGCCTGCCCAATACGTCCAGGCAGATTTGGGTTTCGGTTCCACCTCTGACATGCTTTCAGGAAAAACTAGGCAGAGTGCAGCAGGGCTGGGTGTGGAGAGGGGACGGGGTCAGAGGTGCTCCCGCGGGTGCAGCCGGCTCGCACGTGGCTCCTCCAAGGCACAGCAGCCCAGCCACCCCGGGAGGGTGGGGGGAGTAGTCAGGGTGAGCTCAGGGAGCACGTGGGACACGCCAGGGTTCTGATCTGCCTCCAGCCCAGCCCCGCGTCGCGACAGAAGAGCAAGGCAGCTACTTGTCAACAGTGAGAAGAGGTCCTGAGGGGCCTAGGAGGAGCTGTCCTGAGCGTTGGTTTCTCTCCCGGCCCCCCACTGTGCCCCAGGTCCAGGGCAGGGCGGGCTCCCCGAAACTTGGAGAGCCTGCGGGGGCAGCAGGCGGGGAGGGGACTTGCCCCCAGCCCCCGAGGGCCAGTTCCACACGTGCGCTCTGCCCTCCAGGGCCTTTCCCCCTGGGGACACATGGAACATCACACTTTTTTTGTGTGTGTGTGTGGTACCGGGGATTGAACTCAGGGGCACTCGACCACTGGGCCACATCCCCGGCCCTTTTTTGTATTTTATTAGAGACAAGGTCTCACTGAGTTGCTAAGTGCCTTGCCATTGCTGAGGCTGGCTTTGAACTCGCGATCCTCCTGCCTCAGCCTCCCAAAGTGCTGGGATTACAGGTGTGCGCCACCACGCCCGGCTGGAACATCACACTTTTTTTGGCATAAAAATGAATAGAACCCAGACAGGGTTCACTACTCTACCTTCGTTATTATTAATTACTTTATTATGAATTTAAATTCTCCTATGATTTAGAATTTAAATAGAAATTGAACGCGGGAACCCCGAGGAGCAGGCTGGCCACGAGGGGGCAGCACGAGGCCACGGACGCGGCCGGGAGCTGGCGGAGGGCGGCGGGGCGGGGGCGTCGCGGCCCCGCGGACTCACAAAGGCCGAGCGCAGCGCGCGCTGCCGCCACCTCGGGCCCAGGCACCAGGGCAGGGGGTCGCCCCCCTCGAGGCCCGGGAGGGAGGCGCAGGTCAGTGTCACGCGGGGTCACAGAGGGGCAGAGGCGGGGCCCGGCAGGACCCGCGCCCCTCCTGCCACTCTGCTCGGCGGGCTGGCAGGGCCCAACGCCAGGCCCACTGCCCACCGCGCGGCCCGGCCCCCCACGCCCACCCAGGACCCGGGTAGGGGCGCCGCGGCCGCTCGGCCACGTCCGGGCAGAAGGGACCCCGCCCCCCGGGCCAGGCCTCCCTCGGGCCACGCCTTTGTTCCTGTCGCCCACCGCGGCAGGGCCTGCAGGGCGCTGGTCGCCCTCTCTTGGGAACTGGGCGGCCGCACCGAGGCCCACGGACGGCAGGTGGCGGTGCAGCGGGCTCGGTGCGGGCGGGAGGCTCGTGTCGACGACGCGAACCGAAACGCAGGGCGCGGCGACGCCATCCCGGGAACTCCCAGCCCTGCCGGGCAGAGTGGACAGGCCGGGCAGCGGCAGGCCTTGCGCCAGCCCCGGCACGGTCCCCCGGGAAGGCCAGCGCGTGACCGCTGCCCTCCACCGCCTTCGAAAAGGCGGAGGGGCTGCGAGAACCCGCGTGCAGGACCAAGAGGCAGGATTTCCTTCTGGATGAGAAGAAAAGACTGTTCATTTTTTAAGGGAAATGGCCGAAACGAGTGTGGAGAGGGGGAGGGCAGAGGCGCGGGCACCCCGCTGCAGCACTCGGGGTCACTGAGTAGGCGGAACCCCTCCCCCCTCTGCGTGACCCAGTGCTGGTCTGCTCAGGCACATCCGGCTGGGCAGGGTGACAGACCAGGTCCCGCTCCGCCGTGAGTGGAGGTGACAGTCTGGGTTGGAGGGGAAGGGCTGAGCGCCCCATCAGAGAAGGGAAGGAGCCTGGGCGGAACGCGGGGGCACTCCTGAGGCCCCCAGGGGGGAGCTGTGGCAGTCAGCGGGCAGAGAGCACGGCCACCCTGGGAACAGAACACGGGGACCATCTACCCGCTCTCGTGCCCTCCTCCTGGTTCTGGAAGGGACCTTGGAAGACATAGAGTCAGACCCCGGGAGGCCCAGAGATGGTGTGACTTGCTGAATGTCACACAGCTGGTGGGAGGGCAGAAACAGGAAACGCTGGCTTCCTCATTGTGGCCCAGCGGTCCTGGTAGCAGAAGATACTACCTCAACTGGAGGAGAGGGGCTGGGGCGTGGCTCAGTGGTAGCGCTTGCCCTGCGTGCCAGGCTCCATCCCCAGCAAGTGAAGGTACTCAGGAAGCCGAGGGACTGGGGTGTCTTCCAGGAGTGGGGGGTCGAAGACACAAAGTGAACCTCAACTTTAAGGCCAGGCCAGGGATGCAGCGTGCTACCCCAACATGTCAGAGCAGTTGAAACAACACAGAGCCCGCCCCAGAGGTCAGGGGAGGGGCAGCAGGTGGGCAGCACACCTCAGACATGTGCCCGAGGGTCTTTTTCTCCAGTGTTCTGAGACCCTCGTGAAACTTCTGAGGGTCTGGGGCTCCAAGGACATCAGAGACAAGGACTTGAGACCAGCTGGCCTGGGAGGGCCTGGCCTGACTCACCCGCAGGGGCTAACCTGGGCCCCTGGGCAGCTGTGAGTCAGCAGCCATCTGCCATCCCGCCTGGGCGCTGACTCAGCAGAAGGACAGACAGCCCATTGCCTGCCGGGGAGGGGCCCCACCTGCACCCTCCCGCCCCTCCTCTGCCTTCCGGAGGCTCCTATGTGGGGAGGTCAGAGCTCCTTCAGCTCACAGGTCAGATTTCTTTGAATACTTAATTTTCCAAAATAGAGAAGGAGAATAGGGTTTAGATCTGGCAGGGACTTTGGGGAGCGAGCTAGCTGTATACTTTCTCTCCAAGATCACACAGGGCCTCTTTCCTCTCTGCCTCCATCATTCCTGGTCAGCCAGTAGGCAAGGGTGGGGGTGCCCCTGAGCAGCGGGCCATCTGATGTTAGCCTAGGGAAACCCGGCTGAGATTCCGGCCTACAGAGATGTTGTGGAATTCTGGGTTGGTTTAAGCCACCAATTTATTACAGCAGCAACAGGAGATTCCTAAGTGAGCCCAATGGCTGCACCCATCACTCTTCAGTTTGTGGGGTTTTGGTGTTGTTTTGGTACTGGGGATTGAACCCAGGGGCGCTCCGCCCCAGAGGCACATTCCCAGCCCTTTTATTGTATTTTGGGACAGAGTCCCACTAAGTTGCCCAGGCTTGTCTGGAACTTTCAATCCTACCTCAGCCTCCTGAGTAGCCCCGATTACGGGCCTGTGTCCCCATGCCTGGCTAGTTCATGGCTGTAAAGAATATTCTTGGAAACAAAGTCACCACCCAATAATAAAGTAAAATTATTACTCTACGTAACAAGGCATAAGAAATTTTTACAGTACAAATGCCGAATCACTTTCATTCAGGAGTGGAAATTGTAGGCGGTTGATCAGGAGCATTCAGCTGGACAGAACGGGAGTAAACCACGTCCTCTCGTTGCTACCCCCGTGAGCCCGCTCTGATGAGTCATTCTTCCATTTTCCTGGGTGAAATGCCGGGCACAGCACATGTAGGCATCAACAAATATCTCCATTGTGGGTGGAGATGCTGCAGCCCCACATCCCATCTTCAGCGCCTCGTCCGACCGAGAGCTCTCTCCTACCTCACTCTGGGCCTCAGCAGCAGGCGGGGAGCTGGGAGAAGGCGGCTGGCTCTCCACCAGCTCCCCGCCTCCTCGTTCCACTCCTGCCCTCACCCTGCTGCCTCAGCCTCCTGCAGGTGGCCAGGGAAGGGAGGCAGGAGAGGGCAGGGGCAGGTGGCAGGTGGCAGGGATGGTTCCTGAGGAGGGGCCTGGAAGAGCCCACCCACACAGTTTTCTGGCAAAGCAGCCCAGTCCTGGTGCCCCCAGTGACTGACCCCCTGTCCCCACACCAAGAGTTTGCCCCATAAGAACACACCTCTGTCAGGGTCACCTCACTCCAGCTGCCAGCTTCCTGGGCAGGGCGTCCTTTGCTGTGACCATGGCGTCCCCCTGGTGGCCTTGGAAGGGCCCACTGCCCTCCTCTTTCCTGAAGTTTTCCCAGTTGAGCTCAGTGACTGGAACAAGTCTAGGCCAACAGGACCCTGGGGCTGTGTGCTGGGCCATTTCACCACCAGAGGCGAGGGCTGCTGGGTGGTCAGGACGGCCTTTGGCCTCTGCCGGGAAGGTTCATTTGTGATGATACCAAAGAGGCCAGGTTCAGGTGGCGGGAGCATGAGCATCAAACGATTCCTTCAAACCAAGCGCGGGCTGCAGGCCCCTGAAGGACCTCAGGCCCACGGCCTTTGAAGGGGGACAGCTTAAAGCTCTGGCTCCCTAGACCTGTGCCCTGCTCATGTGAAGAGAGACTGTTGGACATTTTGGTTAATCCATGGTGGATTAACTGAATGCTACCAATTTCATGTAGTCCACCCCCCTTCGAGTTTTCATCTTTTCATGCTAATTAGTGGTGCTCAGAGATGAACTTTGTTTATCGCCATGGTAGCTGCGTCTGGAGAGTGGGCCAGACTGGGGAGCGTGGCCAGTGACGGGCGTGCAGGAATCTTCGTGGTGCTCACCTGCGTGGCTCCACACACGCAGTGTCACACACCGTGTGGGTGAACTCGTCGCAGGCTCCGGTCTCGGCTTTCCCAAAACTCCAGGGACACGGGTCAAGGCCTCTGAAGGGTGCGCTAGCTCAGCACCGCGATGGCCTGGGGCCAGCTTCCAGCCTCTGCACGATGCCCGAGAAGGCAAGGTGCCAGGCTGTCTGAGCTGTTCCCTTCACTTGGGTTGCGGGGATGATTAGCATTCCCCGCACGATGACTCTCTTGAAAGAATCCCCCCATCTAGATCCCACCAACTCCTCCCCTCCTCTCCATGACTCATGGTGGATGACAGCCTTGGGAACATGGGGCTGGGTTTCGTGGTCACTGCTTAGCAAGTTCTGTGTGGATGGCCAAGCTCCTGGACAGTATATTTAAGGGGGCACCTGACACACTTTCTTAGCTTTGACTAGGGGGTGGAATTCTGAGGCCACAAGCAAAGGCCCTCCTAACACGCATGGCAGCCCGGAGCCCGTCATTCCCAATCGTCCCACGTCAGGCTGTTCATACCTCGCAGGAGCTTCCCACCTGCCCGAGGCCCAGCTGGGCCACCCTCCCTCTGCCGCCTCCACCTTCTCACACACCTGCCTCTTCTTCGACTTCCTCCCTCTCTGCTGCTGTTCTTCTGCTCGCATTGTGATAACTTTGGCTTGTTCACTTGCTTACATCTGATGCCGAGTCATTTACAAGTAAACACATTTCCCCAAAATCATGGTCTGGGAACGTAGCTCAGTGGTAGCATGTTTACCTGGCATATGTGAGGCCCTGAGTTCAGTCCCCTGACTGCAAAGAAAAAAAAAAAAAAAGTTTTAGTGTGAATTTCCTAATGGATGGTTATACGCATCTTAACAAAGAAAACATGAAGGTTTTCCTGGGAGCAGTTAAAACAACTTCTGTTTGGATATGGAGGTGAAGAGCCTTTGTGCCGATTCCAAATCGATTTTGAAATGTGGGCAAACAAAACCCTCAATGGTGGAATAAGTTTTACTTTGAAAAAAAAAAAAAAAGAAAAGAAAAACCCCGCTGGGAGAGTTAGCTTTGTTTTGTGAAGTTTAAAAAATGCTGTTTAGAAGCCGGTCCTCCAGACGCACCCCCAAGTCCCCCCCACTGGCTGGCAAGGCACCACCTTCCCGAGGGTGCAGGCCTTCTGCCCTGGGGCCCTGGTCTCCACGCTGGAGCAGCATCTGAAGGTGCTCTGGAAGGGCCCCCTGGTCCTCCAACTTGGTCCGTTGGTGCTTCACTTCTTACTGAGCCTTTATAGGTGGAAGAGGAGTCCTGGGCCTTGGGCTTGGGGAGCGACCATGCCCTTGGGCTTGGGGAGCGACCATGCCCTGACCTAGACCCTACTTCAACCCTGCCTTTGCATCACCCTCCTAACCCGGCTTCACCTGGTTCAGAGCACCTGCGCTGCTGTCCAAGTGCTCTGCATCTGGAGGCTGATGCAGATGTGCTCTCTGGAAATGGCTTCTGTCTGGTCTTTTGACACGTAGAATTGGGCTGAGGGGGAGACCTTTGAGTCTTTAAATCTCTGTGTAATATCGCTTTACTTCTTTTCTCGATGCATTATAAAAATAAACACACAGTTGCACTCCCTCGACGTTGTGTGACCTAACTCATAGATTAATTTTGTAACCTACATTTTCCGCTCAGTATTGTGTTATTATTTTTCACACCATTTAAAAGTCTGTAATCCCAGAGACTGAGTAACCTGAGGCAGGAAGATTGCAAGTTCAAAGCCAGTCTCAGTAACTTAGTGAGAACCTGTCTCCAAATAAAAATAAAAAACAGCCAGGCGCGGTGCCGCACGCCTGGAATCCCAGCACTTGGGAGGCTGAGGCAGGAAGATAGCAAGTTCAAAGCCAGCCTCAGCAATGGTGAGGTGCTAAGCAACTCAGTGAGACCCTGTCTCTAATAAAATACAAAAAAAGGGCTGGGGATGTGACTCAGTGGTTAAGCGCCTGTGGGTTCAATCCACCCCCCCCAAAAAAGTCTTTATGTAAATACTTACAAGGGCCATTTTTCCATGTAGTAGGCTATGCTATGTTAGATACCTAAGTTATTTTCAGTTTTCCACTATGGTAAATAATAAATAAGGAAAAAGTGGACTTTTTCCTTCCTAAAGCTTTTCCATCTTTTGCTTTACCTACTTAGAATATTCTAGGTGATGAATTCTGGGTCAAACCCTTTCAGGTTATAAACGTTTTCAAAACACTTCTTGCCAATTCCAAATTGATTTTGAAATGTGGGCAAACAAAACCCTCAATGGTGGATTAAGTTCTACTTTGAAGAAAAAAACAGCTGGGAGAGTTGGCTTTGTTTTGTGAACTTTAAAAAATTCTGTTTAGAAGCCGGTCTGTGATGATAGCTACTAAACCACTTGGGATCATTGGGGATTTCACCAAATACCTGTGGTCGATACCTGGAAAAGAAAGCAGAAGGGTGGTATGAGAGTCTTTCTAGAACTTAGGGCCTTGTTCTGATTATTTTTCTTAAGAGACATAATTAGTATAAGATATAGTTAATTTTTTTTTTTTTTTTTTTTTTTTTTTTTTTGTACCAGGGATTAAACTCAGGGACACTCGACCACTGGGCCACATCCCCAGCCCTTTTTTGTATTTTTATTAGAGACAGGGTCTCACTGAGTTGCTAAGTGCCTCGCCATTGCTGAGGCTGGCTTTGAACTCCTGATCCTTCTGCCTCAGCCCCTCCCAGGTGCTGGGATTATAGGCATGCGCTACTGCGCCCAGCTTTTTTTTTTTTTTTTTTTTTAAATACCTTTATTTTGTTTATTTATTTTTATGTGGTGCTGAGGATTGAACCCAGCGCTGCGCACGTGACAGGGGAGAGTCTACTGCTGAGCCACAACCCCATCCCCAAGATATAATAGTTATTTACTTACGTGAACTATTGCACGATGTGTCCTGTGACATAATCGCATACTCTCATCTGACCCCCACATGTTTGGCTTCCCTCGGAGCCATGCTTAGAGGGCTGGGAGGGTGGCCCTGTGAGTGACAGTCACCCATCCCAGATACACTTGGGGCTTCTCAAGCAGGACCTCAGAGATGCCCATCTAAACCCTTCATCTTTCAGCGGGAGGGACTGGGGTCAGCCCCACTAGCGCGGCAGCTCTTAACCCTGGCTGCACATTTAGTTACTTAGAGAGTTTTAAAAATCCAGACTCTGTCCTCAGGTAGAGTGATGCAAATAGCCTGGGTCAGACCCAGGCATCGGTGTCATATAAATCTCCTTGGACAACGCTAATATGAATCAGGGTCGAGAAGCTCCTAGCACAGCAAGAAGAACGTGGGCCTCACCGTCATTAGTATCTGGTGCAAATCCCAGCCTTGCCATTTATTAGCTGCGTGATTTTGAGTTAACGAATGAGCTCCCTCCTCTGTCCTCGCCACTGAATCATTAGGTTGACATGAGGGTTAATTGTAAAGACACCATGGTGTGTCTTTCAATATTCTTGGAACGTGGTTGGCTTTAAGATGTCAGGTCCTGTAGTATGCACCTAGGTAGGGTTCCTTGGCTAGCTGGTGGCAGAACTAGAAAGACAGCCAGAGCCATGCTATGTATCCAGTGGGCACTCAATGATCCCTAATCTAGGAATGCAAAAATGCATGCTACTGAGAATGCTCAGACTTCACATCGAGTTGCTGTTAGGACGATCGGGCCTTCATCGTACAAATTTATTTCATTTGTGGGGAATTAATTTGCCTCCTACTTTTAGTTCTTCAGCTAAAAGAGAACCTATTTTTGTTCTGAAAAACCAATTGATTTCAATTGCACAGCTAGGAAAAAAAAAAAAGTTAGACTTCTACAATTACATAAAGGTGGGAAAACGTTTGTGTAAGTCGTATAGTTAGGCTCTATCCAAACGCCCGTTAAAAATTCTAAGATCCCCAAATGAACCGATATTGCTTCCGTTTTCTCTGACTTTAACCTAACGCTCTTGAGCCTGGTATTTTCTGTCTCAGCCAATGGCAGAATTGGTGGAAGCTGGACCACGTCTCGGGGGCCTGGCCTGAGGCCTGGCTGTCACTCATTGGGTGTGAACTTGGGTGGTCATTGTCCCCTTTGGCTGTATTCTCGTGAATATCTCCAGGCCTGTATAGCATGACCTAAAGTTCGTTGGCACAAAATGAGTTTGGAATTGTCACGCTGACCAGGCAGGACATGGTTATTAAATATTTATTAAGCACCTGCTGTTTGTTCTACCCTCACTGGAAGAGATAATTCCCACATAGGAGGAATAGCCAGGGACCAATTTCTATCTAGGAGCTGTGAGAAGTCCCAGCCAAATGACTCAAGAAAGAAAAAAATGGGAACATTTAAAGATGACAATCGTGGAGAAATGGAAGAGAGCAGAAATTCAATATCCTGTCTTAGCGCTTTATTTCTCTCCAATCTCCAACAAAAAGTCCCGGATAATAATGACCTGAAACCGAACTGTTTTACGCGACTCGGAGCCAGGCATTTCCCTGCCAGCACGTTCCAGCCCTTGGACAGGCCACACTCTAAGTCCCTATTACCCTGCCCAGTTCCCAGCAGCCTTTGCCCCCGGCGTTCCTCCACCCCTGTTCAGACTTTGTGTGCCTCAGACCTCTCTGGACAGAGCCCACACTGTGTGGAGGACCACAAAGGGGGTACAGTATGCAAACGGGGTGTGGGAAGTGTGTCGGCAGGAATGTTCCCGCTGAGCGTATCACGGACGCGTCCTGGGAGGCAAGGCCTGAGCTGAGTGGCGGCCCCTGGCAGCCAGGAGCAGTCCAAGAGCCTAGTGGGCACTGCTGTGTGACCCCCATCCTGAGAGCAATGCCCAAGTGCTTCCCTTATCCACTTGGAGCGTTCTCTCTCAGCTGCAGGGGACATAACCTCAGGGGCAGCCCATCCATCGACCCTCAAAAGTAAGGCTGGCTGCACCGTGGAGACAGGAGAGGAAGCCGGGGACACTCACAGCACGAGGGTTTAACAGGAGCTGCCTGGGGAAGTGTTGGATCGGAAACTCCTGGAGCTTTGGAAATTGTTTCCTTAACAACGGAAGGAAAATTGACAGGGGCCTGCGTTCAGCAGCTTTGCTAAGAGGAGCGTGACTGCTCCGGTGCAGGGTTGAGCCTGGTCCGGCAGCCGGCTCCTGGCGCTCTCCTGCCAACCGTTGGTCTCCTGGGTCTGGCTCATCCATCTGGAAAGGAAGGGTCGGTCCAGGTGAATGGTAAGGCCCTCCTGGCTGGACACCCGATTCTACGCAAGCCGTTGTGAGGGTTGCTAAGTTATGCACTGCTCCACCCAGAGAGAGAAACTTTGTGCCGGAGATGAATAAGGCAGCCTCATTGACTTTCTGATGAGCTCAGTACCCCGAGCTGCTCTGCGCAGGGATGACGAGTCTGCCCCGGGGAAGACAGAGCTATTTTGAGGCAGGGCTGATTAGAGATAAGGTTCTTTACAGGGCCCTGGCCCTGACTCACCCCGAGTTCTTGGGCTTAAGGTTAACCCTTGAAGGATAGATTAAGCCTCCCCCTCTGCTGGCCTGCGACATTGGGCCCAGCACGCCCTTCTGTGCCCCAGCTCTATCAGCGCTAGGCCATCCTCTGACCTTCCCTGCTAGGGAGTGTGGCTGGAGAGCAGCCCCTGCTTACAGCCCTCCTTGACGTCTCTTGCTTGTTGCTTCCTGTTGTTCAGTCTTCTGAGTTCTACAAAAGCGTTGGTCTCAGCAATCCTCTTAGCAGAAAAGAACTCAGCCTCCCCCTTAGGGAGGGGATGAAGGTATCACAAGATGCTTCAAAGAGGTGCTGGACAAGGCTAAAGAGTGTGCCTGCGTGGGAAAGCCCAGTGCGTGAACTACACAAATGACCACGGTCGTTCTGCACTTTGAAAGGCAACACAATTAAACCACAGGGCATGCTTACCCTACATTTCAACTTAAAGCTTTATTAACTTGGGTTTTATAAGATACAGTGTTATAAAAATGCTTGGAGGTTTTTTTTCTGTTTACTTACAGTCTTGATGTGTTATCTTTGATTGATTTGTTTATATTCTGGCTTGGCAATGCTGAAAGCACCCTGTGACCCTTGACATGACAGGACTGGGGCCGTGACTTGGGCAGCACCTGATTATGTTGTTTTGGTCTTAACAAGCTGGACGCAGAGGAAATTTTAAAAATTGACTCCTATTTTAAAGATACAACATGCACCAAAGTGCTTTTAATGAGAATAATCAGACCTCTGTTTGTTTTGGAAATGAAGGGTTTTTAAATTTTTTTAGTTGTAGGTGGACACAATACCTTTATTTCATGTTTATGTGGTGCTAAGGATGGAACCCAGGGCCTCACGCATGCTAGCAAGCACTCTACCACTGAGCCACAACCCCAGCCTGGAAATAAAGGTTTTTGAATTTTAAGTTTTCTTAAAGTAAGGGACAAAACCCAATGTGGGAAACACTGTTCTTGGGGAAGCTGTGGAGGTAAGATGACCCCAGACCTTGGGAAAATGACACCTGCTTCTTTGAAGGTCTCTTCCTTTACCTGTGAGAGTGGAATCGCAAGCCTGTGTTCAATTAACTGGCAAATGTCATGCAGACTGGGATCAAGGAGGCTGAACTCTAGCTTGGGGTACAGTGTGGACGAAGCGCCTCTCGAGGCGTAGAACACTGGGCCACCTGGAGCGGCTGGTTCTGGTGCCCGCATCCAGGGCAGCCAGGCCTGCGTCTGCCTCTCTGGTTCCTGGTGAACGCTCTCTTCCTGTTTCAGTCGCCCCAAGACCCACTTCTCCATAGACTGGGCCCAGCTGGCTCTCCACACTCGCTGGGAGGACGCTAAGTCCCCATCATGACCTGCTGCTAGCGTCCCCTGGGGACCTGGGCTGGGGAGAGCTCCGGCCGGGGCGGAGCTCGAGTCTGCTCTGTTCTTTGTCAACACTCACAGGAACCTTGCCCTTCCCCCGCTTCTGGGCCTCCCAGCATCACCCGCAGACCCCTGTGGACACTCCTGATCTGGCAGACGACCACCCTGTTAGGTGCCAGAGGGGCCTGGCCCTCTGCTGCCATGGAGGAAGGGGCCTGGGCTGGGAGAACCCCAGGCTTGGAGCTCCCAGAGCCGCTCAGATGATTCTGTCCACACCTGATAAGGCTGACGCCGGAGGTGAGGTCAGAGCCCGGCCAGGAGCTGGCCGGGCAGGGGAGAGCGACCCCAAGGATGCTCCGGGGACGTCAGGAAGGGAAGTACCTGCATGAGCAAGATGCACACTCCAGGGGAGAAGGAGGAGGGAGGAGTAGCCCTGGGCACCCTGCTGCAGGGCTTCCAGAGGCAGCCCGGGTCTCGGCCAGGGGACCTCCGCAGGGCGCCATCTGCCCGCTCTCCGCCTTTATCTCCAGAGTGGCCGAGGCCGGGGCACGTCATCTCCGCCTCCTGTATCTCCCATGCGGAGTGTCTGGAAAGCTGCTCACTGCCGTGGGTGTATTTGCGCCTTGTCTAGACCCCTTGCTCCTGGAGGGCAGGGATCCTTTTTCACAACCATTATCAATCTCCCTGCTTAAAAATAGATCTTGAATAAATACTTGTTCTTCGTGGCTTTAAAGACATCACGATCCACTGCTTGGATGAAATTCAGCCGGGACCATGATAGTGGCTGCTATGGGTGGAGAGCTGGTGGGCAGCACCCCTCGCCCTGTGGAAGCTCTCTGCAGGGTGGGCATTGCCTGCACTGAGTGGGGAGAAGACGAAGCCTCAGAGAAGCTGAGAATTCTGCCCACGCTCACCGACTCCCGAGTGGTGGAGCTGGCGTTTAATCTTGGTCTGCAAGGCTCAAGTTCAGGCTCCTTCCCATCAGCACCAGATGCTGCTTCCAGATTGAGGAGGAAAAACACTGAGGTCAAAGCAAGACCCCGCACCAGGGCCTCTCTGGGTGCCAAGTGGAGGGCAGGACCCACAGGCCGCTGCAAATGGGTACAGAGCCTGGGCCAATGGACCCTTGGTTCTGCACACACCGGCCTTTCCTGGAGGCTCACTGCGGGAGTGGATGGAACAAATCTCTCTCCTACTTCCCTGGTGGTAGTGAAAGGGAGGTTCATGGAAATGCAGTCTGAATATCTCTAAGGCCACATGGATGACACTAAAATGATAATAATAAACCATTTTATATATATTTGCTACTGGGAATTGAACCCAGAGGTGCTTAACCACTGAGCCATATCCCCAGCCTCTTTTTGTATTTTATTTAGAGACAGAGTCTCACTGAGTTGCCTAGGGCCTTACTGAGTTGCTGAGGCTGGCTTTGAATGCACAATCCTCCTGCCTCAGCCTCCTGAGCCACTGGGATTACAGGCATGTGCCCCTGTGTCTGGCAACTGTTAAGATTCTTTTCCTTTTTTTTTTTTTTTTTTTTTTTTTTTTTTTGGTACCGGGGATTGAACTCAGGGGCACTCAACCACTGGGCCACATCCCCAGCCCTTTTTTGTATTTTATTAGAGACAGGGTCTCACTGAGTTGCTAAGTGCCTCACCATTGCTGAGGCTGGCTTTGAACTCGCGATCCTCCTGCCTCAGCCTCCCAAGTGCTGGGATTACAGGTGTGCGCCACCGCGCCCGGCTCTTTTCTTTTGTTTTAATCTCAAATTTCTAACAAGCTATGTGACTCTGGTTGTTTAACCTCCCCGAGCCTCATCTTTTCACTTTAAAAGGCACGCTAGGTGTGGTGTGCTGTGAGGTCCAGCTCCTAGCAGAGCGTTTGGCCCATAGTAAGGCCTCAGTCAATGCCTGATGTGAAAATATATCAAATATGGAGACCGGTCTACTTCTTTCACCTCCTGCAGCACCTAGCATGTTCTGCACAGGAGTGTGATTAATGAGTTTTCGTGATGTGAGGGTTGTTTCTATAATTGAGAATGAGAACACCCCATAAAAAACATCAGCTCTACTTCACCATGCAGAAGCTCCTCTTAAGAAGGCCTGCGATTACTGCAGGGACCTGCGCGCGGGGAGGTGTGGGGTTGGAATTAATAGTAAAGACCTGCTAATTCTCTGCCCAGGCAGCCTTCCAGGACATGATGTGGAGTCCTGCTGTTTCTGCCTCAGATAAATCAATGATGATCTTCCACCTAGTAAGGGGCAGGACACGGGGACGTCCTCCCGTGTCAACGGCACTGCTAAAATCAGATTTCCTGGAACCCACTCACGAGAGGCTCCGGCCTGCCAGATTGCTTGCTGAGCCTGAAATACTGCACGCACATGGTGACCCTGACTCGGTTGTTTCCATGAATCCTCTTTTCCCCTAAGCCGTGGCTGACATTTCTAAGTCACACGGTGGGACGGGGCTTGGGTTTCTGCGTTTCCACTGATGGTCTTTGGCTAGGTCTGGCCAGTTCACTGCATGCTGCTCACTTCCTGGCATCGACCCTGCCCTGCTGGGAGCAGAGAGGGCTGGGGAGGGCCAGGGGCAGGTGCATGTGCCCTCTGAGGTCTGGTGCCGTTCCTTTTCCTTCCTGGCTCCTTCTCTGCGGCACTTATTGAGCAGGAAAATTTTTTTCTCAGACCTTCTCTTAATTCATCCATTTATTTATTTTCTTCTTTATTCATGTGCTAGTTTAAAATTTCCAAATGGAAAAAAGATGGTAGAATGAGATGGACATCATTACCCTAAGTGCATGTATGAAGACACGAATGGTGTGAATATATTTTGTATACAACCAGAGATATGTAAAAATGTGCTCTATGAGTATAACATGAATTGTAATGCATTCTGCTGTCATATATAACAACTTAGAATAAATGAAAAGGAAACAAAAAAAAAATCCCCAGTATCTAAATAAATAAATAAATAAAACTTTTGCTACATAAAATACACTGCTAAGAGAACAAAAAAAAAAATTTTTTTTTTTTTTTTTTTTTTTTTTCCCAAATGGTGTCCCTATTGCATGACAAGCATTGTAGTGGCTCCAAGGTACCAGAGGGGAAGTGAGATTTGGATTGGCTTTTAAAGGTCTGGATGCAGCAGAGAAAACAGACACAAATCTAAATACCGCCAACATCCCCAGTGCTGATGGATTATCTCTAGGTAGAAGACCTATGAGTGACTTTTATTTTCTTCTTTTTGTTTCTAAATTTCCCTTTGTTGAGCACATATTAGTATTTGTATAATAAAAGTTTTTCCAAAGGCGACCCTATGATGAGCGGGCGCTGAGCTCTCGGGCAGAGCCAGGCCCGCGTTCTGGGAGGAGGATGGAGAGGGGTCATTTCCAGCCCAGGCGCGACTGAACCCTCTTGGAGGCCGTTGTTGAGTGGGGCCTGGAAGTCGGGGTGCGACCTTGCGGTGGGGGTACTCAGCGGGGCGCCTGCCCCGTGTTCCTCTCCTCGCTCCTGGAAATCCCCCTCCCCGTCCCCAGATCCAAGCACTGGCCGGGCCTCAGGTTCTGGTGGTAAAGCAGGAGCCTGGGCATCTCACCACCTGTGGCCCACGAGGAGCTGCCGGCCGTGACCTGGTCTCCCTGTCGAGTGGCAACTGAGGGAGCCCAAAGATGTTCAATTCAGGAGCCTTACCGGTGGGCGTGCGGCAGGAAGGGCCGCGTGCCTCCTGCCTCGTGTTGGCAACCCCACGCCCTGAAGGAGAACCAAGTGGCACCCGGAGAGAAATGGGGTCGAGCCCGGAAGTCCCGTGGAATCTGAGCCCCAGGATCCAGCTGTCGGAACCTCAGCCGTGTCCTCCCACACCCCAGCTGGTGGGAGCCGGGCTCCGAACTCGCAGTCAGTGTCGGCTCTCCACCCAGCCGTGGCTCCATGGAGACTGGGCAGAGGCAGGGAGCGGGAGATGGAGGGGGGCGTGTGTGCGTTGGGGAGGGTCAGTGTGTGCCAGAGAGCGGGCAGGGTTCAGAGGGTTGGTCTCCGGCCCCTGCCGCAGCTCCTGCCTCTTCCAGGGCCAAAGCTCTCAGCCAGCTCCCCGGACTGATCTGCCTTCTCCCACCCACACCCCAAGAAGCTGGGAATGCAGTAGCGGAGAGGCAGGGAGTCCCTGAAGGAAATGCAGCCTCAGATGAGGGTATTCTTCTCCGGGGCTGGGGGGGGGGGGCGCTGCAGGTGGGGGTGCACTTTTGCAGCCCTTGCCCCTCCTTCTCCGCAGCTGAGTTCCAGCCCATCTCGGCGACCAACCCTCCTCTGAGCGGCTGGAGCAGCAGAGCCGTCCCACCAAGTGCACCCTCTCTTCCCTCCTCTGGGACCAGCTCTGGGTCTGCGGAGGGAGGAGAGGGAGGTAAGAGCAAGAGTGAGACCTGCCCTTGAGGTGCGTCAGCTAAGTCACCCCGGGAATGAGAGAGAATCAGCCAGGTGGGATCACACAGCTTCTCCAAAAGGCCCTTGTCTGAAAGCTTGGAGGGGCTCATCCTGGGGGTCAGCAGGAATTTCCAGCCGGAGACACAGAACTCAGAGCGGAGCCCAGCCCCCCAGCCCTCTCCTTCCGCAGATGCTGCAGGTGAACCGAGGACACAGCTGGACCCAGGCCTGGACGCTCTCGGCCACACCAGACTCCGACGACGGGCACCTCCAGCAGTCTCCCGTCCCCCACCTGGTCTTCAATATCTTGTCTGCACAGGTGCCCAGAGAGCGCGCTCAGGGAACGTGGCTGTGCCCAGCCCAGGCGAGTCCCCAGGTCTCCCCGGGGGCCCAGCACGCAGGCGCAGCCCAGATCAGTAAGCTCCACTGTGTCTGTGCTGCAGTGGGTGGCAGCAGCACCCCATGGTGCCTCTGTCTCCTGCTCACCCTGTTGCCTTAGCAACAGCATCTGCACCTCCTTCTGGGCCTGTTCTGGCCGGGGCAGGTGCTGAGGCTCTCTGGCTGGTTCCCGGATGCTGCTCTGGAGGCCTCCCAGGAGCTGCAGGAAGAGCCATTCCGCACCAGCCTCTGCCCTTAGCTTTTCCCTTGTGGCCTGCAGTGCGGAGAGCTTGCTACCAGGCAGAGGGCTGAGTCCCAGGAGGCCTCATTCAGCACACCTGGCCTCTGCTACCTGGAGGGGCAGGAAGTGATCCTGGACCGAGGGCTTCCTGCATGCCAAGCAAGCGCTCTACCCCCGAGCCTCACCCGGGCGCTCTCCTCGGTTCCCTTAGCCACATGGCGAGGAAGTGTGACCTCCACAGCCACTCGGGCAGTGAGCCACATGCAGGCTGAAGACCCGGGGCTCCTGCACAGTGGCCCAGCCAGACCATGCTCGTGTCCTCTGCCCCTGCTCCAGGACCTGCCGGGTGACGTGACTCCTGAGAGCTACTAGGACGCAGCAGCCTCCTCCGGCCTCGTCCGCGGCCTTGTGCTTGGACTGAGCCTGTGTCAGGGCACCTCTCTGAGGAGGGAAGAAAACTCAGGTTCATTCGTTCAGCAAATGATGTCACTGAGCACCTCCTGGGTGCCAGGCTTGTCACTGAGCACCTCCTGGGTGCCAGGCTTGTCACTGAGCACCGAGGACGCCAGAGGAACACGCTGCGGGCTCCACTGCCAGCAGCTAGGTCCGCCAGACGTTCCTCTGAGTTAAGGCTCGCCTGGGCAAGGGATGGAGTCCCCGGCCACCAGACCCCAGAGTGACACCTCCACCCTGCAACCACCCTCGTCTCCAGACGTGCCCTCACACCCACCGAGAGAAGGTTCACTTCCCCAGACCTGGGGCAGGTGACCAGGACCAAGGGGAGAAGAAGAGCAGCCGGAGCCACCCGGCTGTGGAGAGGGCAGAGTCGGCCCCGGGCTCGGTGCAGGATGGCTACAGGACAGAGGCCGGCACGGCTTTCTGGACAAAGTCGGGGTGCTGACAGGCAGCCCGAGAGGCATCCTTGAGAGCAGCCCCCACGGACAGCCACAAACTGAGGGACCCAGAAGGAAAGCCCCGCCCACCCCTGGAACACACACAGCCAATGAGGTCCTGTCTCCACAGCAGGGAGTTTGGGGACATAGTCCACCCACAGAAACTCATTTTTTGAACTGATATGTATGGCCAACTCTTTTTTTTTTTTTTTTTTTTTTTTTGGTACCAGAGTTGAACCAAGGATGCTTTACCACCACATCCCCAGCCCTTTTTAGTTTTTATTTTTTGGTGGTGCTGGGGATCGAACCCAGGGCCTTGTGCACCTTGTACATGTGAGGTAAGTACTCTACCCTCTGAGCTATATCCCCAGCGCCCCCACCACCACCTTTTTTGTTTTTGAAACAGGATGTAGCTAAGTTACTGAGGCTGGATTTGAACTCGTGATCCTCATGCCTCAGCCTCCCAAGCTGTTGGGATTGCAGGCATGAGCCATCGCGCCCAGTGCATAGTTAATTCTTAAGGGAAAAGGTTTAAAGCTCCAAACCAGCTTGACAGTAGGCTTCTTGCCACCAAAGCCTGAGAAAAAAACATGTCGGCATTTTACCTTCTTCCCTAGACAGGACCCGATCACACCTTCTGTGAATAGAAGACTACTCAACAGCCTTTTGTGCTTCTTCAAAGCAACTTTTATCTGCACAGTGACATGGCAGCGAGGGCTGAATTTCCACCAAAAGAGCCCAAACTTTCCAGGCCAAGGTAGGACTCTGTGACACACTTTCAATCCCAGACAACAGCCTCCGACTTGGATTTCTGCTTTCCTCTACAGAATCGCTCACCCCTACGCAGGCTTTGGGCAGAAGGCGTTCAGGGAAGCCCTGGGCCCAGCGCACTCACGGTCTGATCAGGACCCTAGAGGGCAGCCAGGCAGTGGGGCACAGCTTCAGTGTGCAGGGACATGACCCACAGCACGGAGAGTTTTTTTTTTTTTTTTTTTTTTTTTTTTTTGGTACTGGGGATTGAACTCAGGGACACTTGACCACTGGGCCACATCCCCAGCCCTTTTTTTGTATTTTATTAGAGACAGGGTCTCACTGAGTTGCTAAGTGCCTCGCCATTGCTGAGGCTGGCTTTGAACTCGCGATCCTCCTGCCTCAGCCTCCCAAGTGCTGGGATTACAGGCGTGCGCCACTGCGCCTGGCTTGGTTTGTTTTTTTTAAGATCACTCTCACAAGAGCTCATCTTTAAACAGCAGAGAAATGCTCTAAGAGTCGGACCGTTGGTAACATGGAGTTGAATTATCCTCACGTTACAAACAGAAAATCAGACTGGACAGTTGCCAGAGGCTTCAGGAATCCTCTAATTCACTGACTTTAATTTTCAGTGGCGGACCTGACAGGCCAGGGCATGGTAGAGCACCTGGCTACCTGCATGAGGCCCCGGGTTCCACCCAGCTCTGCAAAGACACCCCGAAACCCGAGGCCTCCGCCATAATGATAAGTGCCATCAGGTGCCACCAGGGAGCCTCCCTGTGCGTCTGGCGCTGGGTCGTGATCTCGCGGGAGCTTGATGGGCTTGTCTCCAGAGCCACCCAAACCGCACGGCTGGGACGGCAGAAATTTCTTGTCTCACGATTCTGCAGTGGAGGAGCCCAAGGTGTGGGCAGGGCTACTGCCTTGTGAGGACACTGGGGGATGGCTCTGTCTCGGCCCCTCTCCTGGCTGCAGTGGCTGGAGCCACCTCTGGGATCCCTTGGCTGGCAGGAGCCCCACCCCGTGTCTGCTGTCTCCCTGAGTGCATGTCTGCACCTCTGTTTCTGGCTGGGCCTCTCCTCTCACAGGGACACCACTCAGATCGCCTCAGGACTCACTCTGATGACTCAGCGGTGCTGATTCCATCTGCAGGGAACGTGTTCATATTCATTTCTCTTCAGGTTGCATGTGGAGGATGCAACTTCAACGTAGGAACTTGGGGGTACACAATTCAACCCATCACGGGAGTCTACCTGCACTGGATCTGATCCTCAGAGCGGGGCTGCAGGCTTGGTGTGATCTGCATTCTGTTGACAAGGGGCCCAGCCAGGCGGCATGAGCAGTGTGGATCTGCAGCTACTCAGCCTGGGTCTGGAGCCTACCCCCACCTCCCACGAGTCACCAAATGCAGCATGTTTGTTAACTCCCGTGCCTCAGTTTCTTCATCTGTAAGATGGGGCTAACACAGGTCCAGAATTCAAAATGTTAAGAGCTTTAAGTGCCCCAAATTGTATTTTTTGTGCATCTGGCAGCAAAACCTGACCTGAAATAAGCACATTTGAAACAAAACCCCGTCTTGAGTTGGCACAAGGCTCCCTGCCAGCTTTATTCACGCAACATACACATTCACAGAAATATCAGTATGTGACTAGAGGGTGCTTGGCACAGGGAGTTATGATATGCACACGGGATGACCTTTATCAGGTCCCCCAATTCCCACAGACCAAACTCTGCTGGCCCCAGTTCTGACTAAGGGTCTGTGGGCTCAGCATGAGTCACAGGGGTATGAGGAGGATTGAGTGGATGAGTATGTATGCAGGGCTTAGCATATTACCTGCACTTAGTGGGCACCATTAAATGTGGCAGCCATAACTCTCTTGTCCAAAGTCAGGGAAGATTCTGTGTTGCTGCCTGAAGCTATTGCCGCTTGGAGCAACGACGCCGCGGGAATAAGTTCAGAGGCAGACTGGAAACGAACAGGCTCTTTATTCTGCTAGCTTCTCTCTCCAGCTCCAACAACAACTCCAACACCATCTACACTCCTGCAACCACCACACAATGGCGCCCACCCGATCCACAATCTCCCGGGTCAAGTCTCGCGAGACCATGGAAAGTGGGAATGCTTGAACATCTTTATGGCTCACAGCTAACTGCAATCTTAGCTATCTCCTTAATTAGGGTTCCTACAATTCTGGTCTTTGGTGCAGCACATCTGACACGGAGGCCACGTTTCCATGTGTGGCAGCTCCAGGTCCGGGGCTCAGTCCTTTGGCCTGTGAACCAGCTTTGCACGGGGCGCGGGAGCAGCCTCTGCCTTCTGAGACGACCGGGGGTGAAATCAGGTCCCACTGCCCAGGAATGAGTCTGCTTGAGCTACCGCAGCAGGATGCCAGCGACTGGGCGGCTGAAAACCGACCCTCACCTTCTGTGGTTCTGCAGGCCTTCCGGAGTCCAGGCCAAGGTGTCGGTGGGGCTGCCTTCTTCCTCCGTCTTCTTCTCCTGCCTCAGTGCTCTTCCCTCTGTGAGTCTGTGCTGTGACGCCCTCTTGCTGTAAGGACACTGGTCACATTGGATCGGGGCCCACCCTAATGACCTCATTTTAACTTACACCCCCTTAGAGGCTCCGTCTCCAAATACAGCCACATTCCGTTTGCACGCCCACCAGGTGCATCCCTGGTGCTTGCTGGGTGGTCTCTGCCGGGGTTTCCCAGGTGTGCCCAGGACCCCTGCAGGTGGGTCACTAGGACTTTAATATAAACAAGCCTGTTGGGGCTGGGGTTGTGGCTCAGTGGCAGGGCGCTCACCTAGCCCATGTGAGGCTCCGGGTTCAATCCTCAGCACCACATAAAAAATAAATAAATAAATAAAATAAAGGTATGTCAAAAACATAAGCCTGTCGCCCGCCCCGCGTCGGGGTCAGGGTGTTGGGGGCAGCTCACTGTTTTCTATATTCACATGAAGTTTTGGCTTAATTCAGGGGATCCAGGGAAAACTGCAAGGGATCCCCGTCACCTCCTACCCACTGAAGTCCCCAGGTGACCAGCAGAGCTGGAGGGAGGAGGTGGCCAGCTGTAGGGAGCAGTTTGTCCTCAGGGTGCCCTGGAGTCCAGGACAGAAGGGCCGCCCCTCTCAGGGCCAGCCCCCTGGCTCTGGGCCTCCCTGCCCTTCAGTGCTGAGACCTGGCCGCGGGGGAGGTGGTCCTCCCAGGGTGGCCAGCTCTGGGATTGTGCCCAGAGGGAGACCAGCCATTTCCGTGGGCAGCATTTCCGTCCCGCCCCAAGGGTCCCCCGGCCCGAGAAGGTGTGCCACCCGAGCCTGGAGCTGCTGCCTGAGGCACAGGAGCAGAGGGTGAGGCCGGTGCGTTCGAGTTCAAGCTGGAGGCTTCCGGTGACGCCTTGGAGCTGAAGCCGCGGGCTAAGGCTGGCTCTGTGAGCGACGGGGGAACAGGCTGTCGAGGGCACGCGCTCGGCCTTGCCCACGTCAGCCAGCCCCTGCCAGCCCCGCGGAGTGGGCGTCTGCCGCGGGTGCGTGTGCGCAGCCGTCCCACGCCCAGGCAGAACCCCAGCAAAGCAGCTGGTGAGTGGGACTCCAGGGGAAGTGGCTTTCCAGGCGCCATGACAACGGTCACCCGCCACAGCGACACAGCAGCCCTCCCCTTTCTCCGCGCTTCCGGGTTAGACTTTTGGTTTCTCAAAATACTCGCAGGCCAGCCGGCTGGCCATGGTGACCACCTGCACGGGCTGCAGGGAGCAGCGGGGGAGCTGTGGAGGGCCCGCAGCGCCTCGAGTCCTGCGTGTCACACGGTGTTCCTGTCCAAGGGCGGTGTTCTCCCTCCCTGTCAAAGCTGGAGTTAGTTGCCAAAGAAACCAAAGCACTTGGGATGTGTCAGATGTTGGCCCCCGAATCCCACAGTTTGAGGAGATGAGGCAGGTCCTGGCCACTCTCCCTGTGGTCCTTTATCCCGGGCAAGACAGGCCAGAGGGTCTCAGGGTACTGGGTCATCTGGCTGCATCTGCCCCAGGGACAGGTTCTGATTTGGGGGGTTCTATGAATCCTGAGTATGTAAACGACTGCAGAACTCTTCCAGGACGGATCATTTGGAGATCCCGTTGTCTGTGAACTTGACTTCATGAGAACAAAGGGTCAAGAGTTTTACTGTCAATTAAGCTGTTTATTGGGTGTCTCTTTCTTCCCCTTGAATTTTGCAGGCCGTAAATTGTGCTCAGCCACCTTTCCTTGGCTCTCTGTATCCATTTCCTTAACTGTCAAAATGGGATCGATGTTCCCTTCCAAATTAGGTCCTGCGTGTGGAAGGAAGGTGTCAGCGCAGAGTCAGGCCGGGGCGTGCCCCTGCCTCTCCATCGCTTCCATTTTCTTCCATCATTGGCAATGAGCATCAGCTAACCAGTGTTCTGACACGGCAACATCTCAGCACGTGGCTTTGCTTGCTTTTAGAACGGTGAAATCATTCTCCAAGAAGTAATGACGGGCAGGAACAAACCCTGAGCCTGCAGCCGCCGCCAAAGTCTGGTAAAGGGCTCTGGATGGCATACCCAGCCTCGAGGAGTGGTCTGTCTTCAGAGACCTGTGGGCAGTGGGTTTCCTCTGGGATGGTGCTCAAAAACTGGGGGCTGGCCTCTGGCTCTGGCGAGGCCCGCCCTCTGCCTCCTTCCCGAGCTCTTGCCCCAGCAGCACCTCGCAGGTCAGCACAGCCCCACTGGCCTCTCCTGGAGGTCCCCTGAGACCTGCCTGCCCCAGCGCTCTGTGTTCCACACTTGCTGGCTCCCCCTCTGGTCAGTCCACCTGGTTTGCTTTCAGTTCCCCGCCGGACTTCACTGGAAAGAGAGCCGGGTGTGTCCGGGACACCCCTCATTAGCCAGGTGATTATGAAGACATCGTCTCCCTCTTCGAAAAGTAATCTTCTCACCTGTGAGTGGGAGCCCTGCGTCACCAGGCTGCTGCGAGGAGCAACCTAAGGTCACGGGGAGAGATTTTGTACACTGTAAAGTGCCAGGAAGAACAAGATCATTCCAACCTCATCTTACGTGGACGCCACTGTTGGGGGGGGGGGGGGATGTACATTAGTACCGACGCTGTGGGAAAAAAAAAAAAAAAAAACAGCACGACGGTAAGAGTCTTGGGATAAGTACCGAGGGTGGCACAGCTGAGTCACGAGGCAGTTCCATCCTGGTCCCTAGGGACCCTCCAAGCTGGCTTTGATCCCACCCACAGTGCAAGAGGGCTCCTTTGTCACAGCCAGTCCCGGCGCATTTGTACTCTTGAAGGCTGCCGTTCTGACTGGTGGGAGAAGGAATCTCAGCATGGTTTTGGTTTGCATTTCCCTAATTGCCAACAGTGTGGAACATTTTTGCATTTATTTGTTGGCTGTGGGTGATTTCTTCTGAGAAGTGTCTGTTGAGTTCGTTTGCCCACTTGTTAATTGGGTTATTTGTATTTTTGGTGTTGGATTTTTTGAGTTCTTTCTGGATTCTGGAGATCAATCCTCTGCAAGAAGAGTGGCTAGAAGATTCCTCCCATCCTGTAGCTTCTCCTGTCAGGACCAGCTCTTCCCAGTGCTGCGCAACAGGGCTTCAACTGGACACCAGCCCAGGAGTCCACTCTTGCTTGTGTTTCCTGCGCTGCTGGAGTCCTGACCCAGACGTCATGGCCTGAGCCGAGATCTCAAAGTGTTTTCCCTGTTTTCTTCTAGTAGTTTCAAAGTTTCAGGTCTCATATTAATGTCTTTTATCCATTTTGAGCTGAGTCTTCTGCATACAAATATCCAGTTTTCCCAGCACTATGTATTAAAGGGTCATTTCTCCAATGTATGTTTTTGGCATCCTTTTTGGGAATCAGTCAGTTAAAGATGGTGGATTGATTTCTAGGTCTTCTGGTCCATTGGTCTGTGGGTCTGTTTTTATGCCAATACCATGCTGTTTTTGTTACCATGGCTCTGCACTGTGTTTCTTTAAAAAAAAATTTTTTTTTTTTTGTTCTAATTGGTTGTACATGATGGTAGAATGCTTTTTTGGGGGGAGGGGATAACTGGGGATTGAACGCAGGGGCACTCGACCACTGAGCCACATCCCTAGTCCTATTTTGTATTTTATTTAGAGACAGGGTCTCACTGAATTGCTTAGCGCCTCACTTTTGCTGAAGCTGGCTTTGAATTTCCGATCTTCCTGCCTCAGCCTCCAGAGCTGCTGGGATTACAGGCATGCAGCACAGCACTGGCCTGACAGTAGAATGCTTTTTGACACATCATACATAAACTTGTCATTCTGCTGGTTGTTGTACTGTGTGTTGAAATCAACTATCATGTGCCACCAGCATTGTTCTTTTTGCACAGGATTCCTTTGGCTATTCAGGATTCTTTTTGTGTTTCCAGATGAGTTTTAGGATTGTGTTTTCTAGTTCTGTGAAGACTGTCATTGATACTTTGATGGGGATCGCACTGAATCTGTAGATCGCTTTGGGTGATGTGGCCATTTTAGCAATATTAATTCTCCCAATCCATGAACACGGGAAGTCTTTCCACCTTCTGAATATTATTCCTAGGTATCATGTGTGGTTTTTTTGTAGCTATTGTGTCTTGAGTTCATTATTAGGACATAAAAAAGCCATTGATGTGTTGATTTTGTCTCCTGCTACTCTTGAATTTGTTTATCAGTTCTAATAGTCTTTTGGTGGAATCTTTAGCATTTTCTACATATTAAATCATGTCATCTGCAAACAGGGATAATTTGATTTTCTCTTTTCCTATTTGTAGGCCTTTTCGGTCTCTTGTCTGATTGCTGTGGCTAGAATTTCTTGTGCTATATTGGGTGGATACCCTGGTCTTATTCCTGATCTTAGAGAAAATGTGTTTAGTTTCGCCCCATTAAGTATGATGTTGGCTTTGGGTTTGTTAAATATAGGCTTTATTATGATGAACTGTGATTCCTCTGTACCTAATTTATTCAGGGATTTTATCATAAAGGAATGTTGAATTTTGTCAAGGTTTTTTTCCCCCCCTGCATTTAATGTGAGATCATGTGATTTTTATCATTGATTCTATTTAGATACTGTATTACATTTATTGATTTGTGTATATTGAACCACCCTCCCATCCCCAGAATGGAACCAACTTGATCTTTTTAATATCTTGAATTTGATCTGCAAGTATTTTGCTGAAGATTTTTGCCTCTATGTTCATCAGGGTTATTAGTCTACAGTTTTCTTTTTCACTGTGTTCTTATCAGGTTTTGGTAGCAGGGTAATACTGGATTCATAGGATGAGCTTGGGTTTCTTGTCTTTCTATTTTATGGAATAGCTAAATTATGGAATTGGTGTTAGTTCTTTAAAAGTCTGGTAAATTTTAGCATTGAATTCATCCAGTCCTGGGCTTTTCTTTATTGGAAGACTTTTTGTGACTGTTTCACTGTCATTACTTGGTATTGTCATAGTTATGTGTTTTATATCCTCTTAGTCTGGTTTTAGTAGGTCTTATGTGTCCATAAATTTGTCCATTTCTTGAAGATTTTCCAATTTATTGGCACATGTTTTTTCAAAACTTTCCTTAATCATCCTTTGAATTTCAGTGGTGTCTGTTGTAATGTCTCTTTTTTCATCTCTAATTTCATTTATTTGGGTCTTTTCCTCTCTTTATTTTGGTTAGTTTAGCCAAAGGTCTATCAATTTCATTTATCTTTTCAAAGAATCTATGCCTAGTTTCCTTGATCCTTTGCAGTATTATCTTAGTCTCTATTTTATTTATTTATTTATTTTTGGTACTGGGGATTGAACTCAGGGGCACTCGACCACTGGGCCATATCCCCAGCCCTTTTTTATGTTTTTTATTAGAGACAGGGTCTCACTGAGTTGCTAAGTGCCTCGCCATTTGCTGAGGCTGGCTTTGAACTCGCGATCCTCCTGCCTCAGCCTCCCAAGTGCTGGGATTACAGGCGTGCGCCACCGCGCCCAGCTTCTATTTTATTTATTTCTGCTCAGATATTTATTATTTCTTTCCTTCTAGTGATTCTGGGTTTGGTTGGCTCTTGTTTTTGTAAGCCCTTGAGATACATCATTAGGTTATTCATCTGAGATCCCTGGAATATTCTGCGTCAACACTCATTGCTGTGGATTTTTCTCTTACTATTGCTTTTGCTGGACCTCACAGGGTTTGGTATGCTGTTTCTATTTTCATTTGATTCAAGGAATTTTAAAATGTCCCCTCTGATTTGCATAACATCTACAGTTTCGCTTGCTATTGAGTTCTAGTTTCATTTCATCGTGATCAGATAAGATACAATAAATCATTTCAATTTTAAAAATTTTGTTAACATTTGCTTTGTGGCCTATTTTGGAAAAAACAGATGAGGAGACCGAGTGCTCTGCAGCTGTTGGATGGGGCAGTCTGTGGATGTCTGTCAAGGCCACTCCCTGTCCCCTGACCGAGGTGCCAGGCACTGGGTGGTGTACCTGCTTCTCTTGCTTCATTATTGTCCATTGTCTTTGGAATTCACCAAGTTTCATCTTCTGCGCTGTCGATTTCCAGGGCTTACTCACCCAGGGCTCCACAAACCCGTTGCTTTGTTTCCATCCCGTGGAGGAACAAACTGGTGCGGGTGTCTCTGTTCCACCATCTTCCCAATCAGATTCTCTCTTCTTAAGCTGAGACACCCATCCACCTTCCCCTGCCCTGAAACACCAGAGTCACTCCTGATCCTCTGGCCTGAAGACTCCAGGGCCCACCCACCCCCCCAATTCTAGCACCTCCAGCCTCAGACTGGGAGTCCCGACGTCAGCTCCCCTGGCTCTCAGTCTTCAGACAGACTGAATGGCACCCCCAGGTCCCTGGACTGCCAGCCTGCAGATGGCACGCTGTGGAGCCTCTCAGCCTCCATAACCTTGTCAGCCACCCACGGTGACAGCTCTCCCCCTGCGTATCTAAGTATCTCCTGTAGGTCCTGTTTTCCTGGAGAACCCTAATATGCAGGTGTGTGGTAAATGAAGCCACATCAAGAATAATAATCCAAGTGTTCATCTAGTACCACCATTACTTTTTTTTTTTTTTTTTTTTTGTGGTACCGGGGATTGAACCCAGGGGCACTCGACCACTGGGCTGCATCCCCAGCCCTGTTTTGTATTTTTTTATTTAGAGACAGGGTCTCACTGAGTTGCTAAGTGCCTCGCCGTTGCTGAGGCTGGCTTTGAACTCGCAATCCTCCTGCCTCAGCCTCCCAAGTGCTGGGATTACAGGCGTGCGCCACCGCGCCCGGCACCACCATTTCTTGTGTAGAGTCTAGCTCTTAGCAAAGTGCTTTTCACCCTTTATTTCTGGGGAGTCCCTGGGGTAGTATGTCACCAACGATTCAATGTCCAGACACCGGGCACTGCTGCTTTCCCTGCTCTGTCATCTTGCTGTGGCAAAGCTGCCCTGTGGAATGTCAAGCCGAGAAGACACCTGAGAGCTGCCGTGCTTGTCAACAGGGGTCCCATTACAGTCCCATTACGAACTGTCTTACGAAGCATTAGCTCTTAGTGACAGCTGTCACAGATATCAGATACGGGTCCAACACGGGGTAGGGCTAAGGACAGGTCCCAACCACCGTTACCAGTGTACTCAGAACTATCTTTCCTCCATCATGGACGCTTTGCCACGTGGTAATCCCACCAGGATCGGCTCCTTGCAGATGCTCAAGAGAGGAGGATTCCCCAGGCCCCCACGGAGTCTCCTCATTGGCGTATTAGTTGTTACTGAATCCTGGGACAGCTCTAGACTGCACTGTCTTCCTATGCAGTCGAAGCAGTGAAGGCTCAGAGCTTCAAGCAACTTATCGAAGGTCACATAGCCCATGAGAGGGAGAGGCAGAGGCAAGAGCCAAGCCCAGAGTGGGGTCCCGACTCCTCCTCCTCCTCCTCCCCCTCCTCCTCCTCCCCTCCTCCCTCCCCCTCCCCCTCCTCCCACTCCTCCTCCCCCTCCTCCCCCTCCTCCCCCTCCTCCTCCTTCTTTTTGGGGTGTGTGTGTGTGTGTGTGTGTGTGTGTGTGGTGCTGGGGACTGAACCCAGGGCCTTGTGCATGTGAGGCAAGCACTCTACCAACTGAGCTGTAGCCCAGCCCCTCCACCTTCCTCTGATCCAACGCCCCCCCCCCCCCCCCCCCCCCCCCCCCCCCCCCCCCCCCCCCCCCCCCCCCCCTGACATGTTACTGTTGTTGTGACTCTGGTTTGCACCGAGGAGGACACATGACGCACTGTTGGCTGTACGTTACTTTTCTTCTCCTGAGGGGTTTAGTTCAGTCTCCTGCTTGGTTTCCACTGAGAATTATACTTGGGGCATGAAAAATGGGGTTCCTTGCCAGCCATTGTTCCAATGGACCTACAATTAATTTTGGCGTTGCTTGGCTCCTAGTTAAAATGTGGTGCTTATACAGGGGACAGAAAAGGCAAGTCTGGGTTACAGTAAGAAGTCACCCTAGCCAGAGTTCATCAGTTATAGAAAACACAAATTCTTTGACTTGGTCGCCAAAAGTCCTGTCACCTGGTCACCCTGCATCAACCCTGTGCTCCAGCCTCACGGTCTACACCTGCCCGGAGTTCTCCTCAGTCTTCCCTGAGCTGTAGCCTGTGCCTGCTGTGGGCTGGCACCTGTGCTGCCTTGTGCCTGCCCCATCCAGCTACTCCCATGACCTGGCATCTCCCTCTTTCCTCCTTGTACGGGAACTCGAGCCTGTCCCAGACTCCAGCTGCACCAGCCCCTCTCCCCAGGTGAGAAGACTCTGGGTGTGCAGGAGGATGCACAGGAGACCATCTTGGCTGGAGCTGGCCCCGCCCCAGGAGGTTGGGGTCAGAGGGTGGGCTCCATCCTGGAGGGCTCCTCGTGCACCAGGAGCCACGTTCCAGGTTCTCAGGTAACTGGGGAGCTGAGCCTTCAGGCTGGGCTTCTTAAAGAACTTCTCATGCACCTGACCCGCACCCCACATTCCCGGCCTCCCATTCTCTGTTTGCACCCGTCACCACCTGGACGCACCCTGTGCCCCGACCCGCCCCAGAAGAAAGCTGAGTTTAGCCTCTCGGCTTGAGCGGAGCTTGGCCCGCGGCTGTGCTCAGTCACTGCTGAATGGATGACTGGAAGGCTCAGCCTTGGTGGCCCGGGCCAGAGCACATACCAAGGTGCTGAGCAGACCCGGGGTTCTGGTTTCTCAGCTGTCAGGAGCCCAGCGGCCTCAGGCTGTGAAGGGTGATTTCCAAACCTCCCCTCCTCGGTCCCAGCAGGGCCTGTTACAAGTGCAGGCATCCCCAGCTCCCTGGGAGAGGAGGGCTGTCAGGCGGTCTCCTCCCAGCTGCCCATCGCCTGCTCAGCAACCTCTGCCCGCAGGCCCCCAGCCCTTCCCACCCCCCGCACCCCCGCTGGGCTGGGCCCCTGTCACCTCCTGCGCAGAAATGAGTCTGCTGCGCTCATCTCTGCATACCCAGCCCCGCACGGGGCAGAGAAGCCACGAAACGCATGATAAGAATTCGATGAATAAATGAATACCTGGAATTCCACAGGCAGAAAAGGCCGCTCCCTCCTGCATGAACTGACTCACACACCACGCCGGGCTGACTTTATTTCCTTTTATTGTGATTAACGATTTCTTTTCCAAAGAGTTTTTCAGTTCCGAGATTTGAGTTTTATACATTGTAAATTTCAAGACATCCTATATTTAATACAGTTGATTCTATTTCCCCACTGTTGTTATTAAAATTAATTTCATCAGTATGGTAAGAAAACTCTTAAAACTCTTAAAAAAAAAAAAAACAATGAAAATTTGCTGTGTGATTTGTAAAACTAGCTGTCTGCACTGATGGAGGCCCAGACACTCAGGTCCAGGCTCATCCCACGCCCCGGAGCTGAAGTCAGCCTCTGCACCTGAAGGTCCGGCATTTGTACACTCAGCCAACTGTGGGTTGAGAATATGTAAACATTTTTTTCATCTGTGCTTTTTTTTTGTCATGATTGTCATGCTAAATCATATAGCAACTTTCACGCAGCATTTACATTGTATGAGGTCATATGAAAACGTCACATCATTTTATATAAGGGACCTGAGAAGTCCCAGACTTTGGTACGCTTGAGGGGAGTGGGGAGATGACTGCGTTAGGCACCCCCCGAGGTTTAGAAAGTTAAATTCCAGAAGGCTGCAGTGGTGAGCCTGTGCTCACCTGCCTGCCAACATCTCTCACTCTAGTTTCTGCTGATAGCACCCACCCCTCAATCCACTTGCAGTTCATGAGAGCAGGAATGGATTTAGGAGAGGGTGGCTTTTTATTTATTTATTTATTTAATTAATTAGCAATTAGATTATTTATTTATTCTAGTTTGTTATACATGCTTGCAGAGTGCAATTCATTTCGTATTACATATAAAGAGCACAATTTTTCAAGTCACTGGTTTTACATAAAGTATTTTCACACCATTTGTGTTTTTATACATGTACTTAGTGTGTTGATATCCAACTCATTCTGCCGTGTTTCCTATCCCCTTGAGAGGGTGGCTTTTTACAAAGAGGAAATGCAGAGGAAAATAGCCGTGACCTGGCTTGGACAATCAGGGCTTGATTCGGAGATGGGTACTTGCTGGAACTGGGCCCGCGAGAGCCTGCCCTAGATGGCTGGCACCACTGAGGAGGAGGCGCTTTGCCCTTTGTCGTGGCTAAAACTGGGAGTTGGTGCCCAAGAGTAAAGCCACCGCAGAGGAAAGCAGACAGATGGCGGATTTAAGTCACCTTGTAACTCAGAGGTACCAACTAGACGTGATTTCTCTGGTTTGTCCACAGTCAACCTGGTCTTCCACCAGTTAGTGGGGGTTTAGATCTTGGTTTGATCATTCATATCCCCGCTGAGAACAGAGGCCAGTCCACCCACCAGATTCTGAGCAGGATCCGTCCCCAGACACCCAAAGAAAGGGCTCCCTGCCCTTGGTCTTCTCCTCCTACCACGTGAGAGGATGATCCTCATTTGGCAAGCTTGGGATGGACATTTCACCAGGCGCTAACCAGCCCACTGCAAAGCTGCTGTCTGGTATTCAGCAGGCACTCGCCGCCACAGCTGGCCCGTTGGTAGAACACTGCAATACGCACGGGGCAGTTGCCAAACAGGTGCTGCCCTGGGTTCCCAGCATTCTCTGTCACCCCTCCCTTGGGACACCCACCCCGTGCTCCCCACAATCTGCCACCCAAGGGTTAATGCTGGACACAGCAGGCACCGCCAGGGCCTGACTCTGTGAAGACTTTCAACGTGTGATCATCATCCCTGAAGGGCATAGAGGGGTGGCGGTCGGAGGGGGCTGTGTGGCCTCTGTGTCCCTGTGCTGAGAGGAAGGGGAGGCCTGGCCGCGTGCTGGGCCTTGGGCATCGCTGCTAGGCCCCGGGTTCTAGTCCGTCACGCCCAGTCCTGATCAGGTGGGGAGAAAGGTGGTGGTACGGACAGGACGTCCGCTCGAGGGGAGAGCTTGAGTCTCATGGCGGCTGCCTTGCTCCAGAGCTCCATGTTCAGGGTTGGAAGCCCAGCGCCACCTTTCCTTTCCGTTTCAGGCCTCTGGAAAGATCTTCCTCTTTTCTGAGTCAGGCGAATGCCTTGAGTGGACGGAGGTCCCACTCTCCAAAGGCAAAGCCGAATAGCACACTGAGAACTCCCAAACCTCATCACTACAGCTCTCCTGAGAACTTCTAGCGCCTGACCTTCAGACAGGCCCAGCCAGTCTGCCCAGTTCACAGACCAGTGGATCACTTAGTTGGAGCTGGGTTTCAGTCACTTGCTGCCCACGGCCCTGGAGGACATGTTGCTAACCCCACCGTCCATCTGTCTGTGCAGCACTGGGCTCAGCTCTACGTGCAGAGGGGGCTGCTTAGCGTATGTGCTGGTGAGTCTGCTGCCCACGGTCAGATCCAGACGCGGCCGGAGCTCCCGTGGAGTCCACCCCTAGCCTGCCGAACGCGTGTCACCCTCTCACACGGCGGAAGGAGAAGACCAAGGGCGGGGAGCCCTCTCTTTGGGTGTCTGGGGATGGATCCCGCTCTTCTCAGCCTGTGGGGTGCCGGGGTTGTGCTGAGGCTCCCAAGTGTCCCTCCCGCTGACCGTGCAGCTTCTCCGCCCCCTCTTCGCTCCAGCTACCCCCCCACCCCCGTGAAGAAAGCAATGACATCCTTCCCCAGCAGCTCTCGGAAGCCACGTCACGCTCCTCTCACCTGCGTCCCCAGTGAAACCAGCGAGGCACCATTCAGCAGCGACTGCCTCGCGGTCAGCGGCTCAGATGCGTCCCAGTGCTCATCCTGACATCTGTGCCGTTTCCCACTCCGGCCATGTCCTCTGCCTGGGCAGTGGCCAGTGTGCCACTCTTTTCTGGCTTTCTTCCCCCTTCCCCACCCCCTCCTCAGTCTCTGGCCAGTCCTTAGGAGCTGGGATCTGTCGAGGGTCGGCTCTCGGGCTCCACAGGTCCTCATGTCAGCCTTGTCCCTGCTTCAGTGACCACCTCCGTGTTGACTCGTCCTCAGTGGGCACCTCCAGGCCTCTTTCTCATGGTCGGCACCGTGTTCCCAACCCCTCCTGGAGGTCCTCGAGGCACATCCAAGACAGGCCCGACACAGGCCACCTTCCTCTCCAGCCCATCCCTGCTCCCTGCTCCCTGCGGCCGGAGATGCCGCCAGTGTCTGTGAATGGCACAAAACAGAACAGCCTCCGTTCTTGTTTCCTTCCCCGCTCCTGGACCACTGAGGCGGGACTCGGTGCCTGGGAGTCTCTAGGTGCGTACCCTCTGTGAGTGAGCAGACGGACTCAGGGACTCAGGACACCGGGGCGCTAGGGACTCTGGGAGGGTGGGATCTGAGCCCCCGTGGTTTTCCGCTCCTTCATTAGCACGGGGAGTCAGCATCCCTGGCTCCAGGCCAGGCGGCTACACGCCAGAAGGTTCCAGACTCGCACACTAGGCACGCATCCACCATTCCTTCCTATACACTCACCCCTTCCTCCTTCCTGTGCCTCCCACACAGGACAAGAGGAGAGAGGCCCCTGATGAAGCATGACTTACCCCAGGACCTGGACCACTGGCCCAACACACTTTACCCCAGTAGGAGGTGGGGTGTCTCTGCAGATGCTGTGAGTCAGAGTCACAACCAGAGTTGGGAGGGGACGGAGGTGAGAGGGAGGGGAAGGGCCAGAGTGGCTGCAGGGAAGACCAGAAGGCCAGTCCTCCTCCCCTGCCCTGCCCTGCGGGACCAAGGCTGCTCACCGCTGCCAGAGCCTGACACCAGGAGAGAACTTGCCCCTGTCCTCTGACTTCTGTTTGGAAACTAGTGCTTGTCTCCAGGTGGCTGGCGTGCCTGGCACTTTCTGCTTCTCAAAACATAGGCACGGATGTTTAGGGAGTGCCTTCCACCGTCAGGAGTTGTGCTAAGCAGTGGGTACCTGAACGCATTTCAATTCTAGGACAGGTAGCAGGTACCTCCTTTTTTTCCTCCGTTTTGCCCTGGAGGAAATTAGGGCACAGAGAGGTTACCTGCATCGCCAAAGCCATCCAGGTAGAAGGCAGTCCTGCCAATCAAGTCAAGCCAGGTGCATCCATTCTGTGCCCCAGGCGGGGCAGGCGGGCGGCTCTTGGTGTCTCCCTGGGCATCTTTCGCAGACGCAGGTACTGGACTGGTTTCCAGGGCCGTGATGGGTGTCGCGGGGATGGGGGCGCGGTCGCGGAGGCGTCACCGGGAGCCGCGGCCTCTGAAGGTCCCAGGTGCCGGTCCTTCCTGCAGCTCCGGCTGATTGAGAAAACCTGGGCCGTGGCTTTCCAGGGCAGGCACGCTGAGCGCGCGTCAGGCGAGGGGACACGAAGGCGCAGGGCCCGCTTGTCCGGTGACCTGGTGCCCTGCCGTCGGGGAGCGTCCCGCGGGACCCACACACTGTGCACACTACTTCGAAATCGGGGAAGCGAGAAGGACGCTGATGCACAAGTTCCAGCGCCCCGACCCTGTGCGCCTTGGCACGCTCAGCCCTTCCTCCCCTGGGCGTGCCAGGGAGGTTGCAGGTCTGGGCTGCTGCTCCCTGCGGACCTGCCGGAGCTGGGGGAAGCCGGGAGAAGGGAGGCCCTTCTAGCAACTGCACAGGCTCCAGCCAGAACAGGGACAGCTCCCCGGTCCAGTCCAGGGTGCGATTTGTCTTTTAGGACTTGAAAGGAAGTCCTGCTTCTTGGAAGGGGATTTGTCAGCCCTTGGCGAGCGCTGGGAAGGAGGACGGTGTAGGAAAAGCGGCTGCTTTGGATTTTTCCACTAGAGCCAGAGCATGTCAGGATAAATGCGGGGCTGGACCCACACCCCCAGGGAGATATGCTGCCGGAGGTGTCCCGAGTTGCACGGGGACTCAGTGTGTTTAAGATCACCCAGTTTACTTTGATTTCACGGAACTCCCTTTCATTTTCTTCCCAAGTCCTAAGAGTCTGGAAAAGGAGACACTGAAAATAATTTTTAAAGTTAAGAGAGGGCACGAAATGAAATCACCCCTAACATTAAAATGAGGTTGTAGGGATTCACCTTCCTAAAGGTTCGCTTCTTTGACCAGTTAGCATTTTGTTGGAGAATTATGGAGACATGCATCCCCCAGAAAAAACTTCCCCAAGGAGGAAAGTTTATCTGCAAAGACCTTCATTTACTGTGTCATTCCTCAGATTCACTAGATCAGAATAAGGATGGAGAATGGGAATGTATGGGGAATTCTGAACGTGCCTCATCCATGACTAATGTCTACAACAATAAAAAGAAAGTATTCTTCACCTTCCGGTAAAGGGAAATTGGAATTCAAAGTTGTGGAGGAACATCCCCAGCTTGGTCCCGCCCAGCACAGCTGAGCTCTTGGGAATTCACCTACTTCTTTCTAGGTAGGTCAAAGCAGATCTGGCTCACCAACATAGTAGGATCGAGGGCTCCTCTGTGGAAGAATGTCCCCCAATTCCCCTGCCTCTGTATGCCGGTCATCTCTAGTCAAGTTTGAGGGAGGACCCCCCACATTATCAGTCATTAGTATGGTTTGTTTATTGTCTTACTTCTTTTTTTTAAAAAAAAAAATTAAATCATTTACTTTAGATGTACACAATTCCATGCATTTATGTTTACGTGGTTACGTGGTTACGGACCGCGCAGGTGCGAGGCGAGCGCTCTGCCGCTGAGCCCCAGCCCCTATTGTCTTACTTCTTAAAACCCAGGGACTTCTGTACCCAAATGGATGTAAAACCAGAGACTGTTTTCAGAGCACTATAAACACGTGGGAGCAGAGCCATCCCCATGCATCCAGAGGACAGTGTCCACCAGCCCCTCCTCCACCATGGACACTCAGTATATCTCAAACGAGGGCAAGGGCTCCCCTCTGTCCCCTGGCTCCTTTTACTGGCCTGTCGCTGTGCGTCCATAGCAACTAAGGCAGGTCTGAAACCCGAGAACCCGACTCAGGAAGGAATTAGCTCTCACAGGAGATTGATGTCAATAATCTGTCTTTGTGGATAGTCCATCAGAGATCAAGTCGCAAGATCCAAACTCTAAGAGTTCACAAATCAGCTTCTTTTTTGTAATACAGCAAAGGAGAAAGAGTTCCGAAAGTGGCAACTTAATTCTCATCTAATTTCAGCAAAATAACTGCGTCTTGCTGGCCTGAATGCGCGGGAGGAAAGGCTCCCAGGAGTTGCTTATTTTAAGAGCACTCCCTCTGGTGAATGCTGGCTATTTTCAGCTGTGTGTGGGAACACCAGGGGTGCTGCCAAGCTGGGCCAGTCAGCGCCGTGTGTGAGCTGCCAGCCAGGACACCCGCTCCACCAGGACACCCGCTCCACCAGGACACCAGGACACCCGCTCCACTCGGGTGCCTTTGCATCGGCAGGTGGCATGTGACCTTTTTCTCCCTCAGCTTGGGGTCCCACCCTGCCCTGCCTACCTCCCCACCTTTCTCTTCCCCCACAGGCAGGTTTTGGGTGAATCCATCTCATACTTGAGTGCCAGGCGGGCTGCAGAACACCCCCGGGCAGAGAGGCGGAACGCAGCACCCTGCTCCTTCAGGGCTTGGGGACCAGAGAGCCCCCGTGGGCACAGACACACCAACATGCAGTGGAATTCCAGGTCTCGCCCCGTGACTGATGCGGGTGGATAATGCCAAGAGGGTCTCACAAAGCTCTTGGCACATGTGGTGGGTGCCCCTTGGGCAACCCAGAGCACAGCGAATGTGATGGCATGTGGCTTCAGAGGTCAGATCACGGAAGGTCTTCTGCGTGTCAACTGCCAGGCTGAGACCTACCTGGCCCAAGTGGCCCAGAGCTGGTCTCCTGCTCAGAGCCATGTGACGGACCTAGAGTGTGGTCCCCACGCGGTGGAACCTGGAGTTGGCCTTTGCCCTGGCTGACACATTCATTACAACCTGTGAGACTCTGGGCCAGAGGATCACTCAGCTATGCCTGGTTCCCGATCCACAGAAACGAGGAGGAGGTGATAGAGGCTTGTTGTTTTAGGCCCCTTTGGGGGTGATCTTCTGTGTAGCAATGGAAAACCAATCCATGGAATCAAGCTCCTCCAGTGGCCCCACCAGGGCTCTGCCTCCAGGTCCAACCCCACCGCGACCCCTCTACCCCTCCATTTCCGGGGCTGCACCTTGGGGCCACGCCTCATCCTTGGATGTCCCGTGTCTTTGTAGGTGCTGTTTCTTTTGCCTGAATTGTTGGTCTTCTCTTCCTCACAGAACAAATTTCTGCTTGTCCTCTGACACTTGGCTCAGAAACCCCCGGGACACCCTCACCAGTCAGGCAGAGCTCCTGTCCCCATCCCAGGTCCCCCCAGCCCTTTGCCCCTGCCAGTGCCGCAGCACGCCACGTGGCACTGTCTTTGTTGGCCAGTGTCTTGGTTCATTTGTGTTGCTTCAACAGAATGCCCAAGGCTGGGTACGTCATAAAGGAGGTTTCTTTAGCTCATAGTCCTGGAGATTCAAGAACATGGCGCCACCTCCCACTTGGCTCTTGTGAAGGGCTCATGATGGATGGTGGCAGTGTCAGGAGCAAGTGCAGAGGAAGGAGGGATCAAATGGGGGGACAGGAATCAAGAGACCAGCAAGGGGCCAGGAGTGGTCTTTTATAGAACAGGCACTGTCACAGGACCCAGTCCAGTACTTCCAGACCTGATCCACTCCTGAGTGACAGCATGAAGGTGGCGCCCCCCATGGTGCCCCACCCCCGTTTTGAAGTTTCCACCATCTGGACGCTGCCACAGTGGAGATCAACTCTGCACCATGCGACCTCGGGGCAAGCCCTAGAGAGGGCCTGGGAGGCTGCCCCTCTCTGCGGGGAGACCGCGTCTTCCAGGCCCTGGCACCTGGTGTGGCACTGTGCTAAGGCACGATTCCTGGGGTGGATCAGAGGCTGTTTTGTAAGCAAGGCTCCTAGGCAGAGGGGGCATCTGGTGACTTGTCCCCTCTCATGTCCCCTCCTTAGGCACTTGGTAGAAGGCTGCTGTGCTGGTGGGACAGTGTGAGCACCTAATCAGCAGACCAAACCCCAGGCAGCCTCCGGCTGGCCAGATCCCAGCCCCTGGGCCCATCAGTTAAGGTCACAGGAGCTTGAAAGTTGACAGTCCTGTAATCTGAGTTGACATCATTTCAATCGATGACCTTGGAGCTGAACTATCCCAGGCATGGGGGCATTTCTTCCCTTCATTTTTAGAGAAAGCCGGGAGAGAGCCAACCCTAGGAGAGGCCCTGGACAGCCCCGGGCAAGTCCTGAGGGGGGCTGTGGGAAGAGGGGCGCAGGTCAGGTCTGGGCTGCGTTGCAGACCCTCCCCCATCGCCCACAGCTGTCAGGCCCTCCCTGCGCCCTTGCTGCCCTTCTCCTAGGCCAGCGCACCTGTAATGCAGGCTTCCTAGCTGGTTTAGTGGCGTCGGCTCATGGAATTTTCTAGACAGTTCCTCACGTTGCCGCCAGAGCGATCCTTCTACGTCCACAGCGTGTCTCCTGCACTCTGGGGGCTCCCTGCACATGTCCTGTCTCACGTCCGAGCCTCGGGGAGGGTTTCACCCTCCTTGCTGTCTGCCCTGCAGCCAAGCTGGCCGCCTTTCATGGCCTTGGAAACACATGTCCTGTCCTACCCTCGGGGACGCTCAGGACGGCTGGGCCCAGTTAATCCCCTTGCTCCTTCAGATTTCATTTCACTCATCATTTCCCCAGAGACCTCCCTGACTCCCCTGATTAAATCAAGTCCCCTCATTGCAGACCCAGGGCCACACATGGCCATGTCATGTTAACTGTGTGTCTGGCCCAGGTCATCTTCTCCATTTTGCAAGGTCGCTGACAGTAGGGACTGGGTCTGTCTTTGCCAATATTGTATTCTTGGGCACGAGCGTGACCTGGTAAAGAGCAAGCGTTCAGTTAATACTTGCTGGATGAAGAAATGAATTGTGGGTGCCGATGAGGGTGCGCAGAGGGGAAACCGAGAAATGCAGTTAGAATGAGAATCTGATGGAACCCGGAGCCGGCTCTCCGGAAGCACCTGTTGGAGCCTCTGTGGGCTCGTGACAGACGTGCAGAGAGCAACGTCTACAGTTCCCGCAGCTCCCACCATCCAGGGAAGACGAAGGGCTTCAGGTCACTGGAGTGTGACTGTGCCACCCGCTTACCCCATCCAGCCACACCAGCTCTGTCCCTGCGCACTCATGCCAGCCCTCCTCTGGGGGGGTGGGTGAGGACTGAGTGCCTCAGACACCTCTGGGCCCCTTCCTCAGGGCACCGTGGGCTTGTGTTGCCACCACCCAGCGCGGCCCCTGCAGCCTTGCCTCTGGGCACACTGCTCTGCCCACCAAGCAGCCTTCTCTGCAGGATGCCAGCCTTCTCTGGCGTGTGGTGCCTGCCACTGGCGTGGCCACCTCTGCTGGTGTTGCTGCCCCAGGTGGAGGGACTGGTGTTCTCCGGGCCTTTCCAGTGAGCCTGCGGTGGGAGCAGTGATCCACGATCCACGGGCCTCTCGGGGGCCCTTCCTGGGTGAGACTGTCTCCCTGCAGTTTTGTAGCGGGTTAATAATTGTCTCATTCGTTCAGAAATCTTAAACCTAGAGGGTCTGGGGCTCGCCAGGTGGTTTCACTTCCAAATCCTGTGCTCCCAGGCCCCAGGCCCAACAGGGCTGGAGGTGAGGACCCTCCACGCAGGAGGCCTCTGAGATGCACCCCTGCCAGGCTGGGGGAGGCCCCTCCCTGCACCAGAGTGGCCGTGAGCCAGGAGCCCAGGGGAGTGTCCTCTGCTTCCTTCCAGCTTTTCCTACTGAGAGGAAGCGTCCTGCCCGCGGCTTCTCAAGTGCAGGTCTGAGCACAGGCCTCGGAGCCAAGGGAGGCCTCTGAGTCACTGGGATTATCACCCTCTTTTCTCGGGACTTCCATGTCTGTGAATCAGCAATGTGGGAAATGGGGATTCAGAAGCGTTAAGGAAGGCTCGACGTGAGCCAAGCAGAGCAGCGGGGTGGGCAGGAGCCTGCAGTGCCAGCAGGAGACAGGTGCCAGCCAGGCGCCTCCTCTCACCAACGCCCATGAGGCTGACAGTCAGGACTCTGGGACAGGGCAGGGATGAAAATACCCGGTGACGTCAGCGGCTCCCAGCCTGCCAGGGCGTTCTAGAGGTGTGTGCGGGCACAGCCTGTGCCGGCCTGGCCTCGTTGATCTACCTGAGTCACTGAACAAACAAAGCCGCGGCTGGGCCGGCTGCTCCCCGTGGTCGGCACTGATCCCTCTGCAGGAACATGGACTGTGGCCCATCGTGGACAAGCATGCCCGGTCCCTTCCCTGGCCCACGTGCTCCTCCAGGTTCTTCCCTGTCTTGGGGCCAGCTCAGGGCCCGGTACCTGGTGGGTTCCTGATGGGTCAGGAGGAGCTGCGGAGCTTGCTCTGGGAACACGAGGGCTTCTGTGGTGGCAGCATGTGGCAAGCAAGGTCCCCTGTCGGTCCTTGCAGTTTGCAGGACTCAAGGAGTCATTTGTCCTCCCAGGAAAGGTGCATCTTGGGTAGGACTGCAGAGGGCAAGGGCCACAAGTTGGAGATCAGGACAGTCACAGGTGGATCCAAGTCCCTGGGGAGAAGACACTGAATGGAGGCGCTCCGGGATATCCAAGGAGACTCCCAGCTCTGGGAAACAGGTGGTGCCTGAGACAGGGCTGGAGGAGGCAGGGTGTGGGGAGCCGCCCGTCACCTGCCAGAGCTGCGGTGGGGTCCGCGCTTCTCCGGCCGTCCGCTAGGGGGCAGGCAGCGGCAGCAGGAGGCGCCGGAGGGCGCTGTTCCAGCAGCCCTCCTAGGACCGGCCGCTGCTGCTGTTGCTCCTGCCTTCCCCGCCTCTGTGATGTTATGTGGCCCTTGACATCAGACACCACACGACCATGGCAACCAAAGTACACAGCGCCGTGTGAATGTTAATAAACAGTGGGGGGGGGGGGGAAGGACCTCGGTATTCTTATTTTCCTTACAAGGCACGGCTTTGCTATACATGGGGACATGGGGTGCGCGTCCTTCATCATCCTCAGCAATCAGGACGTCCTGGAGGTCACTGGCCTTTCACAACAAAAAGACAAGCGGGGAAAAACGCTCACCCAGCCTTGGAAATAGCAACGCATCTTGGCGTGTCTCTTGCCACTCTTGTTCCACATCCCTCTCATGTGACAACCTCAAGGGCACGCTGTGTTCTTAGTAATTTCCACACACCTAAAACGCTATCTCCTCCAGGTAAAGGGGTCCTTAGTTAGCTTAATTTTTTCCCTAGTGCTCAAGGATTGAAGGAAAACAGTACAACTGTCTTCCTACACAAATTAGCTTAGTCTAGAGACTATGAAGCCCAGAGGCGTGGTCCTGCAATAAACTAGGCTGAGCTAGAGGAGCAGAGGTTTTACCAGCCAAGAGTGATCTTGTGTCGAGATGGGAGCTGCTTCATACGAAATCAGAAGGGTGGGAGGTTAAGTTCTCCTGCCTGCCAAGAATGTTCCATTAGCCATCAACGCTTGATACCATTGAAAGAAACCTTTGCCTTAATGAAGTTTAAGACTTTTTATTGAGTTGCATCTTTAACTGGAATAAAAACAGGCCATATTACATGAGCCATTAGGGAATGAATGGCAAGACTGTCCTAAAAATGGTTTTCTATGGAATCAGAATTCTTCTGCAGATCTTTTCAGGCTGCAGACTTTCTCAATTTCACTGAATCATTTTCCCTGATTTAATTCTGGTAGTATTCATGGCTGAGACATCTTTTTAAAATTTTTATTTTTTAGTGCATTATGGTTATATATAATAGTGGGTTCATTTTGATATAGTCATAACCACAGATAACACAGTTTTCTCCATTTCAATCCCATCTCCCTTCCCTTCTCCCTCCCCCATCCTCCTACCTCCCCCATCTTGCCATTGGTCTTCCTTCTATTTGTTTGCTTTTTAATTGATGCATTATAGTTATATATAAAATTGAAATTCATTGTGGTATTCATACATGCCTCTAGCATAATTTGATCAATTTCATTCTCCAGTAGTCACATCTTTTAAAGATATAGCATGATATCAAATTACTTTAATGGAAGCTGGGCGCAGTGGCGCACGCCTGTAATCCCAGCACTTTGGGAGGCTGAGGCAGGAGGATCGCGAGTTCAAAGCCAGCCTCAGCAATGGCGAGGCACTTAGCAACTCAGTGAGACCCTGTCTCTAAATAAAATACAAAAAAGTTCTGGGGATGTGACCCAGTGGTCAAGTGCCCCTGAGTTCAATCCCCAGTACCAAAAAAAAAAAAAAAAAAAAAAAAAAAAAAAAAATCACTTTAATGGTTTGCAAAATACTCTGATACCATAGATTAGTTCATCTAAAATTGTCTGTCAAGTAAAAACATACACATGCTTGGATACATTTGGACACGATGTTGAAGTTTCCAGATTCTTTTGTTTCAGGTTTCCATAACTATGACCAACAGCGTTGAGAAGACGTCCTTTGATTGGGCATTCGGGCTCACAAAGACAGTGATTACAGGACAGAGACATCTTCATCTAAACTCCCTTTCATGTACCAACATAGCTTGAACTTGATTTTTTAGATGCAAGTGAAGGACATTGATGTAATTCAAATAAACAAGTTTTTCCAATGCCCCGAGGAGCCTGGAACCAGAGCTGACAGGCTGGACAGGCTGAAGGCCCCGGGGTGACCAATTCTCCAGTTATCACCATGTTCTGAACAGCGACTTCCTTTCTTACTGAGCTACATTTTTGGTCATCTTTCTAGGGAAGGTTTGTTTGCCAGGTTCCCTGGAAAATGCCCCCGTGCTGGCTTCCCCCTCCCTCCGGCCCTCAGCCTGTGAGTCTCCTGCTGACATTTCCCCCAGGATGGCCTCCGTGGTCGGCTGAAAGGGCCTCCAACCTTCCTCGCCTTTCTCTGAGGTCAGGGGCCTCACTTCTGCCCGTGACAAAGCACTTTCAATCAACCCTCGGATTTGTTCATGGTTGATGAGGCTGTCTGTGTTTATCCAAGACCTTTCTCCTCTTTCTGTGTCTGGCTGCTGACCTTTGTGTTGCTGGATTGTCGGAGGAGAAGGCTTACATGGGGTAGTCCATCTGACTGCTCGTTAGCAGCCCTCGTGAAGAGACAAGATATTGAGGCTATTCAAGGACTAGTGGGTCTTCAAAGTGTGTGGTCTTTCACCTGGATAGTTTTTGGAGTTGATAGTTTGAAAAAACAGTTAGCCCCTGCGTTTTCGTCACTGGCGTTGTTCTTGAACCATAGGGATGTGATCATCTTGCCATCAAGGCCCACAAGGTTCCACACAGTGTGTGGGGCCTCCTTAGGGTTGGTGTGGTGGCGCACACCTGTGATCCTACTACTCCTGGAGGCTGGGGCAGGAGGATTACAAGTTTGAGGCCAGCCTGGGCAACCTAGCGAGGCTGTAAGCAACCTAGTGAGACCTGTCTCAAAATAAAAAATAAAAAGGGCTGGAGGTGTAGCTCAGTGGTGGAGCGCTCCTGGGTCCAATCTCTAGTGCTGGAAAAACAAAAGTAGATATGGTTTGGTGCTTGGAGACGGGAAGGAGAGAGGAGGAAGCCAGGCCAGGCCCTCTTGTGGAGATTCTCGCCAGCAGGTCGCTGAGCCTCTGCTGCAGGCTGCCCTGGGCGCTCCAGCAGGCTCAGCTCTCCCAGGCCCAGCTCCGGCCCCGCTCCCTGTGCACGGGGCTCCTCCTGCCCCGGGCACTAGGGCGCATGCTCGGGCTCCTCCCCAGGTTGCTTTGTGTGCAGGACTCTGCTGGCCCTGCCCAGCTGCAGGGGCCTTCTCTGTCTTTGCATGCCTGGAGGTGTGCGGTGCTGGATTCGAGGAACACTATTGGATAAGTGGAGGGGCAGCTGGATCCCCGCCCACCCTCTCCTGCTCCCCGACCTCCACCTCCTCCCTCGGGATCACTGTACCCTCCCCACCCACCATTCCTCGCAATACTCCAAGGCCGGGCATTATTTTTTATAGTTTCTTTACGTGTCCCTGGAATTTTTTGGTGTGTGGTGGGGAGGGGACCCAGGGTCTTGCGGGGCCTGGTGAGTACTGCGCCTGAGCTGCCCGCCCCACCCTCCCGCGCACCTGCCCGCCTCTGGCTGGTGGCTGCTCCTGTCCTGATGGTGAACCCTTAGGGGGAAGCTCCTTTCTCTCTCCTGCTTGTGGCTGGAGGACGACTCAGACGGGTCAGACACTCCGTGGACTTACAAGATGATGCATGCAGTGGGGGAGAGAGCCACCAGGGCTGATCAACTCAACATGACAGTCCAGGATTCTCGGTCACTGTGGCCCTTAGGCATTCAGGGTCTGATGATCCCCCTCGTGGGGCTGTCGCGTGCCTTACAGGAGGTTCACGGCCTTACAGGAGGTCTCTACCCTTAGATGCCACCAGCATCTCCATTTGTGACAACTAAAACTGGGCTCCAGAAGGTCCCGAATGTCCCTGGGGTGGGGACAGCCACTGTTTCATGGACAAGGGAGGAGGCCACAGCCATGGAGGGAAGGAAACAGTCACCGGGACCAGGGCCACCTTCTTCTCTTGGTGCCCTGCGCGAGCTGGTCTGGGGAGAGGAAAGCCTCTCCCATGCATCTGAATGCAGCGTCCCACTGCTTGGCCCGTTTCCTCTTAGGGGCCTTTTAGGGCCACCTCTGGGCTGGCCCTGTTCCCTGTGGCTTGGTCTCATCTAGCTTTGGGAACCCCACTGGCTTCTGAGAACGCTGAGGGGCACAGGGTGAGCTGCAGGCGGTGGCACCAGCGGGCACCTGCTGTCCCAGGCCCAGCTGCGCGTTGAAGACACTGGGGCTCCGCCCCGCCACGCTCTGATGGAGGAGCGAGGACCTTTCTCTTCCCTGGGAACCAACGAGCCATCGGAGGGACCATCCAGCCACGCTGAGCGTTCAGGGCGTGGGCAACAAGCCAGGCGCCTTCAGTACTGCCTGCTCCCCAGCTCAGTGGGCTTTGGAGTGGGGCGAGCAGTGTGGACTGTGGCCCCGAGTGGACACAGGGCCCCGGGGCTGCAGGCTCCGGGTGTGGCCTGCGTCCGGCCTTCTGTGTCTGTCTCGGCTGCCAAGGGGATGACTCTGCCTGGGGAGGGAGAGCTGGAGACGGGCACAGCCTTCAGCGGTCATGTGCAGCTTCTGCTTCTGCGAAGCGCCAGTGTCCCCGGCAAAGGGCTAGCCGCCCCTCCCTGGTGGATACCGTCCAGAGCCAGGATGACTGGGGCGGGCGGGCGGGCGGGGAGACCGCCACAGCCGTGGCAGAGGTGGAATCAGGATGGAGAGCGGGGTGGCCCCAGGAAGCAGTGTCCACGCCGCGGAGAAGCCCGGTGAGATCGCCTCCTCTGAGGTCAGCTCCTCTCCCTCGTGATGGGATCTGCCGTTTCCGGGGCCGGCCCTCCCCGCAGGCTCTGGACCTGGGGATCTGTCCGTCCTCCCTCCCTTGCAGACCCCTTCTCGGTGGTCACATGCTGTGTTCAAAGGTCTGACCACCAGCTTTGCCACCCTCGCACCTCGCATGCCCACCTCCGCGCCGCCGGCGTAGCACAGCTAGAACCTGGTGACCTGGGGCTCCTCCGGAGCCCAGCTTGTCGCTGCTCCTAAGTAACAACCACAGGTCACGTGGTCCCAGGTCTGCACCTGGACTGACCCTGGGGGCCACCCTTCACTGTGGGCATTTCTGTAAGGTGGCCGGCGAATGCCTCTGGAGTGCTCGTAATTCTCCTGATGGAGAAGCAGGAAAAGGAAGGGAAGCTGTGGCCTCCGGGAGCCCCCTCCCCCACGCCCCACGAGCCAGGTGCCCGGGCTGCCCATCAGCCCTGCCCATCGGGTCCTGGCCGAGCACATGCTCAGGATGAGGAAGTGCCTCGGCTCCACCTGCTTTTGTGTCATGAGCCACGCAGGGCGACAGCTACCCATGCTGAGAGTCCCCTGCTGCCACTTGAGTCCTCTCTTTCCCATTGCTGGGGAGTCCTTTGTCAGAGTCCTTCGTCACTTTTGAAAGTGTTATTTCTTGGGAAATAAAAGGACAGCAGGGCCACGGCTGGCGTGCTTCAGTTCTATTACTGCAGGCACCGCCACTGTCCCAGAAAGACACGGACCCCATCAGCGCGTCGGGCAGCCTGTGGCTACCACGAACATCTCTTTGTCCCCAAAACACCACAGCAGCTGCCCTTCAAACGCACGTCCTTCAGAAGGCACTGTGTTGGGGAAACAGGGTGAACTGCGCTTGCCCAGTGCTGACTTTCTTTTCTTTTTTTTTTTTTTTTTGTGGTACCGGGGATTGAACTCAGGGGCACTCGTCCACTGGGCCACATCCCCAGCCCTTTTTTGTATTTTATTTAGAGACAGGGTCTCACTGAGTTGCTAAGTGCCTCACCATTGCTGAGGCTGGCTTTGAACTCGCGATCCTCCTGCCTCAGCCTCCCAAAGTGCTGGGATTACAGGCGTGAGCCACCGCGCCCGGCTGACTTTCTTTATAGAGGAGAGAGAGGAAGGAAAAGCCCGGCTGTGCGGCCCAGCAGGCCCGGCCAGTGCCGCTCCCGGCCTGCTCTGCGGTGGCCATGCTCCATGTTCTCCCTGCATCAGCTCGCGTGGCTTCCTGCGCGGGCCTGCGTGCTGTTCTTCACACTCAGGTGGTCACACGGGTTCCCGCAGGACCTCCGGTCCTCAGAGCTCGCGTCTTGCTGGGGACGTCCTTCAGGACAGGAGGCGGCGGTGGCAGGGACGTGGCAGTGGAGCGCCGAGCCCCGATGACCAGCTGGAGCAGCCTTCTGGGGGTGTTTTGTGTTGAATGATGACGTGATCACGTGGTCGGACGCTCGGTTTGCCTGAACCTTAGGGGCCTCACCAACAGTTCGTTCTGTGGCGGGTGCCAGAGAGAGCTCCTCGGACCCCTCAAGTGGGTGGTGTCACCGGCCGAATCCTGTCCCCACAAAACGTGTTGTGTTGCAGTCAGCTTTTTTGCTGCTGTAACTAAAATACCAAATCAGGACAACGGTAGGGGAGGAAGAGTTTATCTGAGGGCTCACGGTTTCAGAGGTCTCAGTCCACAGACAGCAGGCGCCATTCCTTGGGGCTCGAGGTGAGGCAGAACATCATGGCGGGAGAGTGGCAGAGGGAAGTGGCTCACGCGATGATCAGAAAGCCAGATACAAATACATACCCGATGGCCACGGCCCCAATGAACCCCACCTGCCTCCAGTTACCACCCAGTTAGTCCCATCTAGGAGTGACTCTCTGATTAGGTGAAGGCTATAGTCCCATCATTTCTCCTCCAAACCTTCTGGCTTTGTCTCACACGTGCGCTTTCGGGGGACACCTCACATCCAATCCATAACGCATCGAACTCCAGTTCATCAGAATGTGAACTTATGTGGACATGGGGTCATTGCCGAAGTGATTAGCTAGGTTTAGGTAAGGTCATTGTGGGGGAGGGTGGACCCCCCAATCCAGGTGGCTGGTGTCTTCATACAGAGGTGAAGCTGGGACAGGCGTGCACCGGGAGAACGTGGAGGCCAGGAGGAGGTGGGGCAACGGTGGGGGGCCACCACAGCTGCTCACACCACCAGGGGTTACGGAGGCACCTGCAGGAGGCCCTCCGGCTGTCACCTTGGTTTCGGACCTCTGGTCTCCGGGACTCCCGCACATTTCTGTTGTTCCAAGCCACCAGTTTGTGACAATTTGCTACGGCAGCCCTGGCAAATGATCTCAAGTGGACATTCTCTTCTCCTACGGGGGCTGCGTCACTGACAGCTTGAGAAGCAGGGAACTCTGTCACAGAGAGAGCTGAGAGACCTGGGTCCTGGCCAGGCCCTTCCAAGTCACGCGTCCTGGGGCGGATCCAGAGGTCTCGCTGCGAGGCCAGAGGAGAGAACGGGAGCTGGCCACCGTGTGGTTTCTCTGAGCTTTTCCTCCAAAGGGGTGAGTGGCTGGGGTGGGGAGAGGCCACGGGGTTTGTCCTCGGCCGCACTGTGACCTGGCAGGACTGGGCATCAGGTCCTGGCACGGCCTCCACGCCTGCCCTGGCTGCACATCTGACATTATTCCGCACTGGCCGGGGCAGGTGGAGAGGAGATGAGGCAGGTGTGCGCTGGCTCCCGGCTCTTCACTCTAGTGTGAGGTCCTTGTCCTCCAGGAGGAAGGGCCCTTTGTTCCCATTTTTCACATATTCTTGACAGGGACTTGTTAAGCATGAGGTAACAATTGCCTCACAAATGTGTTTTAACAAAGGTGTTTTGCAATGTTTCTTACGGGAAAAGGGGCTTGGGTCTTTCGAGAAGGAGCAGCTTGGAATCACAAGGCCTGTGGGGGCTGTAGGAAGGGCAGAGGGCTGTCCTGCAGGAGCAAGAGGGCAAAGGAGATGGTGGTGCCCATTCCAGAGGTGCAGCAGGGCCCTGAGCTCGCATCTCTGGAAGGAAGCCTGGAGGGCGTTGGTTTATAGAAGCAGGAGTGGCGCCTCTGTTGATTCAGCCGGGGTCCCACGGGCAGGACCCTTCCTGCCCCTGGAAAGCCACAGCTGGGCCTCCAGAACACACCCGTCCACTCGCCACACACAAAAGGCTGCCAACATTTGCAAGGGCTTCTTGTTTCCCCGCTTCAACTCAGAAGCAGAACCCAGAGCTCAGAACCATCCTTAGTACCTTATGAAAAGCTGAAGGCCGGTTCAAAGGGCATTCGTGACCTCTTTTCTATTTAATGGCCAGCGCTGACTCAGAAGAGAAACGACGTGGCTCTGAGTGAGGAACGGTCATTACTGTAGCAGTAGTGGTGGAAGAAACCAAAATTTGAGATTTACTGAATGACAATGAAAAGTCAGAATGTAGGACTATAAGAACAGGCGGAGGACGAAGGCCCGGCTGGATTTCAGGCTCTGTCCTGCAGGGTCACATGGCCTTGGGTGGGCCCCTGACCTCCTCTCAGCTTCAGTTTCCTTCTGAGTAACAGTGCCCCCACGGCCACCCAGGAAACAGGCCAGGTGTACCTGGTCTCAAGTCACCATGTTGTCTTCCACATAGGAAGGGGTATTCATATGCAAATTAAGCTTAGCAACAAAATCACATAAGCATTTGTAACTTTTAGAACTCTTTCTCTATTTTGAGATTTTAAAATACATCTTGATAGAATGTATATTTCACGGAAAAAAAAACAAAAAAAACAAAAAAACAAACAATAAAAGACTGGGTCTTGGTCCACCCCAGGTCTGAACCTTCACACCTCAAGGGAAAGCCTGGCCCGGAAGTTTCAAGTCAGCCCCGCAGGCTGGCTTCTCCTGCAGGATGTTAAGCGAGGTTTGCTTTATTCTTTAATTCAGTCGCCAACATTTAAAACCACAGATGGTCCCAGACTTACAATGATTCGACTTAGGATCTTTCTACTTTACAATGGCCTGAAATGCATTCAGTAGAAATCATGCTGTGAATTCTGAAGTTTGGTCTTTGGCCCCCAACTAGGGAAGGTGCTCTCCAAATGCCCGCAGCTCCAGGGGCCACAGTTTCACCAGCCACACAGCCACCAGGATGTCCTTAGGTTGTGGGTACTAAATGCAGCTTTGACCTACGATATTCTTGCCTTAGTGTGAGTTTTTCAGGATCAACCCTCACTGTGGGCTGAGGATCATCTGTGCAAAGGCTCCCCCAGCCCCCTGTATCTGGGCTTCTCTTGGGGACATGAAGCTAGCGTTGCTGATGCAGGTGGCAGGAGGGAGACTGTTGGTGTTTCTGCAGCTGTCTGCCCCACTCCTGGGGTGCATGCCCCTCCAGGCCAGCCTAGTTAGGGCCCCGGGGCCACTTGCCCACTGGGAGTCCTAGAGTTTCAGTAGCAAGTATGTGAAAAATCAAAGACGCAGCAATGCCTGAGACCACACTGGGGTGCATGTTTTATTCCATGGCTTTGCTTTACCCTCAGCTGGGTCCCCTGCTCAGGTAGGGGAGTTTCTTTCTTGTGGAATGAGAATTGGGTCCTTGGGAGGATTCAGTGAGATGACCTTATGTAAACACAAGAGTCAACACTCAGCCGGGTGCGGTGGCGCACGCCTGTAATCCCAGCACTTTGGGAGGCTGAGGCAGGAGGATCGCGAGTTCAAAGCCAGCCTCAGCAATGGCGAGGCACTTAGCAACTCAGTGAGACCCTGTCTCTAAATAAAATATAAAAAAGGGCTGGGGATGTGGCCCAGTGGTCGAGTGCCCCTGAGTTCAATCCCTGGTACCACAAAAAAAAAAAAAAAAAAAAAAAAAAAAAGAGTCAACACTCGCGGGCGTGGCAGTGCAGAACTCTAATCCCAGCAGCTCCGGAGGCTGAGGAAGGAGGAAATTTCAAAGCCAGTCTCTGCAATTTAGCAAGGCTCAAAGCAACTCATCGAGACTGTGTCTCAAAATAATATATAAAAAGGGTTGGGCATGTGGCTCAGTGGTTGGGTGCCCTTGGGTTCCATCCCAGGTATCAAAAAAAAAAACCAAAAAAAAAAAAGTCAGTGCTCAGGAAATGGCAGCTCTGGCAGGGATGTCCCAGCCCACTGGCAAGGGGGAGTGCCTACAGGTCACATCCCTTGGCAGCAGAGCACCTCGGGGGTCAGCCTGAGGACGGAAGTACTGCGGGACCGCGGTCTCTGAGGATGAGGCCAGAGCTGGGCCTGGAACCTAACGGAGATGCAGACCCTCCGCTCTAGACGGCTTTCATCCTTGGTGTCCCATTCCTGGTCACTGCAAGTGCCAGAAAGTCCGGGAAAATGGGACAGGCAAAGAGAAACCTCTTTGTTTTAACAGGGCCACCCACGGCAGAGTCTCTCTGGAGAGGTTAGAATCACAGCTGGCGCATTTGCCCAGGTGCAGACAAACAACCAGCCGTGGCAGGGAACCGTGGCCGGGGACCTGCAGGGAGGCTGGGCATCCTTGGGTGGGAGGGAGGCAGCTGCCGGGCTCCGCTGGGACCCTAAGTGGCAATGTCTCCAAGAACATGGTGCTGATTCCCAAAAGCCATGCCCAGGAGTGATGTCATTGCTTTCTTCTCCCTGCCCCAAAGTCTACCCAAGCCTATTTTATGGGAAGTCGTCTTTCTTTTGAGCCGAAGGGGACATCCCTGGGTTGGGCACAATGTAAGGGATTACTAGCAGCTGTAAAAGATCTTGTAAAGCATTTACGTCCTCCCACAAGGGGACCTGGCTCTCACACAGCTGTCTTTTTAGTTCTTTTGTTGCAGGTGAAAGGCTGCCAAAGTCACTTAGTGATGCTGGGGGCAAAACTCGCTTAGGAAATGGACGCGTGCGACTCGGGATCTCTGTCTGTTTCCTCCTCCACCTATGACCCCTCAAAAACGACCCTCTGAGTCACTCACCAAGTGGTCACACGTAGAGGAAAGACTCCGTGTCTACCTGCTGTGGTCAATCAGGTGCTCTGTCCTGGAGAGGGGCAAAGGACAGTGTGAGCACACTGGACTGTTGGCATTTTTGAGGACGCGCGAGGGCCAGCTAGGTTCAAGCTGATCAAAGCAGGAGTTCTGAGATGCGGTGGGAAGAGGGGTTCTAGGAAGCCCCGATTCAGGGAAGCTGGGGCTGGGAGCTTCTGAGAGGCCACGGGCAGTCAGATCTAAGGGGAGGTGGCCCTCCTGTCCTCTCCTTAGGGAAACCGTCTGCTCTGTCAGAGCCTGAATCTCCTCAAATGGCTCCGGTCCCTGAGAGTCCCTGTACAGATGACCTTTGACCTCTAATGAACTCAACTGCTCTCCACAAGTGCTTCTAGCTCAGCTCCTTCAAGTGGTACAGGCATAAAGGGTACCCATTGCTCTTTAGGCCTGTGCCCCCTGCGAGACTCCAAGACTATTCCCCGCATCACTGCAATCACATCTGGGCAGAGCCAGTTGGACAATAGTTGCTCTGCCACCCCCAAATCCGGGCACTGCACCCCTTAGCAAATGCACAAAGTGTAAGCAGTCCTGCTGTGGGACGTGGGCTCACTCTTTGTCAGAACTGTGCAGGGACTTCATGGGTCATGTGTGGCTGGTGACAGCAGCATCTCTGCTGGGCCTGAGCGTTCTGGAGGTCTCCAGCTCTGCAGTCTGCGACTCCGAGATGCTTCCCGACATACACACCCACAGTGAGTCTGTCTAAAACAAACCGTGGCTCACACAGAATTACTAGTGGCTGAACCAGACACAGGACCTTGGTTCCAGCTTCAGGGGGGGTTTTGTAACTTACTGTTCAGGTGAGAACTCTCCTCCTCATAAGTGCTGAATAAAGCCGCCAGAGTCTGTACTGAACGCCGACGCCACTACACACAGCCAACACAGTCTGAAAAGGAAATATGTGGCCCATTATTTCAAAAAAGTAAACGCGACCAGAAGAAGAAAGCAAGCAGGCCTCGCTCTGCGGGAAGGCACCAAGCGGCCCAGGGAGCCGCCCAGGTCGACCCCGTCCTTCTCCTGCCCAGCGTCCCTGCGTGTTTTTGTGTTCCTCCTCTGGGGTCTTCAGAGCTGTGCCTGCCTGAGGTTTCCTCCCCATGAAGTCCCCATGTCAAGTCCACTCCCTTCTGAAGTCCTCTGGCCGCTGCCTGCCTCCCTTCCCCTTACGGGCCTGCCTTCCTGCCTGACAGCACTTGCCACCCGGCGGCTTGTTACAGTGCCCGGATGGCCCACCCTGGGTCCCCAACGCTGGACACAAGCTTCTGGGGGCAGACACACCATCTATATGTATCGTCCCCAATGGGCCCTCGCAGGCTGGGCATTCAGTACATTTTATAAAACTGAAGTGAGTTGGAGAAGAGCCCAGAGTCCTGCTCCAGGCCTGTGCTCCAATCACAGAAGCCTGCGAGGTGCAAGGGGCAGGGGAGTGGCCGGGGAGTGCTGGAGTTTCTCAGCCCTGGCGCTGCTGACACCCACCACACTTGCTCCTGTGCCATGTAGCATGTGCAGCTGAACGCCTGGCCCCCCAGTAGATGCTGGCAGTCCCCCAAGATGTGAGGGAAGACCCTGCGATTGAGCCCTTTGCATTAGTGAGAGGCCGGGATTTCATCTGCTGGACGGTGGGGACTGGAGCTGTCGTGGAAGGTGCGGCCTGGTCCTCTGGACTCCCTCACTCCTCTTCACCCGCAGGGAGGACGGCGCCTTTGCCCTGAGCAGATGTTTGAAGGAAGGGTCGGTTATGGGCGTGACCACGCTGCTGCACTCAGGGACTCGCAGTCTGTGCCTTCAGATCCGGGGACACAGCTGGGCCACCGATGAGATTTGCAGGAGCAGAGCTTGTGGACTGCAGGCTCATCTCCCCAGCACGTGGAGAGGACGGTGCTCCAGCCCTGGGGAGAGGCGCTGCCGCCCGCAGCCCCCAGCGTTGGAGACAAGGGCGTGCACGGCAGCTGCTGCTCTGGTGCAGGGCAATGCTGGGAGAGGGGCTTCCCACGTGGACTTCGCACGGCTGGGGCAAGAAAATGAAAATAGCCATCAAGAGAGCAGTAGAAGCTGGCAAGGAGCCACCGCCATCTGCCGCCAGACGGCCGGGGGAGCCTCTCCTTGAGCTGGGCTTTCCCACCCAGCCAGCCCAGGTCACAGCAGGGCTGCTTGCAGTGAGGCTGGAAGAGCCAGTGAAACCGTGATCCCTGGGTCAGGGTCAGTGGCTGACCGGCCTGGGCTCTGAAACCCCGAGATCTGCACCAAGCATTTTCTTTCTTTATTATTATTATTATTATTATTTTGCACTTGGAGATGGACAGCATGCCTTTATTTATTTATATGCAGTGCTGAGGATCAAACCCAGTGCGTCACGCGTTCTAGGAAAGAGCTCTGCCACGGAGCCCAGCCCCAGCGCCACACCAATCATTTTCTACACGTGTTTGTGTGTGTCTTCCTTAAGGGGGGCTTGGTGGCAGCTTCTACTCTGTTCTCAAAGACTGTAGTTACTCCTAAAGAGTCGAGGACCCTGGTTTTGGTAGTGTGAGAGGTGACGTAGAACCGTGAGCGCTGATCAGCGAACGTTTTGAGGAGAAAGGGGACGGGGGGACCTGCTTTGTGTTGAGGGCTGTGAGGACACAGAGAAACAGGGACACAGGACTCTGGGCCTCCTGGAGCACGAGACGGCCTTGGGCATAAGACAAGTCAGACCAGCAGTCCACAGGGAGAGGTGAGTATGGTCAGTGCCGCTGAGAGCTGCCCACAGTCCTGACTGCTCACAGGAAGTCAGAGAGGGACGGCTCTGGCCGCAGAGGGACCGGACCCGGCCCGGGGCATCTGTGGAGGGAAGGACAGAGAAGGGCGATTGTGGCGGAGGGCGCTGGGGTGGGGAGTTTACTGGGTAAGACCCTCCTGCTGGGGACCACAGGCCCCAGCTGTGCTCGAGAGCCAGTTCCCAGGGTGATGTGTGCCACCTGCTCCGTCCCCGGCTGTCCCCTGCAGCTGAGGTGAGGGAGGAGGAGCCTGCCAGGACAGACCTTCTCCCTGGGGATCAGATCAGGGTCCCTGGTGGGGCACCTACTCCCCGCAGGGGGCTTCATTCTGGCCGTGAAGCTCCCGGGCAGCCTCTTCCCAGTTACCAAAGTCCCTCTCTCAGGGCCACGCGGGACCACGTTCAGCTCTTGGTTGTTCCAAAACAGACGAGGCAAAGCGCTGGGAGATGGTTTAGGGAATTGGAAATAATTCGATATTCTAGAAAGGAATATGGAAGTGTTCGTCCTGGGGAAACGGGAGCTCTGCCGACGCCCTCGCACTTCCGCATGATGATTGGGAAGCGGCCACCGAGCCCTTCTGTGTGCAGGCTCCGCCTGGTCCCACTCCGACCCCAGCTGCAGGACCCACGGTGACCTCCAAGCCCACACGTGTGTGTGCATGAGCGCCCTCTGCTCGCACCTCCACACCGGAGAGCTTGGCTCACATGCGTGCTTCCAGAACGCACCCTCACAGACCCGCTGACCCTGGGGGCCAGTGCAGACCCCTCTTTTCACCATGGCCAAGCCCCACTGCCCAGCGTGGCAGTCGACTAACTGCCACAGTCCTGACTGCTCACAGGACTGTCTCACGTCCGATGATGATTAAGAAGATGGGCCCCTTTCCAGAGAGGTGGTCTTGTCCCCCGGCCAGCCACCCTCCTCGTGGGTGCCCCCCATCCTACGAACCCCGCCCTCACCCCGTGACCTCTCATGTACCCTAAGTGCAGTGAGACTTTGTGACCTCGCTTCTGTCCCTGAAGTTTACCCACCTCCTTTATCCTGTCCGTCCCAGGAGGGGGAATTTGGTCTCTTCCTGTTCCCAGGCTCCAAAGGATCAGGTACCAGAGGTGGGATTCCCTCCTCATCCAGGTGGGTGGAAGTGGGGCCGCCGGCCTCAGGTGCCTTTGTCTTCCTGGGTGAGGAGTGGTTCCTTCCAGCCACACGGGAAAGACAAGGCCGGGAGGAGTCATCCTCGGGGCATGGAACTGGGGGAGGCCCAGCCTGGGGGAGGCCCAGCCTCCTAGAGCCAGCTGTCCTTCCCAGCCTCCTACAGGCCGCGGGCCGTTTCTTCTCCTGGCCTCCCTCTTCTGCGCTGCTCTCATGGCGTGGAGTGGGGACTCGAGCTGGCTGGAGGCTGCCCTCAGCCAGTTCTCCTTCCAGTCTCCTTGCTTCCCGGGTTGCTTTTAATCAGAGCCCAGAGTTCCAGATGAAAAAGGAGCGGGGACTGGGAGAAGCCGCATCTCTGTTGTTGGAGGCAGGATCATTTGTTTTAGTTGTTTATTCATGCTAACTGCCGGCCCGGCGCCTCGCACGTTCTATCTTTTATTTAGAACCTCACATTTGTGTCGCAGCAAAGCCCAGCAGTCCCTGGGTCTCCTGTTCCCACTGGATTGTACTGGGGTGGGGTGGGGCGGGGCAGGAGTTCACTGGGCGAACGAGATGGGCTCAGGGCTCACAGTGGTGGACGCTTGGTGCCCCTCGTCAGCCAGGTAACAAGGTATGGAAACTGACTTCTGGCTTTGCTGACTGCGCCCTGGTCCCCCTCTGGGAACCACGTCTTCCATGGATGAGAAGCTGTTAGTCAGGTGCCACTTTTCCCTCGCCCCAGGGCAGACAGGGGACCACAGGAGTCAGTCAGGGCCTCCTTTCCTGACTCTGAAATTAGGACAAGCTCCTGGAGAGATGGCAACCAACTGGAGCTCACTGCTCCTCACAGCGGGGGACAGGTGACCCTGGGGGAGGAGGTCCTCTGTCTCCGACCCTCGGCTCCCCTGCTGCTGTCCCCAGGGCTTCCCGTCTCCCACCCCTGTTTTACTCGCGTGTCATCATGCTTCTCTGACCATTTCCCGAGCCTGGTTTCCAGATGGGCAATTGAGAGACCAACGGTTTTCCAGTGAATTCCCCCTGATTTAGATGAGCTGAGGCCAGTTCCTGTTGCTCGATACCCGAGGAGCCCTAGCTGACCCCACGGTGAATGTGCTCCTGAGAGTCCCCGCAGTGACACTGAGGCTGCCTACAGGATGGTGCCCAGAAGCAAAGGACCCCTCTCACCAACCCTGACTCTGCCATGTTCACGTCCTACAATTCCCTTTCTCAGTTACCAGGTCATAGTTGATTGCAGTTTATATCTCACTTGTCGGCTTCTTTCAGCATTTTGAAATTCGCTTTAGATTGGACCCGAATCTCTCTCTCCTGGGCCTGGGCTCAGGCTGGCCCCCCTTGGTGCAGGGCACACCCAGACACACGCAAAGGGACAGACCCCAATAGCACTTCCACAAGCCACTTTGGAAAAACCTTAAACGAGAAGCTCTAACATGTTCTCTGTTTTAACTAGTAATAGAACTAGCTTAGAAACGTACCCTATAAGTAAGCATAATAATGCATAAGAAGATTTATTACAGTATTATTTCATAGTAGCAAAAACCCAAAAATATTTTGCAGTCACAGGGAAATCCTTAAACAGGATTGATATGTGCTACTTCAATCCAAAATCATGGTTTTGTAGAGTATTCAATGGCTGTGGGGAATTCTCATGATACTCCACGTGTCGGGGAGGAAGCCAACCATGCAGGACACAGAAGAGTGCACACATGACCTGCAAGGACTGGCCAGGACGTGGGCAGCAAGGAACTCCACACTGTGGTTACTCTGAGGCTGGAGACGCTTTGAGACAGAAATTATAACTTGCTTAAATACATAGCTCTAACCCTTGCTCAAGTTCTAGCACATAGCTTGTCTACTGAAATAATGAATGAGCTTCTTTGTATTTTTTCATAATGAATGTGCATTTCATATATAATCAGAGAGAATACCATAGACAGTAAAGCTTCAGTGCACGTGTGTCAAGATCCCCTGCATCTTCAGGATACTTGTGGCAGTGATATTTGATTACTGTGCATGGAAATGTGAGGTCTGCATCCTCATCTTTGAGATGGGACTCTTCAACTAATGTGTGTTGTGGAAATGATGCCAGGTGACCTGGAGGTAGGCTAAAGAGGTGGTGTGGTTTCGGCTTCGTCTGCCAGGAACACTTGATGTTGAAGCTCTGAACACCGTGGGACAGGCCGGCGGCCCTGGCAGCTGTGTTGGGTGGGCCGATGCAGGCCCACTGAACCTGTCTGCAGCCCAGGGGCCAGCACGCAGGGGCGGAATCCACCTTGGAAGTGGATGCTCTGGACCCCTGCCATCCGAGTCTCCTCCGACGGGGGTCCCAGGCAGCACGGAGCAGAGCTGAGCGGTCCATGCTGTTTCCTGTCCAAAGCCCCAACTCAGACTCCTCGAGCATCGTGAGACGTGGCTGTTGATGCTACCAAGTTTGGGGGTGTTTGCTAGACAGCAAGAAATTCCAGATACCAAAACAGTCCTACGCAAACTTCTGCAAAACTTAACTCATCCTTCCGCACTTCCCACGATCCCAAGCCCCAAATTCAAATTAGCAACTCTGGTCTCCAAAGTCCCTCTTCTGAGAGTGCTGGCCCTTCATGCCTTTCTCCACAGATGGTGAGTCCCTCGGGGGACACAGCTTCGTCATTTTGTGCTCTCAGAGCTGCTGTCACAATGTCCAGCACCGTGGATCTAGCCACAGTCCCCCGATCCCTTTAGCTACTGGTATAATGCACGAGAGGGACAGGGACAGAAACGGACAGAGGCCATTGGTGTGCCTGTCAGGCTCCCGGACTTCCAGCTGTCTCTGAGATCTGGGCTGTGGCTGGGTATCACGATGGGATGGCCACATTCCCATGAAGTGTGCCGAGGGCCTTGGTCTGCTGTGGCAAAAGACCGCAGATGGGGCGGCCCAAACAACAGAAATGGGCCTCTCCATGGCTCTCCGGCTGGACGTTCAAGATCCAGGAATGCGCAGGGTCGGTTTCCCGAGGCCTCTCTCCCTGGCCTCGCGGTGCCTCCTGTGGCCTCGACGTTTCCTGGTGTGCCTGTCTGCTGCTTCTTCCTCACCCTTTAAGGACACCAGTCCTACTGGATTAGGGTCCTACCCTTTGACCTTATTTAACTTCGCCACTTTAAAAGCTTTATCTCTAAATGCAGTCATGTTAGCAGTCAGGGCTCCCACTTATAAATTTTGGGGGACAGATTCAGTCCTTAACATGAAGGGATGTTGTGAGTCTGTAGCTGCTTAGCTCCGCAGTGGTAGAGGCCAGTGGAGAGACACCGTGGACGCAGGTCCAAGGTCCATCTGTAAGCACTGTCCTGGTCATGTCCGGGTTGATGCTGCCCCTGCTCTCAGATCCCTGCCAGTAATGGCTGCCCCGGTGACAGAGTCTGTGATGACCTGGCCCTCTCTGCAGCCAAGACAGGAGCTGCACATGGTTTTGCTTAGCTTCTGGTGCAAAGGAAGGAAACCCTGAGCAAATCCCGGAATCATGGTCAGCCCCCTGGACGGCGCCGACTGCCAGGTGGTGCACAGGCCACTTGTGTGTCTGCAGCTGGTCACTGTCACTCACAGGCGGAATGAAGAGCATCAGGAAGGGGTGTGGGAAGGGCCTGCTACAGCAGGCAGGGAGATGCATGGGCACGCAGGAAGGCTAGGAGCGGGGCTCGAGCGGGGCTCACAGACGGCTCTTCGAAATCTCCCTTCTCCAGTTAATTCCTAGCACTGTCCTTTTTTGTCAGTTTGTTTTTTATTGCTTTATATCATATTCTAAAAATATAAAGGGCAGAGGGGGGAATGATCTTCTATTGACTTTGGACTATTTCACGCCCTTATCTGTGAGCTACAGTTGCTGAGTAAGACACAGAGCCAATATTCAAGGTCACACATTTGCCCTTTGCCACTCAAATCACAGTGCCCGTGGCCTGTGACTTTGGCCCATGTTTTCAGCTGGTCTTTGTCGCACTCTCTCTCCCCACCCTCCTACTGCTTACTTCCACCACCTAAGAAACAAGGCGTGTTTCCTGTTCTGAGTCATGGTGTCACCGAGGGCCACTTGACACCAGTCAGTCAGCTCTCCTTGCTCAGAAGGTAGTGTGTTTACCCGGTTACCACCCTGCCCGTATGGAGTGTCCCAGCACTAAAGGCTCTTTATGTGAAAATCATTTCTGAAATACATCTCCTCCACCAGTTGCAACTGGTGAGAATCTTGCTCCAGAGTGTGAGAGGGCCTTATCTGTGCACAGCACTGTAAAGCCCTCAAGATGCTTATCTCCCCGAACTCTCTACAGGTAGGAGAGATGCAATTTGCTCAGGGTCCTTGTTTTTGACACAAAGACAAATATCCTCTCCTGTGCTATCCTTCAAAAAGCAGCAATTCATTTAAAACAAAACAAAACAAAACAAAACAACCCTCTGGGGATGCTGGACTTACCAGATAGACTGAGCCCATCTTGCTTTCTTCATTAATTTTATTATGTTCTTTCTCTCCTGCTTCACTTCAGAAAGGAGGTCTAATTACTATCTTTATGAGTCAGAGTCATAGCCCAGCACCTGCTAGAGAATTAAAAAATATTTTCCCCACAACACATTCCAGCGTGAGGCCCACCATTTGCCTGCCGTGGCTGTTGCTCACTCATTTGCCAAAATGACTCAATCGGAGGCTTGAAAAGCCACCTCGATATTAAAAAGCAATGACTAGAGACATTTCCATATGTCAATACGTAAAGATAGTAACATGAACTTGATAATCTCAGGGTTTTGTTTCTTTAAATTGCTCACAGATTAATGCAGGAGAGCACGCCTCTCCTGGCACGACAGGGACGGCAGCAGGTGCAGTGTTGGCAGTCATCCACTTAAACAGCACAGCAGGCAGCACCGGGCCCAGGTGCGATTCAGTCAGTGCTGACTCTCCACGGGGAGAGTCAACGTTGGCTTAAAATAAGTGCAGGAGAAACTCAAGTCATGACAGAGCCACTGCCACTCGAGGGCAGAGTGTGTGATAAAAACCTGTGCCGTCTACGTCTGGCCTAACTGCTGTGTAAACAGATCAAGGTCACAACTACTGCTCTGCAGATGGAAATGTCGTTTTTTTGACCCGATGGAAGGCAAACAAAAGGTGTGTTGGAGCATCAGCCTGCTCCGTCCATGACCAGTTCTGCGGCGATTTCTAAGGATGTTTCTGCACAGGGCCACCTGGGAGTTGCCTAAAGAGAGAAGCACATGCAGCCCGTCACAGGCTGGGACAAGCAGCCTGAGCTCTGCTCACACCCACCCAACTGCAGCACCCCCCTCCTGCCTTGGCCGCCACTAAAGGGACAAGAGAACAGGGAGGCAGTGCAGGCCCAGCCCGTGTCCTGTGGTCACAGTCAATGAAATCTTACTTGAGGTTTATAGGAGGAAATCTCATTGAGCATTTGGAACTACAGCCTGGCCCTCACTTGGCTTTTTGAATGCACTTATAATTACCTGTGTCTAAAAAATAAAAATAAAAAAAGGAGAATTTTAATTGAAGTGCTCCCCGAATGGTTGTATAATAAGCTGGAGCGGCAAATACAAATCCTCTCTGGGAAAATGCAAGCTTGGTGTGGGCTTCCTATAGAGAAAGTTCAAAGGAACATGTAAGTTCCCATTAAAACGCTTCCCCTAGCCCTGCAGACTCAAGGAAGCAAAGCACCGTGAGTGAGGACCGGCAGACACAGACAGTGAAACCAGACCTATAAAGACTATCAGACACAGAACATAAAATAACTACGTTTAATACGTGTAAGGGATGATTTGTGAGCAAAGAAAAAGAGAGTTTTAAAAAATCAATGGCTGGGCTGGTGTTGCATGCCTGTAATCCCAGAGGTTCAGGAGGCTGAGGCAGGAGAATCACTAGATCAAAGCCAGCCTCAGCAACAGCGAGGTGCTAAGCAACTCAGTGAGACCCTGTCTCTAAATAAAATACAAAATAGGGCCAGGGATGTGGCTCAGTGGTTGAGTGCCCCTGAGTTCGATCCCCGGTACCAACCCCCACCCCCAAAATCAACCAGGCTGAATGAAAATTTAATAAAACTTACAGAAAAAGAAAAAATGACTTCAGGCAGAAAGGTTATAAGGTCAGGGAGCTCTGAGAAATTGAATGAGTTGAAAAAATGAAGAAGTGGAATGTTGGGTAAATCTAAATAAACACAGACTACACATATGATAATAATTTCTAATTTATAGGGTCAAAAAGATATAATTTAAATATTTGTCAAAATAAAACTTGAAGTGGAAGGGGGTGAAGAATTGTCATTAAGGTATTCCAAGGTGCACACATTATTTGAGTGGAAGACCAAGAAATTGACTTTATAGAAGGGACACTATCAGAAAAGGAGCAGGGTGGGGGGGCGAAGGGGGTGGAATGGTCCAAACATGGTACAGGTGTGGGTGGATATGAAGCCCATTATCCTGTGCAGGTGCCCTAATTAAGGAGATTGCTAAGACTGCGGTTAGCTGTGAGCCATAAGCATTACCACCTTCCATGGTCTCGCGAGACTTGCCTGGGACATTGCGGATCGGGTCGGTGCCATTTGCATGGTCTCGCGAGACTTAGCCCGGGGGATTGTGGATCGGGTCGATGCCATTTTGTATGGTGTGGTGGTGGTTGTAGGAGTGTGGATGGTGTTGGAGTTGTTGTTGGAGCCGGAGAGAGAAGCTAGCAGAATAAAGAGCCTGTTTGATTCCAGTCCGCCTCTGAACTTATTCCCGTGGCGTTGTTGCTCCAAGCGGCCATCGCTTCAGGCGGCAACAATTCTGTACAATTAACATGCACTAACTTAAACAGTACATGTGGTGGGTTGAGGGGGATATATATGCTTGTACAGGAATAGCAACAAACTTTTTCTTAAAAGAAAGAAATTAGCTTTGGAAGAAGCTTGTTAAGATGTCCAGAGGGGGGCTGGGTTGTGGCTCAGTGGAAGAGTGCTTGCTTAGCACAGATAAGGCACTGGGTTTGATCCTCAGCACCACATGAAATAAATAAATTAAATTAAGGTATTGGGTCATCTTCAAATAAAACAAAATTAAAAAAAAAAAAAGATGTCCAGAAGCAGAACAAAAAGGAAAGGATGGCAAGAGATGGGGAAACGGAGACTCAGAGAGCACGTGAGGCAGGAATGAATGAAATGAAGAGCAGAAGATGAGCTCGAGGCCGCACTCTAACAAACAGTGGAGTCTGCGACACGCCGAGGTGGCCCTTGGCTCCACAAGGCTGCTAACCACCAGCAGGCTGTGTGAACGGCTTCTGAGAACCCGGGCTCTGTTCTACGAGGACCCTTCCAACTCTGAAGACCTGGGTCTCAACATGGACGTTTGCGGACAACTCTCAAGAGCACTCTTCAGGGTGCTGAATCTAGAATATGAATTTACTCTCGGAAACCTGGGACTTTGATTTCACTGCTGAGTTTTTCTTCTGAATAGCTGTTATCACTGTTGACTCTCCTTTTCGCTGGTATTCAGGAAGCCCTGGTTTGTTTTGTTTTGAAAGTTTTGGTTTCAGATCTCTTGTCAGTTTTCATTGATTGATTTTGGGAGGCTTGTGGGGGTGCCGGATGGCCCAGGCTCCTGTGTGCTGAGATGTTCTCTGTCACAGAGCTGCAGCCCTAGCCTGTACCCTTCCTACTTAAGGTTAGAGTTAGGGCATTTTCTAGAAATAAATCAGAAAGCACCAGACCTAAAGACTGAGTATAGGAAAGGAACGGGAGGCTGCTGCATTCCACCTCCACCAGACGCTGAGCACCTTCCTAAAGGTCCCTGGAAGATCCCAAGATCCTTCAGGTCTGCTTTTCCGAAATGCTACTTTCTTTTCTTCTGTCCTGAAGTTTCCGTAGTTCCTGAGTTGGGTTCGTTGTTCTTTTTTCTTGAATGTTCTTGTCAACGGACAGGGTACGAGATGTCATCCAGTTTGCTCTGGGGCGAGGGTCACTTCTTTTTCACAGACACAACTGGAGGGCCTGGTGATGCCCCGTTGATCCCGCCTATTCCCAACACGGCTTTGCCACTTACTCACTGTGCCTCAGGGTGAGTGGCTCGGCCTTCTCAGCCTGTGCTTGCCCATCTGCAGAGGAAGCAAATGAGCGCGTGCCCTCGCAGGGCTCTGGTGTATTCCAAAGTGCACACATTATTTGAGTGGAGCACCAAGAAATCGACTTTGTAGAAGGGACACTATCGGGAAAGGAGCAGGCGCTCATCCCCAGCGGGCACCAGCAGTCAGGGCACTATTGCCCCGCGAGCAGTTGTGCTCTTGGACCTCTCTGCCCACGCTGCAGGTCTGACGTGCCCTGGAGCTCCGCCTCCCAGGACGTGCCACCTGCTCGCCTCTGCCTCCCTCACCAGCCACTTGAAGGAGTTGCCGACTCGGACTGTTCCCAGCCGAGCGGGCTTGAGGTCTCGGGTGGGCGGCACCATTGGGACAGGGAATGGGCTGCCACCCCAAGACCTGTTGGCCAGATGCCAAGCCATCATATCCTTGGAACCCACAGTGAGGGGCCAGCCCAGGCAAGGAGGGCTCCAGGTCTCTTCTCTTCATGCCTTTTTGGTAGTGAAGGAAAATCCCCGCAGTGAGACCCTGCCCTCAGCCCAGGTGGCCTTAGGGAGTACCAAGGTCTCCATTTTACACACACTTAGGTCGTTAGGACAGCTGAGGCTAAATTATCCCTCAGGAGTGCTAAGGCGAAAGCCAAGGACGGAGAAGCAAACTGCTGAGATGATAGCCTCACCTTGTTTCCAGGCAAACTCAAAACCTGTATGAGAAGACGCGCAGGCTAAGCCCCACAGGATTAAAAAGGTTTATATTATACCTTTTTTATTTGGGTGGGGGTAACACACTGTTCTCCTCATTAAAAGTTTAGCAGCTAGCCGGGCGTGGTGGCGCACGCCTGTAATCCCAGCACTTTGGGAGGCTGAGACAGGAGGATCGCGAGTTCAAAGCCAGCCTCAGCAATGGCGAGGCACTTAGCAACTCAGTGAGACCCTGTCTCTAAATAAAATACAAAAAAAGGGCTGGGGATGTGGCCCAGTGGTTAAGTGCCCCTGAGTTCAATCCCCGGTACCACAAAAAAAAAAAAAAAAAAAAAAAAAAAGTTTAGCAGCTTTCACACCAGAGGTCAGAAGCAGCATAAATAATAAAACAAAATGAGCAATTCATAAAGATTTTGTGGTTGGTTGGTTGGTTGCGGTGGCGCACGCCTGTAATCCCAGAGGCTCCGGAGGCTGAGGCAGGAGGATCTCGAGTTCAAAGCCAGCCTCAGCAATTTAGTGAGGCACTAAGCAACTCAGTGAGACCCTGTCTCTAATCTAAAGTACAAAATAGGGCTGGGGAAGTGGCTCAGTGGTTGAGTGTCCCTGAGTTCAATCCCCAGTACCAATAAATAAATAAATAAAAATATAGATTTTGTGGTTGGAATGCAGTCGGGGTCCTGTACTCAGTCGAAGTGAATGCCCTCCGACCCAGCTGACACCCCGTCCTGTGCCCGTCCAAGTTCCCAGGAGGGGTGGGCACGGCTGTACCGTGAGTAGAGCGTGCCCCTGAAGATGCCACTGGAAACGTCTAGGACATCAGTAACAGCAGCAGCAACACTCTCTGCCCATGTGCTACCGAGAGGCGCCGTGTCCAGTTTAAAGCAGCAAGGTACAGGCGTGGACATTTCCAAGGCCTTCAATACATAAGCAGAACAAGCTCTGGCAGCTGTGGGGCTATATCTGACCCATTAGTCATGACACTAAAACACGGAAAATTTTTTCCCATCAAATAAGGCCATCTGTTCTACCAATGTACTATGTCCAGGGCTAAAATGGTAAAGACAAGCATAAGCTCTTTTCCCTCAAGTCAACGAGTTGCATACATTTGGGGATTTTTTTTTTTTTCAGTACTGGGAATTGAATGCAGCCTCACTAAATTGCTGAGGCTGGCCTGTAACTTGCAATCCTCCTCCCTTAGCCTCTAAGCAGCAACTATTACAGAAATATCAATAATATGATGAATAATTTTTGATTCAGAAGTTGAACTATGTTAGCTACAAAGAATTTACACCTCCCTGACCCCAATTCGATATTCATGGCTCTTCACTACTCTTACTGCTGCCAGGGGCTGGGAATTGGAAAACTTTCATCTTAGTGATTTTTTAAAATATTTATTTATTTGCTTTAGTTGTACACAATGCGTTTATTTTTACATGGTGCGCATGTACTAGGCGAGCGCTCTACCGCTGAGCCACAACCCCAGCCCCCGTCTTAGCGATGCTTGATCTGCCTTCGACTCAAGGTGGACGGGCTTGGTCAGTTGTGCAGTCTCTTTGGTTAGGGTATTATAAAGAGTTCCATGGGAACATGGTCACAGAAAACCACAGGGACGCCACCCATGCTGCACTCTTCTGTGATCTGGGCTGGGCTCAAGGTCCGTTAAGACTGAGGTGGCTCTTCATGTTCTCTCCCTGGACTCTGAACTCCTGGGAGTGGCAGACTGGGGTGGGGGGTGACAGCCTCTGTCTTGGCCTAGGGTCTGGTTCTCTACCTGGGTTTGCTCAGAGGGTCTAATGCTCCGGTGCCAACTTCAGCATGGAGTCAGTGCACGATAAGGTTCTTGAAGGAGTTGATGATCACAAGTTCACAGGGTTTTGGTATTTCCCCAACATCGATATTCCTGTCAAAGTGAGGTGCAAACATGGCATTGTAGTTCACATTAGGGTTTCCTCAGTTCAGATGCAAGGTGGAACACAGATGGAAGTCAGACAGTTAGGACCTGTGGCTCTCCTCTTCTAGCCGTGGTCTCGTCAAAGTATTCATTGGAGGGTCAGCTTAGGGAAAGCAAGACAAAGCCAGCCTTAGTAAGGGAGGCTGGCTCTCAGTGTCTCCTAGGACCTGTTTGCTGCAGAGAAGAGAATCTTTAAACAGGAGCAAGGCAGTGCTGCTTAGGGAAGTTCTTTTAAGGGTAACTAGAAGTTTTAAACTGTCAACATATAATTTTTATCTAGTATACTAGGGAAAAGTTCTACGAGATCTTTCTCCTTGGTGCATATTATTCAACGAAGCAATTAAAATGATTTTATTAGATGCTGTTTGAAATGTTTGCTACAATTCAATAAAATCTTCATCTTGAAATATTTACTATTTTTGTCTCCAAGTAATAGAAAATAAATAAGATCCCTCTACAAACCAATCATTTTTAGTCTATCTACCTTTATTTTTCACTAAGTGCAAGAAAAATATATTGATTCATCTCATTAAGAATGCATTGTTACTAAAATTGAACTTTTATGCTTGATAATCATTTATCAAAATTAATAACAGATGTATGTTGTTTCAAATAGTAGAATAGCAATAACAAACGCAACAATAATTCAATCCAGAAGAACTTTACCACATTATGCATGTTTGTTTACAATCATAAAATGCCTTAAAGTAACAATTTCATTTTGTAAGTACCAATATTTGTAACAGACATTATTTTTACACTAATTTTGCAACTATTTAAATTCATGATTAAGTATATTAGATATCAATCTAAAAATAGTTTTTAAAAAACATTTTTTGGGTACACAAGTAAAACCACTGCCTTATGACTCTGAAGGGAACCTGTGGGTTCAGTCCTTAGCTAATCACTGCTGTTAAATAAGGTAGGGAATTCTTTTTGATCTAGCTCACCAAAAGGACATCTCTCCCTTTCCATACTGAACATTGTGCACCAGTAGGAAAAAATACATGATTCAAGTCTTGAGGTCCTTTGAGATTTCAGCTTAAATCTCAAAAATGCTACTTTAAAAAGTCTGGTAAAAGAGGATGGGAGCTCACCTGCCCTGGGCTATAAGAAATCCTGCTTTAAATCAGTGAAAAGAAGTAGTCACTCGAATCTTGGCAGTAGCCCGAATTCCCTAGAAAAGCAGGGCTCTGGATAGAAAATTATGACTGTAGAACTCATTGACTTAAGAAGACAGGAGACGGAGGGCATCCCTTTAGATTTATGTGTCAGATCACATCAAGCCCACTTGGGAGAGAGAGCGGTACATCTGGCTGTGGTGCAAACACAAAGCCAGATCCAGATGTTCCTATTGTCCAGCAAACAAATGCCTTTCCAGTGTTAAGTCCTCTCATACAAATGTCTTAGGTAAGTATCAATTTAAAATGCTTCAATATTCTAGATTATATATTAATTATTGACTTTGAACTCTAACTAATGGTAATAAATAATCATACAAACTGAATATCAGCACTAAGAATGTTAATAAAGGGTATTCAAGAACTTTTTAATGGCAAATGGAATGAAGCCCTTTCATTACTTTCTTGATTCAAGATGCATAAAGAAGGCGGCATGGTGAGATGAACTCGACAATGCTCACAGGCAGGTTAGCAGAAGGCCTCCTGTTACATCAAATTTGAAGTGGAGAATTGGAATTGAATTCCCAAACAGCCACTGTTTATACTGCCTTTAAAATAAATTGCTCTAAGTGTTGGGGATATATAGCTCAGTTGGTAGAATGCTTGCCTTGCATGCACAAGGCCCTGGGTTCAATCCCCAGCACCACCAAAAAAAATAAATTAATTAAATTAAATAAATAAAAATAAAATAAATTGCTCTAGATGTAATTCTGCAAGTTGCACTATCATGTTCAAGTGATTTAGAACTACTTTCAGGGGAATAATGGTACTATGCTATTTTCTTCATAATTCTAATGTTATCGAAGCGTTCTGTTTCCCAAGTCTCACAACAGATATCCCAACATATGCTGTTATCAATATCGGTGATGAGAACCAGGGCAGAGTCCCATTTCTCTGATGTGAAGATAGAACACTCAAGAAACACCGAGGCAAGTATAGAAAGCAAGTTTTATTTGAAGGATAGAACAGATAGACTTCTCTGAAGAGAAGGGGCCCTAAAGCTGAGTGTCCGAGGAAGTGGGGGTATCCTGCCCCTTTTATACATTTTAGATTTCCTTTGTTCTCATGCTGTCTCCTCATAAAGATTCATAAAGATTTTGTGGTTGGTTGGTTGGTTGCGGTGGCGCACGCCTGTAATCCCAGAGGCTCCGGAGGCTGAGGCAGGAGGATCTCGAGTTCAAAGCCAGCCTCAGCAATTTAGTGAGGCACTAAGCAACTCAGTGAGACCCTGTCTCTAATCTAAAGTACAAAATAGGGCTGGGGAAGTGGCTCAGTGGTTGAGTGTCCCTGAGTTCAATCCCCAGTACCAATAAATAAATAAATAAAAATATAGATTTTGTGGTTGGAATGCAGTCGGGGTCCTGTACTCAGTCGAAGTGAATGCCCTCTGACCCAGCTGACACCCCGTCCTGTGCCCGTCCAAGTTCCCAGGAGGGGTGGGCACGGCTGTACCGTGTAGAGTGTGCCCCTGAAGATGCCATTGGAAACGTCTAGGACATCAGTAACAGCAGCTTTTATTTGAAGGATAGAACAGAGATAGACTTCTCTGAAGAGAAGGGGCCCTAAAGCTGAGTGTCCGAGGAAGTGGGGGTATCCTGCCCCTTTTATACATTTTAGATTTCCTTTGTTCTCATGCTGTCTCCTCCCCATCCTGAGTATGTGACTAGTGACCATGAGGTGGGCCAAAAGGTAGAGTGATCCAAGGGCAGGAACAAAGCCACCCAGGGAAACAGGCAGGAAGGGAGTAGCTGAGAGGGCATTAATTAATAACCCCTTGAAGGGAGGAACAATTCCCTGGAGGCAGGCTACCCTGGTAGAGGAGGGGTAAGGGCTCTGGAGCCCCAACCCTATCTTCCCCATGACCCTATCATTCATTACCTACACTGACTGTCCTTTTGCCCACCCTTGGCCTCAACATGACATTGAAGTTTGATATTATTCAATGAGTTGCCAGTGATGGAAACTAAAGCGTTTGAACTGGGTTCAAAAACTAACATCAAATCTCTAGCTCTGTTCAGGGCCAGAGTCTTGGGTGCTGACAGAAGATGTTCTAGGTACTTCTGAATGGAAATGGATTTCCTTTAGTCACCAGATTCCTGGGAGAGTTACTGACTCAACAACGACAGGGTGAAGAGGTAGAATGTGGGTGCCAGGAGCAGGTGTTAAATGTCAGGCAGGCCTCAGGGTGCCACTGGTCTCAGCCAGGCTGAGGCAGCTGAGGCCTGCAAGCCACTCATTCAACATGGCGCCAGCTCCAGGTGGGATGCTCAGGGCCAATGGCAACACAGAGAGCAGAGTTTCCAGTAGGTCAATGGTGAACCAGTCACCTGAGCCTCTCTTTAAAGGAAGAGCCAGCCAGCAGGGTTGGCGTGAGGCCTGGACTGTGCGCTTCTAACAAGCTCCCAGGAGGTAACTGATCAAAAGTTAGAGCACTTACACTGTTCCTCACGTGCAGAGACCAGAAGTGGGACCGCAGGCTGAGGCTCGGTGTCTTCCATCAGGACTGCGGCTAGGCAGCTATGTGAATGGAAAATCATTCAACCTCTCTGTGAACTACATCTACCCCCTGCAAAATTATAGATCTGGAACAGGTGAGGCCCCAGGTCCCTCCAGAACCATAAAATGTAAAGATAACCCTTATTTCATATAGCTGCTATAGTCTATATTTTCCCTCATAAATGGTTAGCAAAAATCAAAAAGAAGAGTTTGTATTGTATCACACCCACATCTCCCTGTTTAATTGTACTTTGCCTTCTTTAAGCCAAGATGATAGTTTTTTTCCTTTCAATGTCAATTTCCACATTCTTCCTCCATTAATTCTTGGAACACTACTCAGATTTCTATTTTCCTTTAAGGAGAGTTGTACGGCTACAGAGTCTGTGGGGCTATCTGTTGACTGAATGAAACCACAGTTCCTGCTATTTTATACTTTTGAGAGAGGTGGTGATGTCCTCCAATAGAGGGTGACCCTTTAATTGGCCAGCTGGTACTCCACTGCCAGCCTCTGTCTCCAGGTGGCTCCAGCGCAGCCCTGCTGCCAGGGGTGTGTGTGGGGGGTGCTTCCAGACCTCACCACAGCTTGAGGCTCTCCCACCTCTCCCACTGGAATCCTGCAATGCCGTGGGCCCTCCCTCAGCCCCCAGCAGGTGGGCCAGCAACCCCCTGAAGTTCCCACTACTTCCCCAAGTTGCCCACACTTCCCTCTGAGGCTCCTTCCCTGTTTCCTCTACCTGATGTGCTTTGTTTCATCAGACCTACTCATTCTTCAAGATCCACTGAAAATACTGATTCTTTTTTTTTAAAGCTTTTTTTTTAGATATTTCTTTATTTATTTTAGTTGTACACAATGCCTTTTATATTTACATGGTGCTGAGAGTCGAACCCAGGCCGCGTACGTGCTGGGCGAGCACTCTACTGCTGAGCCACAACCCCAGCCCAATACTGATTCTTGCTTAAAATATTCTCAGTTCTTCCTCCAAGAAGCTGAGCTCCTAACACGGCCCTCTCAACTCCCTTCTCTGGCTTGGACGTGAACTTCCTGCCTGGGCGTTCTCCCTGACTTGGGATACAATCTTTGGGAGCTTGTGATTCTTCTTAATGGTTCTTGTAGCTCTTCGTGGTGCTTTTTAGGTTCTCCACGTGTGTTGAAGAAATGTGTGAGTGAATAATACGGTCTTAGTAATCAACCTACCGACCAAGATGCTCAGAAACTGCGGAAGTTTAAAATCGTCAGTACTATCTGGTATTTATTTGGGGGCCAATTAATTAGCCTCTGTGACTCATTATTCTCTCACTTCCTGGGAGTCCAGGAACGTCTGGTTTATTTCCTTCACTCAATAGGCAGAAAGCTCTGTGCTCTAAGAACGCCAGAGAGGGCAGAAATCCTTTTCTTGTCAGTGCTGGGGATTGAACCTAGGGCCTTGCACATGCTAGACAAACGGTCCACCATGGCCACACCCTAGCCCCAAGGGGAATCTCACTTATGAGATGCTGGTAAATACTGTTATAGAGAAGTATGATTTAATGACTGAATTGTTAAGAAAATTATATATGTGAAATTCGGAATATACAAAGATGATATCATATTTCATATTCTAGAAATGCAACACAATAATATTGGCTTCACAAACGGCTACTACATAGGGTTGGTGTTAAATCTCTTTCTTAAGAAGCCAGATACCACCTTAGGAGTGACACCGTAATTGTCTCTTATTGGGGACCATTACAGGTGTCCTATGCAAACACTGCACATCTGCACATTAACATTTTTTAAACACGAGAAAGAAAAAGTCCAATACTCCATAATCATTGTAAGATTTGTAAACTTGGGGCACATATCAAACTGATTTCCTGTATCCCATAAGCTGTAGCACAATGGCTAGGAATTTTCAGTTGCAGTTATTAACCCTTTTAAGGGTATTAGGTTGGTGTTTCAGTACAATGTCTTAAGAATTTTAAAAGATAAAACTTGTAAAACTTGTTCCATAATCAAAAAAATTAGCTATATGAATCTGTAATATGACAAAAAATTTTAGATCTATAAAATATTAAAAGATCTTAGTCATATATAATTATAATATTAGTATCTCTTCCAGGCCATTCCATTGCCTGAAAGTATAACCTTGAAGTTCTGACCAACTACAAATAGAATAATTAACTTCAATAAGATTTTTAAGGACTGCTTGAGAAATTTCTGTTAACTATGGATTTCTCCAAACTCTGTCCACTCACACCAGTTCAAGAAATAAACACAAAGAGGGTTAGAGTTCTCTAAGGAACACTCCCTTTGTTCTCTTCTCTTGACATGTGTGTCATTGGAAGTCATGGAAAACACTGAGGTCATGGAAATTAAAACAATTAGAGTTAAGACCCACTATATGTCCCTTTTGTGTATGCCTATAATTCCAGTGGCTTGGGAGGCTGAGGCAGAAGGATCTGGAGTTCAAAGCCAGCCTCAGCAAAAGCGAGGCGCTAAGCAATGCAGTGAGACCCAGTCTCTAAATAAAATACAAAATAGAGCTGGGAATGTGGCTCAGTGGTTGAGTGCCCCTGAGTTCAATTTCCAGTACAAAAAAAAAAAAAAAACAAAACAAAACACATAGTTTAGTCTATACCATTCAAATGGTGTAGGTTAAAATAAATGTAAATACTGTTTTGTTGATCCCTGGAATCACTTCGCTGACATGTAAGGGGAACCTTACTGCAGATCATGATCCTCAGAGTGCTGGCTTACAGAATCACTCGCTGTGAAGCAAGAGCCTCACACAAACGGAGGAGCCAGGCTTTGCACTGACATCTTCACCTGCTGTGGAAAGCTTACGTGTAAATCTATCAGTCCAAATACATACGCGGTTTAGGGACAACGAAGAAACCCGTCGTAGCCCCGCAGTTCCTGAAAGGAGGGCTGCAGCTGTGAGACTGAAGCAGTACGGCCCCTGGTCACAAAGCCACTGCCACAGGCACTCCTCAGTGCTGTCACCAGCTTCTGCCTCTGCTTTATGTCACCAGCACTTGTGATTTAAATACACAAAGGACAGGTCAGAGACAAGGAGGTGTGGTGCGTGGTCCTGGCATTTCACAAGATGGTATTAGAGGTGCAACAATGAACATCTCTTAATACATACATATTTATTCTAAAGTTCCTTAGAAAAAATATAACTAGCAAATCAAACCCAAACTCATTACTTTGGTTATTCTTCCTTGAATCAAATTTCCATCTGAAGCAAATTTAAGTTTAAAAAGTAAGCACCCTTAAAGAAAAATACTAGTTACATGCACAGGTACTACCGATAAAACTCACAGTGGAAACTTGGACAGCTCTTCGGAGGTGGAAAGACTGGGCTTGGTGGCAGGCTATCCTGTGGCAGGCTATCCTGTCACCAAGTGGCTGCTTGGCCATAGGCAGTGTGCAAGCTCTTTGAGCATCCACCCCTTATATTTTATATTAATTTTATTTTTTTAGTTGTAGATGAACACAATACCTTTACATTATTTCTTTCTTTCTTTTTTTAATGTGGATCTGAGGCTTGAACCCAGTGCCTCATACATGCTAGGCAAGCGCTGTACCACTGAGCCACATACCCAGCCCTACCTTAAAGAGATGGTGAGGGTGACCAACTGTTGGTCCATCCAGGGCCCCCATCCTGTGAACCATGCTTGCTTGTCAAATGCACAATCTCTGTAAAACACAAGTTAATGTCTAACCCTACCACAGACGCTGTCCTTGAACATGTGGGGAAATTAATGGATCGAATGTAGATTTTTTTTGTGGGGGGGGGTTTAAAATACTCTATTGGTAGGTCAGACTAATTCTTTGAAAGACTGGAGATGAACATGATTTTGCTTGGTGACTCACTCTACCTTTATACACATGGGAGAGACCCCAAATACCTTTGGATTCTCTTTATCAGTAGAGTAGACAACTAGGAGAGAATTTTATAGTATATTTCATGTTACTATTATTCTAATATATGAGTAGGAGGTTTGGATGTCCGTGGAGGATTGTAGTCAGAGGAAGGATTTAAGTTAGTTTATTTTTGTTTAAAGAAAATATGCTTCTATTAGATAGAAAAAAAAAAGATGAATATTACTCGAAGATAAAGAATTATGCTTTAAGACCAGGAGCAGCCTGAAGCCTTAAGATAACTTAAAATAGTTCATCTAGTTTCTTTTTAACTCTAAAAACAGAAAGTGTATTACTAGTTCCCAGTTTCATGGGTAATAGAATTTGGATCCCAAGTGAGCTCTGTTTCCTTTACTAAGCGACCTCCGCGTGGTTCTCCATGGCTGGAGGATAAGCATTTGATCAAAACCCGACTCTGCATGCCAACAGCATTCCATGCAGAAAAGTTCTACCCAGGTATATTTTCATGGTCAGGCTTCCTAACTTGTGAAGTGAACTCCCTGTCCTCGAGTTGGGGATGCCACCACTGGCCCTAGAAGGTCCCACCACTTAGGGAAGACCCTCTTGGAGAGTTTCCCTCATTACTTCTGACAGCCTGAAGAGAACCCACCAACCAGTGGGCTGCAGGTGAAGGGCAGGTTCTGCAGTGAGCTCCTGGGTATTTGAACTAAGTATTTTGGAAATTATCTAATTAAGGACTAAAATACTGTCTTCCTCTATTTTGAGTACTTGTATATACATTTAACCTATTTAGTTCAACCAACAAATAAACACTAACAAAACCAATGTCATCTATTTTTTGGGGAAATGGGTCTACTTGTAATGGTTAAAAAAAAAAAAAAAAAAAAAAAAAAAAAAAAAAAATAAAGGAAAAGGAAAAAAGAAAAGATGCTGTGGGTGAAAATGTGTCCCCCGTGACCTCCGAAGCAGAGCACGTTTAAACACAAATACACGAGCTTCTCTGTTGGCCCTCTGCGGTATCAACAATTTCATTATTGGTCGTGATTTCAGAGACCTCTCGGGAAACGCGGCCTCACGCCTTCGTCCTTTGGCACCGCCTTAGTCCTTTCGCAGTCAAGCGTGACCTTCTTGACCTTGGCCTCGCTGGGAGCCTCCTCTCTGGAGCAGCGCTCGCCCGCCGTGGGCAGAGCTCCTGCCTTGGGGCCCGTCACTGCTGACTCAGCCTCCTCCAAAGAGTGGCGGCCAGTCTCTGCGAGGACGCGCGGGCCCTGGGCGGCGGGGGCTGCGGGGGCGCAGGCAGCCCCGAGCTGCCCGCCCTGCTGGGCTTACCTGCGGGCGCGCTGGGGGTTCGGACCCCTCGGCCAGCGCGCAGTGCGGCCCAGCCGCTGGCCCTGCGGTCGCCCGTGGCTGGGACGGGGAGGCTCGGGCTGCCTCTGCCGAGGGAGCACGGTGGACAGGGCGCGCTTCCGCCGAGCTTCCTCAGCGCCAGGAGCTGCTCCCGGGCTTGGCTCAGGGCCCGCGTCAGCTCAGAGCGTTCTTCGCACTCTCTGCGCACCGTTTCCTGAAGAAAAGCGTTCTGAAAAGAGAAGGGAGAGCAGCCCTGGCCTCAGACAGTGCACAGACCTGTGAGGCTCACAGTCATGAACAAGTCGCCAGAGAGCTGGACTGGGACCCAGAGGTCTGCTCAGATCTGCGGAGCCACAAAGTGCCCTTCTAGAACACTGGGTCCAACCCTTGCCACCTGCAGAAGAGCAACCAAGAGTCAGGGACGGAGAGTCTCAGTGGCCCTTGGATGGCAGTGGTGGGTCTGGGGGGACAGAGCCTAGGCCTTCTAACACCTAGAAGTCAGGTGGCTTTCAACTTCTGTGCCTCAGATCTCGGACAGTATGTTCTGCAGTGTGATGTCTAACAGTTAAGATCCATAAGGTCATTAGATACGTTATAGTGGAGGTATGTGGCAGTACGTAAGACAAATACATAAAATTGCTTGGATTTTAGATCAAAAGAATAAAATCTATCAGCTATAGTAATTAAACAATAAAATCAGTTATTTATATGATGCTTTCTCTATGAATTTTGAATCTAGATCATTTGCCATTCTGTAAGATAGTATCCCAAAATAAAGAATAGTATCTTCTGTTTTTCACTCCACTCAGCAATCATTTATCAAGTTACTAGAAGTTGTAGTGGGTACAGTCCATACTAGTCAGTTTCATGTTACTATAACAAAACACCTGAGATAATTAACTTATAAAGAGAAAAGGGTTATTTGGGCTCATGGTTCTGAAGGTTTCAATCTAAAGATTAGTCCATTGCTTTGGATCTCTAGCAAGAGTGGTACATCACTGTAGCAGTATAGAGGAGTAAACAGCTGAAGTCATTAGCCTGGATAAAAATAGGGAGGACCAATTAAGTCCCACACACCTTCTGAGGGCACACCTCCAATGACCTAAGGACCTCCCACAATGTCCCATCTCCCAAAGGTTCTACCTCCTCCCAATAGTGCCACTCTGGGGAACCAAGCGTTTAACACATGGGCTGTAAGAGACATCTACCACCCACACTATAGTATGGTTTTTGCCTTCAAGAAGTTTGCAGCCCTATAAGTTTGAACAGAACTATTTTTTATGTCCCTAAGAGAGTCCGGACACAAGGATATAAGCTTGGAACTTAGATAAGGAAGGACTTTTTAATAGTCAGAGCTGTCTGATGACATTTGGAAGAGCCGACTCTCACTTGGCTTGCAACCATATTCAAGCTTGAAGTGTGGCTGCGCCAGACAACAGCAAGGCCCTTCAAGTCCAGAGAGTCTACATGTCGAGTAGTTACTCCTCTTTCATCTCTGGAGTTTATCAAAATTCCTTCAAAGCCCTGGTAAAGATAGGTCTTGGGTCTCCCCAGTATCCTGACATTCACATCTGCAGGATGACAAAACAGAGGTGGGAAAATAAGCAATTCAAAGCAGTCCTAATAAATGCACAATTAAAACGATTGCACTGCAGAATTTATCAACTCAGAATGAATTTCCAGGAGGTCAGCTTGTTTGTGAATGCAGTCCAGGCATTTCCAAGTCAGACTCTTGGTGGAAAAGATCCTCCCTTCGGGCTTGCTGACTCTTCTGCTGTCAGGAGGACTCACGCAAGAGCAGCAGGGAGAGCAGCAGCTTCCTGTATCTGAGTTTCTGTGATTATGGCCAGAAGTCTATTCAACTCCAAATTTGGTAATCAGAATAGAAGAATATGGAGCAATTCCAGATGAGCACAGCAGTTTTCTATAAAATTGTGGCATGTCTCCGGGATTACATATAGTATTTACAAACAAATGTGATCCACATATTCACATACTTTTTCAAAATCATGGACTTAAAAAAAATTATGGCTAATTGCTTGCTTCCAGTTATTGCTTTTTTGTATTTTTGGAAGAACCAGAGGCCATTGGTGCACATGGCTTTACTGCCTGGCTTTCATTCACTGTACCTGAAATGCTATTGAAAAGGCAGGGGAAAGGGGTGGACAAGATGAATACACTGCCGTCAGCTGTCATTTTATTTACTGCTCCCAACAATTATGTTTGCTAAATAAAGGCAATGCAGCTCAGACTGGCTTTGCAACCCGCTAAGAGCACCCCTACCTGGCTCCAGGGCCCTGCCTCACACTGCCTGGGCCCAAATTAGCTGTCTAATTCATGGCAATCAAGCAGGCAGGGTCCAAATGGTAAGACATTTCACTTGCTTTTGTCCAAGTATTTGAAATTGTATTGATCTTTTTTTTTTTTTTTTAAGTTAAGGAAAACACCCTGGGTGCATTATGCTTCTTGTCTCCTACAGGAACACGCTGGCCAAATGTGTCCAAGTGTTTGCACCATTGGTGGGACTGTAGATCAGAACAGCTTCTATAGAAACCAGCGTGGAAGTTCCCCAGAAGACTAGCAATGGAACTACCACACGACCCTGCTACGCCTCTCCTTAGTACCTGTCTTGATCACCAAAGTCAGCATCGTACAGTGGTACGGACATTCACAGGTTTACAGCAGCACAATTCACAACAGCCAAACCGTGGTCAATGGATGAACAGATAAAGAAAATGTGGTACATGTACACCAAGGGGTTTTATTCAGCCACAAAGGAAAATGAAATTATGTTATTTGCAGGAAAATGGGTGGAACTTGAGAACACTGTGTTAAGCAAAATAAGCCAAACTCAGAAACTCAAGCTCGTGTTTTTTCCCTGATAAGGAAAAAGGAAAGAAAGGTGAGGCAGGAATCTCAGGTAAAATGAAGGTGATCCAAAGAGTGGAGGAAAGGCACAGGGGAGGAGGAGGGGCAAAGGGATGTCGGGGAGGGACCTTGGTCAAAGTATACTGTTATATCGCGTGCATGTATGGACATGTAACAGCAAATGCCACCATCTGTGCAACGGTGATGCACTAACAAAAAGAATATGGAAAAAAATTTGTTGGATTAATCAGATTTAAGTGGCTTTTAGTAAGTTAGGATAAAGAAAACCACAAGAAGAAATAAATTTTATTAGAATAAATAAAAGAAAACTATGGACAGCAGCAAACAACAAGTTCAGCAAATCATCGACACGAATGACAGGGGCGATCGCATGAGCGGACAGAGGTGGGGGCAGTGAGGACAAGCACTCTCATTTCAAGAAAAGCGAAATTCAGCCAATTTAGTAAAATTAAAGACTGAAAGGGGAAAGGGATAGTGTCCTAGAAAACATCCCTACAGCCAGGCCCATAAAAGCTGTTTCAGGCAAGTGACAAGGAGGAAATGGAGAGGTGGCGTGAATGGTGGCGTGTCCCTGTGGCTGGCACCACGGCTGCACTTCACGCCCAGCCAGACCACCCTGCAGTTCCCGGGTTCTGCAGCTCCTGCCAGCCCTGGGGGCTGTCCAGAGGAGCGCAGGGTGCAGCTGGGGCCGGGGAGGGCTGCCCAGCTCCACGTGGGGCCTCTGCCCTGGAACTCATCCTTCTTCGAGGCTACTATTTTTGAGAACGAAGGATTAATTCTCTTTCCTCTAGTATTTTCCAAACCAGGAAAACCTTTGAACTGAAAACAGGATCCAAATTTGGGGCATTTATTTCTGTGCCAAAACACCAGGAAATCTTAGGTAGATCTCATAATACTTTCATATCTCTGCTGCCGCCACCACCTCCCTCTAAAATTGAGATCACAAGTCAGTAGTGTCCAAGAGGCAGTTCAGAGGTTATAATTTGTTCAATCATAGGGCAAATAAAATGGAAATGGAGCACTTGCAAGCTTAGGAGGCTGCTGTTTCAGGAGTGGAGTGACGGGGTATGCCAAGAGGACATGTGGGTATGGCTAGAGTCAGTGACGCATCAGTGGAAAATTCCATCACCCAGGAGAATCATGATCACCATGGCTAGATTTTTTTTCAGCAATTTAGTCAGGAGGAAGGCTGTGCAGCATTTTAATTCATGTTTTTACTGAACAGAAACATGAATTACTGGGAAACCATGTAGGACAGAATATGTTCAGCAAAACTGAAAGCTGGCTGGGTGTGGTGGCGCACGCCTATAAACCCAGCAACTCAGGAGGTGAGGCAGGAGGATCATGAGTTCAAAGCCAGTCTCAGCAACTTAGCGATGCCCTAAGCAACTCAGCGAGGCCCTAAGGAACTCAGCGAGACCCTGTCTCTAAATAAAATATAAAAAAGGGCTGAGGGTTAATTGCCGCTGGGTTCAATCCCAGTACCAAAACCAAAACCAAACAACCCTGAAAACTGCAGGCCCCGGAGAGAACCACAGGGAGGCCGCAGCACTCTGCGTGTTTTCCAGAAAGCTGTCTTTGGCCATGTTTTCTACAGCAAGGCCAAAGCAAGGCTGGAGTGCAGCTGAACCCCGCAGTGGAGTGAGAGGGGCCTGGGCCAGGTGAAGGGCAGTGGTTTCCAGGCAGAGTGGGCAGCGAGTGCCAACACTGGCAGGAGAGCCGCCTCGCGGTGAAGCAGTGGCTCAGCGTGACTTGGGCAAGCGCGCAGCAAGGCCAGGCCAGGACCCAGGCGGGGAGGAGCAAGCAGGCCAGGTCCTGAAGGGGCTCTGCAAATTGTTAACTCCAGAGCTGTGACATTGTCCCCAGGGTCACAGCAGTCATGGAGAGGCTGACGTCAAGCAGGGGCGGGCAAGGTCCAACTGCCTGGCGGGAAGGTTGCTGCCCGCTCTGCGGGAACTGGCCTGGAGGGGCAAGACAGGAGGTGGGACACAGGAGCTGCACGTTCTGGTGCAGGAGGCTCCTCTCCGAGAAAGCCTGGTGAGGGTGGTCTAGGGGAATGAGATTCCTGGGTCCTTAAGCTCTGCCGACTGGTGGCCAGCATAATCGATGGATGGCGAAAATGGCGACATTTTCAGATAAAGGCTATGATAAGCTTAAAATATGGCTTAATGGCACTCCCACTGAGTAGGTAAATGTCAAATGAAAATATAAATCAGCTCACCATCTGTTTTAAATTTCTAATATTAAAAAATGGCCAATCTCCCCCACTCTTGGCAGTGAAAGAGTGGTTTATTTTTATGTTTGTTTTCATTTTTATCCTTAGAGACAGCTGGGTTTCTTTCTATTCCAAAAACAGTGGGAGAAGCACGAGATGGCTGAGCTGGGCAACTCGACCGTTCTGAAGGTGAGACTCCTGTTTGTGGTGTTCCAGAATCAGCTGTGCTGGGCACAGTCTGGGGGGAGCATGCCAGGAAAGCAAGTCCCCAGAGAAGAGTAAGCACAGGTGGCTGGCACTGTTCACACCCAGCAAAGTCCAAGTCCGTCATGGAATGATCAGGGTGCGCAGTTTCCACCAACTCTAACTAGACAGATCCCCGGGCAGCACAGCAGGTGGCCAGCCCACTGGGCGGGGGGCTGAGGTGAAGGAAAATGCTGTGGAAAGGTGTAGAAACCAGAAAGACGAGCAGGAGTTGGCAAGGGAACGTCCCGATCCCACCCTGCTGTTCTATTCAGCCCAAAACACTGCAGACAGTCTGTGGAAGTGGCCTTCTCGTGAGGCAAGAACGAGAATCTGCATACACTTCCAGGAAAGAAGCAAGATGGATATCAGGCAGGTGGTTCTTGGAATTATATTTCCATGCTGCAAACAATGAAGCCAACCATAGCCAACACACCCACTTCAACACTGTGGAAACCGGGGCAAGGATCCCTCAGCTGGTGCATCTCAGAGCAAAGCTCTAGGGTTGGGAGGAAAAGCTCATGAAGATGGAGTATTCCGGATTTACTTTTCTAAGTCAATGGTATCACTTTAATCAGGATTTAATTAGTATTGTTGGGCACGGTTCAACACACCTATAATACCAGTGATTTGGGAGGCTTAGGCAGGAGGATCACAAGTTCCAGGCCAGCCTCAACAAATTAGTGAGGCCCTTTGTAAGCTGCCTGGTACCGTAAACCGGGATAAAAACTCTCGGGGGCAGAGTTAAGCTTTTACTACTTTTACTTCTACTTTCTTAGAGCTTAGAGAGGGAAAGAAAGATTTTTAGAGAGAAAGATTAGAACGAGCTTTTCTTCTTGTCTTCTTAGCTTAGAGTAAAGAAAGATAGAGCTTAGCTTTTCTTCTTAGCTTAGAGTAGAGTAACTTAAAGAAAGATAGAGCTTAGCTTAGAGAAAGACTAGAGCTTCTTTCTTCTCTCTTCTTTCTTCCTTCTTCTGTCTTCTGTCTTCCTCGGGAGCCTCGGCCTTACTCTGACCAGTCCTCTGGAGCCTCGGCCTAACTCTGGCCAGTCATTACTTCTTCTATCTGGTTTCTCTTCTGTAACCGCTCTGCCTACGTTCTGGCCGCTCTGATTCTTCTGACCGACCGAGTGACTGCCCGGCTGACTGAATTCTCCGTTCTCCTAACTCGGACCTCTTTCACCCGGTTATATACCTTCAGGTTTGCGGGTGCCTACAGGTGCGTCATATACATATCAGGTGGAACCCATGGCTTCCAGCTAGCTACAACAGCCCTTCCTAATTAGGGCTCCTTCATATTCCTTCCCTTTAGTTTAAAAAGGTGCTTTTGTTCTATTTTCTCTATTTTATTTTCTCTATTTTCTTTTATTTTCTTGTCCCTACCTAGCTTTTCACCTTTTATTTTTGAAAGGGTGGATATTTGAGCCCTTTTTGAGAAGGTGCTGTGGCTTTAAGGAAGCCTAATGCTGAGGAGCAGCTAACGCACCTAGTTAAGCACAATTGCATAAGCGGCTTTGACTTTTTTTTTTTTTTTTTTTTTCTCCTCTTCTTTATTTTTCTTTATGGCTTTCTTGCCAAAGCTCAATGGCTTTTTTTTTTTTTTTTTTTCTGCATGGTTTTTACCATGCTATTTAATTCTCTATTTTCTTTTAAGCTCATGGCTTTTTTCTTTATACTAAAGCTCAAGGCTTTTTCTCTATATTTTTTATGGCTTTTGGCCGGCTACTCTGCTTCGGCTTTTGGCCGGCTCGCTTCGGCTTTTTCGCTGGCTACTCTGCTTCAGCTTTTCGCTGTCTACTCTGCTTCAGCTTTTGGCCAGCTACTCTGCTTCGGCTTAATTCTTAACTGGCTTCAACTGAGTCAGAGGCTATGCTCTCTTGTTTACTACTCTTTTTGCTGGTCTCAACTGAGTCTGAGGCTATACTTTTTCGTTGCTCTCCTTATTTCTTAGCTTTTCTTCTCTGCCTGCCGAGCCCCGGACGGACCACCATTTGTAAGCTGCCTGGTACCGTAAACCGGGATAAAAACTCTCGGGGGCAGAGTTAAGCTTTTACTACTTTTACTTCTACTTTCTTAGAGCTTAGAGAGGGAAAGAAAGATTTTTAGAGAGAAAGATTAGAACGAGCTTTTCTTCTTGTCTTCTTAGCTTAGAGTAAAGAAAGATAGAGCTTAGCTTTTCTTCTTAGCTTAGAGTAGAGTAACTTAAAGAAAGATAGAGCTTAGCTTAGAGAAAGACTAGAGCTTCTTTCTTCTCTCTTCTTTCTTCCTTCTTCTGTCTTCTGTCTTCCTCGGGAGCCTCGGCCTTACTCTGACCAGTCCTCTGGAGCCTCGGCCTAACTCTGGCCAGTCATTACTTCTTCTATCTGGTTTCTCTTCTGTAACCGCTCTGCCTACGTTCTGGCCGCTCTGATTCTTCTGACCGACCGAGTGACTGCCCGGCTGACTGAATTCTCCGTTCTCCTAACTCGGACCTCTTTCACCCGGTTATATACCTTCAGGTTTGCGGGTGCCTACAGGTGCGTCATATACATATCAGGTGGAACCCATGGCTTCCAGCTAGCTACAACAGCCCTTCCTAATTAGGGCTCCTTCATATTCCTTCCCTTTAGTTTAAAAAGGTGCTTTTGTTCTATTTTCTCTATTTTATTTTCTCTATTTTCTTTTATTTTCTTGTCCCTACCTAGCTTTTTCACCTTTTATTTTTGAAAGGGTGGATATTTGAGCCCTTTTTGAGAAGGTGCTGTGGCTTTAAGGAAGCCTAATGCTGAGGAGCAGCTAACGCACCTAGTTAAGCACAATTGCATAAGCGGCTTTGACTTTTTTTTTTTTTTTTTTTTTTTTCTCCTCTTCTTTATTTTTCTTTATGGCTTTCTTGCCAAAGCTCAATGGCTTTTTTTTTTTTTTTTTCTGCATGGTTTTTACCATGCTATTTAATTCTCTATTTTCTTTTAAGCTCATGGCTTTTTTCTTTATACTAAAGCTCAAGGCTTTTTCTCTATATTTTTTATGGCTTTTGGCCGGCTACTCTGCTTCGGCTTTTGGCCGGCTCGCTTCGGCTTTTCGCTGGCTACTCTGCTTCAGCTTTTCGCTGTCTACTCTGCTTCAGCTTTTGGCCAGCTACTCTGCTTCGGCTTAATTCTTAACTGGCTTCAACTGAGTCAGAGGCTATGCTCTCTTGTTTACTACTCTTTTTGCTGGTCTCAACTGAGTCTGAGGCTATACTTTTTCGTTGCTCTCCTTATTTCTTAGCTTTTCTTCTCTGCCTGCCGAGCCCCGGACGGACCACCATTTGTAAGCTGCCTGGTACCGTAAACGGGATAAAAACTCTCGGGGGCAGAGTTAAGCTTTTACTACTTTTACTTCTACTTTCTTAGAGCTTAGAGAGGGAAAGAAAGATTTTTAGAGAGAAAGATTAGAACGAGCTTTTCTTCTTGTCTTCTTAGCTTAGAGTAAAGAAAGATAGAGCTTAGCTTTTCTTCTTAGCTTAGAGTAGAGTAACTTAAAGAAAGATAGAGCTTAGCTTAGAGAAAGACTAGAGCTTCTTTCTTCTCTCTTCTTTCTTCCTTCTTCTGTCTTCTGTCTTCTGTCTTCCTCGGGAGCCTCGGCCTTACTCTGACCAGTCCTCTGGAGCCTCGGCCTAACTCTGGCCAGTCATTACTTCTTCTATCTGGTTTCTCTTCTGTAACCGCTCTGCCTACGTTCTGGCCGCTCTGATTCTTCTGACCGACCGAGTGACTGCCCGGCTGACTGAATTCTCCGTTCTCCTAACTCGGACCGCTTTCACCCGGTTATATACCTTCAGGTTTGCGGGTGCCTACAGGTGCGTCACATACATATCAGGTGGAACCCATGGCTTCCAGCTAGCTGCAACAGCCCTTCCTAATTAGGGCTCCTTCAGCCCTTAGCAACTTAGTGAGACTCTGTCTCAAAATTAAAAATAAAAAAGGCAGGGGATGTAGCTCAGTGGTAACGTGCCCCTGGTTTAATCTCCAGTATATTAAAAAAAATTAATAAATATTAACTAAACAAAACAAACACAGCTCATCCATATTTCTTCTCATCCTGTCAATATCCAGACATATCCCCCTTCACAGGTGGTGACTGCCTGAGTCCTTGTGCCTGGGCCCCAAGGCGAAGGCTCCCAGGTTTCCAGCTCACCATCCTCCCTTCTGCCTGCCAGGCTGATGCTGCGCCTGCTCCCGGGGGGCCAGAGGTGGAGAATGTCCTTACTCTCTCACGCTCTGGAGGAGCACTGGTATCTATTTGTATTATGTCCTGAAGTTGAGAGCGTTTGGTTGGTGATTCACTAACTGGTACAGTCTCATAGATAGAACCACCAGAGAAGCGCACACCATTTTCTCCATTCAGATTAAACATGCAAGTACAGTAAATGCACATCCTAAAAACCAAGGAGATCCCTCTTGAAAATTCAGCTTTTTGTGTTTGCAAATGCTATAAATTCTTAAGTGTTAATCTTTTATGGTTTACAGAACTCTATCCTTGCCAGGTTTATTCATAAACTTTTCTAAACAAAGGAGGTTTCTTAAAAAGAAAAAAACAGATTTTTACATTTAGAAAATAAGAAAAAATAAAATCATCCATGATCCCAACATTTTCAAAAAGCATATAAGAAGTGAAAGCCCTATTCCTGTTCCTCCCTATCCCCCAGAGGGACCTGCTGTCGACAGTGTGGAGACAGAGCCTCCTGGATTGTCGCCTGTCTCTCTCTGTGTCTGTAATGCCATAGAGATAACTTATACTCCACTTATTTGTTTTGTAAACAGAAAACCAGATGCAGAATGCCAAGAGATGGGCAGGCAGACAGCATAAAGAACAAACAGAAACAGCGGCCGTGATGAGCTCAGATGCAGGACTACAGTCCTTGAGCCACGATTCTGACCTCCAAAACACTCCGCAAAGAAAGATTTTGTAACTCATTACATTCATTGATACAATCTGACTGGATGAGGAGAAAGCCAGTTAGTCCTTATTTATGACATTAAGTGTGAACATTCGGATGTGTCACTGTGGCAATGCTGATGTCACTGCAGGGGAGGGGCTGCTGCAGATCTCTGGGGGCATCTGCACTTTACTTTCTAAGATTCAGAATCATTTTAATTCCTTACCTGTCTGAACCTTAGGTTCTCAGAGAACAGAGGTGGACTGGCACAAGTCGCATGCTCTCTTCTTGGGATGCTCTCTTTCCCGGGAGTGTTTGTCCTCGCAGTGTTCTTCCCTGGTTGTCTGCCTGCCTGAAGCCATCGCCGACTCTCCTCTTCTTCCTAGCCTTCAAAAGGTGGGATGCCTGTTCCCAGCCCTCTCTCCATTACCTCATTCCCTGGGTGATCTCATTCATTCCCGAGCGTCAGCTCCTGACTTAGTATCTTCCGTGGACGCGGAGCCTCTGGGACGCCTCCGTGGCTGATGCAGCAGGCACGCTAACGCCAGCATGTCCCCATGCTAGATGACATCATGAGACAGCTATCTCATGCCTTGTCGGCTGTGAACGTTATCTGAAGATGAGGGTTGGGCTTCTTATTCCAGTTCCTAGCCTCACACAGCCTCCTCTCTGTCCTCACATCATATTTCCACCACAGCTGTAGCCGTCTGCATGAGTTCATGTGACCCTAGTGTCTACTATTATGCACACTGGAGTCAGAGAGCGTGCCTCTGCCTGCACCTCCTTTCCAGCACTTTCCTTCCAGGGTTATTGTCTCATTGTTTATCTATAAGTTTTCTTGGTGTTGATTACTATTTTTTTTTTTAACCAAACGCACGTAAATATAAATATCTTCTCACATATTCAAGCACTCCATACTATCTACCAGCTTTGCTCAGCTCTTGGAGATAGTTCTAAGACCCTCCAGGCCCCATTCTTCTGCTCCGCACAGCCTGGTTGTTCTAGAAATCCACTGTGCTGCCGCACCCTCTTCCTGGGTACCCTTCTACCTCTGGGTCGAGCCTGATTTCCTGATTCCTACATTTCTACTTTCTTAGGGACTCCCTCACTAAAGTGTGGCATCTTCTCTAGCAGCTTCCTGAAAAGGTTGCAAGGGAAGATCATTTATGAAGACTCCACTGTCTGGAAATACCCTTGCTTGACACTTATGCTTGCTTGATGATTTGGCAGGATAAAGAATTCTAGGCTGGAAGTTCATTCCTTCAGAATCTGGAAGGCATTTTCTTTTCTTTTCTACTGTGGCTGTTAAGAATTCTTATGGCATTTTGACCCTTGATCCTTCTAAAGTGACCTGCTCCCCATCTCTGAAGATTCTAAGTACTTGTGTTTGTCAACATAGCTTAGAGCACCAACATTTCATGACGAATGTCCTAGGGGGGCTGTGCTGCCCCTGGTTATGCTATGCACTGTCTGGGCCCTTCTGTTCTTGGCTATGTTCTTGAACCTGACTCCTGGGTAGTTTCCTCTATTCCACTTCCTCTGTCCTCTCTTTCTGGAATCCCTACAAGTGGGCTATTAGATGTTCTGGCTCAGTGCCCTAATTTTCTTTTCTTCTCTCCATCTCTTTGATTTTTTTTTTTTAATCTTTATTATCTAGCCCAAAGATTGATTTTCTTTCTTTTTTTACTTTGCCTCTTATATTTTAATAATCATTCTTGTTCTTTTTTTCATAGCTTCTTGTTCATGTTTAATGATACAACAGCATCTCTTTTCAGTCTGAGGAAATTTGCTATGGTTTGTATGTGGTTTGAGTGTGTCCCCCAAGGATTCACATATTTAAATTTAACCTCCATTGTAAGATATAAAGGAGTGAAATTTAATTCAACTACGGTGTTTAGAGGTGGGGCCTTTGGGAGATAATAATGTTGGATATGGAAAATGACAAACCCCAAATAGTGTGGCTCAGGCAGAGAGAGTGAGGAAGAAGGCAACAAATTGATAACATTGATCCTGTTCCAATACACTCTTTCCCAGTGACAAGACAAGCCCTGGGGAGGGGATGCTCTTAGAGCCTAGACTGGCAGTCTCTGGGAAGAAGCCTAAGCATTGATTCTTCCCAATGTAAGTCCTTTCCCAGTGACAGTACAATGGGACCCTGGAGGGAAAGAGAGATAAATGCTGACCAATCATCCCAGACCCTCCATCTGGTCCATTGACCACTGACCCCAGATCTCCCACTAGACACGCTCTGTCAATCATTGAGTCACCTCTCAGTGTGACCTATATAAGCACAGACTACCCCTTTGGCCAGGGGCTCATTTTCCACCAGGAAAGTGGGTCCACCAGAGGTGTGACTCCATTCCTGAATAAAGCTCTGCTGCTCCGTGAAGCCTGTGTCTGGCTTGGTCCTTTTTGTGCTAACATTTGGTTCCCTGACTGGGAAACGGGAGAAAGGTAATGTTTTGTCCTTCCCTGTAAACCCATTCCCTCTCTCCATGGTCAGTTAAATGACTGATGAGGCCTGGAAAGTGACTGTTGAGCATCTGACACTTCCATGGCTTTCTGAAAGTCAGGGGTCCCCCCAGCCACTGCTCATATGAGCTGTAGCTGAATCCCCATCTGACTGTGCCCCCTGCCCTGTAGAACATGGGCCCTCCATGCCCTCTGCAGTCCACTTTAGCTGGCACCTGCCAGCTTTTTGTGCAGAAGCAATCTGGTGTGAAGGACAGAGGAGGACTTAAGGCAACCAAAGGCAACTGGCCAGGGCCACTCCCTGGTGTTGCACAAAGTCCTCATGTCTCAAATCTGGCCCTGACAGCCCTAGGGGTACCAAATATCAAACTCCTGCTAGATTTTTGAGGCTTTAAGCCACGTGGACAATGCAGGATCTAGATCAAATCCTTTACTGGCATGGAGTGTCCAGGTTCTACTTCCTCCCTCCCCAATCTTCCCTTCCCCTACACACCCAGAAAACCTCATGGATTAGGGAACTCTTTGCCATTTTGTTCCTGCATCCAACACCGGCTTTTAAATTCTCAAGAGAGGTGAGACCCTGTCTGAAACCCCACCTTTTGGCCTGCTGGAGCCCTGGGGTGCCTCCACCATTGAAACTGGGGTGAAGACATTCCCTCATTTTCTGGTGGTACTGTCCAGCTTGGTGTCAGAAAGAATCCAGGGGATGCTTTGATTTCAATCTGACACCCTGGTCACACCTCCCCACCGTGGGAATCAGTCAGTCATTTCCATGGGACTCTCCTTTGGGTTGTCTCATTAGTAATTTCCAGACTCTTTATTCCCAAACTGACCTTAAAATAAAATGCTTCATTAAGCTCAGCACTCAAATTTGGCCACAATACTAATTAGATAATCTGCACCAATGGCCCAAGTATGGGCCCTTTGATCAAGAAATTCTCCAAAATTCAAAAATTACCTATTACAGATTGGCAAAATTGTCTGAAATTTACAGAATGGCAAAGTTGTTTGAGGTTCCCTACCTCCAAGTTTTCTTTTTCCTTCACTCAATTATCAAATGTACCACTGTAGACCTTCATATTCCTGCTGATACTCTGTCTCTCCCTGTCCAGTTTATCAGCAGGTCTGCACCTGATACCCATAAGAAACTTAAACAGAGAAGGGTGCCAGGGCTTCCCAGTAGCAATTTCTAGGTACTGCCTTCAAGACCTTTACAATAGAGAAGACAAATCCAAACAGGATAAAGAAAAGGATCTTAAAACTAAACATCAGCTCCTAGCCTCAGCTATATCCACAGCCCCCCCCCCAAAGCTTCTGCTGCTCATGGTCCCACCAGACCCTCTAATACATCTCCTGGGCCTTGTTTCCAATGTGGGTGGACTGGACATTGGGCAAAAGTCTGCCCTGACCCAAGGCCCCCCACCAAACCCTGTCTTAATTGTGGGCAATGGGGACATGGGAAGGTGGACTATCCCCAGGGAAGAACACCCCTCCCCTCAGTGCAGCCAGCTTCCCAAGTCTCATACACTGAGTTGCTGGAATGAGAGGACTCAAATTCCACTGCCTGTCACCTCAGATCATACATCCGAGGAGCCCCAAGTTATAGGGATGGTGAACAGAAAAGCAGCAGGCAAATATTACCCTTCTGAAGAGATTTTAAGGTCCTAACTAGCTGGTAAGTGTCTTCCCTTAACTTCAAATAATGATCAAAAGGTTCACTAGTATTCAGCCCAAAGTCATGTAAAAAGGAGCCTTATTTCAAGCCTCTACCCTCAACTTACCTATGGAGCAAAAATTCAACCTGTTTGCCACTGAGAGGAAAAATATACGGCAGCCTCATCATCAAAAGTAATGGGAGATGATGTTTCATAATTTTATGCATCCCAACCTGGCCTGATTACCAGCTGGGGAAAGAGGGGTTAAAAAGCCCTAGGTAGCAATTTACCTGGCAAGACTGTGCTGAAGCTTGTATGGGAATGTAAACAGCTAACTCAGTAGAGACTAATCTGGGACTGAAGAACAAGAAGCGTCCCTTTAACTTTTCTCTGGCTGCAACACAGTAAAAATGATTTTAGGGCTCCTCTCTCTCTCTCTCTCTCTCTCTCTCTCTCTACTCTCTTCTTACTCTCTCATGCTACTTTACTAAAATAATTAATGGTAATATCGTCCCTCCCTTCCCAGGACTTTTTTTTTATTCTATATTTTTTTGAGCTCATGATTTTGATCTGGCATGCCGAGGTTAATATATTTTTCTAGTCAAATATTTTATCCAACTATAAAGGTTTTTTTACACTCTGCTTTGTTCAGAGGCCAATTTGCAAGGGTTAGCTCTCAATCTAATAGGTTTTAAAAAGCTACAAGGCCTTTGCTTGTTTGTTCCACGCTTGTCCTGTCTGCATGTGTTTATGCATCGAAATTGTCATATAGATGAATGAGCTCATAAGTTAAAATTTAACAAATATATACAAGTGCCTTTGGTTTACGTGGTTTAAAAGGTTTAGTTGACACAGGGTACACAAATGAGAATGTAAATGTGTAAATCCATTATTTCTAGGAATTTTCTTCAACTAGGAAGAGGTGAATGCTGTTTAACACACCTGTTTGATACCTTGATTCTTATAATTGATAAATAAATTAGATTTGACATATATGGAATTGATCTTCATAAACGTGTTTGTTAGAAGCATCTGATCAATTTACAAGGTTAAAATGCTAACTGTTAAATATAACATCAAGTACTCTTAACTTCTTGAAGTCCATGGGGTGATGTACTTGGACATTGTGTTTTCATGATTGGTAAACAAACAGATGTGATTCTATGTACAAGGGGTCCAAAAGTTTCAACTGTGTTTCCATTCAAGTACTATAAATGACATAAAGTACTTCTTCTTATTAAAATGGAATAATCTACCTTCAGAAATTTCTAAGGGTTGTTTCAGAGTGTGAACAAAAAGAAGGGTCAACAGATAGGAAAGAGAAATTAGAAGGTTCTAGGTATGGAAATATATTTAGTAGAAGGGAATAGAAATGTTTCTGGGTGAGAAAGTCTTTGTGTAATGAAATAAACAACATGAAGGTCTAAGTAAGTGATAAGAAGGTCTGTGTAAGTAAAGGGCAAATTTCATCAAGTATATATATGTGGAACAATCAGTTAAAACTATTTAAGATTTTTCCCTAAGGTCAAATACTAATGTACTGATATAAAACCAAGGTTTAATCTATATGTTAAACTGACAAGGATTTCTCAAAACATTAATTTTCTCTTAACATTGTATCTGTTAAGTTTTATTCTTTGAAGCAATTAGTCTTAAAGGAATTAAGATCTATGCAACAATGGTTACATAGCAACAACCATTATTTTCAAGTGTTATGTACATTACGGAGTCTAAATTTTCCTTTAAAAGCTAAACTTGGTTAATATAAAAATGTCAGTATAGCATACTAAATATGTTCATGTCTTCCAGGTATAACAGTCTTTAAAACAAAAGGTTTAAAAGAACATTTTTTATCAAGCTGGTGTTCTCCAAACTAAAGTTGATGATAATGGTAATTTTAGACTTATAAGAATGGCAAATTTTATTGGGGATTTATTTATATCATTTAATGTTCTGTAACTGGACCTGAACCTTATGTAACTTTTTGCACTGGGGTAAAATGTAAATGTATTTTTAAAAGATAATGAGAGCCTGAACTGTTTAAAGGTTAATTTTGTCGAACATGAAAGCATTTTGCCACTTTCCACACAAAAGAAAACTTAAAAGCTCTCTCAGCTTTTCTTTGATTCATGTTTTAAATGTAATGTTATATTGTGTTAACTAACATTCATATAGTCTAAGGAAACAATATATGCAAACTTTGTAAAATGGCACTTAAGAAAGAGGCAAAGATTAGTTTCAGAACCAGAACACTTTACCTAAGGTTTGTCAAGAGCCCCGCCTCACCTGAGATAAGGCTCTACCTCCCACCTTACTGCATGTTAGAATGCCTCCAAAATAGGCCAGACCTCAGCTCATTTAAAGTTGTGTTCAAAAGATTGATATTTGTTGTAAAGATTACTGTGATCTCAAACAGGGATACAACGAATAACTCAGCCAAAACTCAAGATAGCTATTACACAAACTAAATATGTTTTTACTCTTTTTAAAAAATATTTATTTATTTTTCTAGTTGTAGTTGGACACGAGACCTTTATTTATTCTTATGTGGTGCTGAGGATCGAACCCAGGACATCACATTCACTAGGCGAGCACTCTACCACTGAGCCACAACCCCAGCCCATGTTTTCACTCTTATTAATTTCATTTTATATTTTCCTTGTAAACTTTGTAACTGTCACCTGTTAATGTTTTGCAGAGGTACTGCTTCAAGAACACACAAGCTGGGTCAATTTGAGATAATAAGCCATCACCCACAGAACATATAGGATATAAGGCTAACTTCTAGTACTAATACAGACCCAATTAAATAGAAGGGGTAAATGACTATAAGGTCATGGACATTGAATTTAAAGCCCATTACTCTTACTTTAAGACTGGTGATATTGGCTTGCTAGATGTTTAAGATCAAGGCTTAAAGATTAAGGCTAAAACAAAAGGGCCAAGAAAACCAATATTTGGCTCCTGCCCTCTGAGTCAGCCTGAATCCAGGGAACAAGAGAACTTCTCTAAGGAGCTTTACAACTCTGGGCCACATGACCTGGGTGGAAATGATTAATCAGGGAGATTAATGAGACCACTGGAGAATGGAAAGCCAGCCAGTGCACCTTCTGCAAAGAGGAGGATCACTGGAGAAGGGAGACAACTCTGATGCTTCCCTTGGAAGCATCAAGGAGACCCTCATCAAGGAGACCCTACCTAGCAGATGGCACTAAAAGAGCTAAGAAGCTCCTCTCAAGTTCCCTAAGAGTGACCCCTGTGGAAACTCAGCTGATTCTTAACAGCAGATACGAACAAGGTCAATTTGACCAGCTTGATTTTGAACACCTAGCAAAAAGTTATGACCAAAATGCAGCCATATCTGGGCATTTACAAAGAAAAGACAATAGTTCTCTTAATGGAACTTAAGACCTACACTTGTGTCAGTCCCACAGGCCTGATGCTCCCCAAGTTCTGAGTTTTTTCTTCACAAGGCTCATATTTATCCCTGTTTACCAAACTTAGACTGGCCTCTCTACCTTAACCTTCCTTACTCCTCAAACTGACATTTTACCTCACAACCAAAGCCTACCCATTCTAATAACAGCACACACCAGACACAGGAGAGCCCCCAAATTATGTCCCTACTCATAGGGCTAAAAACGTCCACCAGGATTAACACAAAATTAGCAGGATTAGGAACCTCCATTCACTATAAAATAGTCAGCACAGGTTATTGCAGATATCCAACAGGTCACCAATTTGGTCATGACTTTACAAACTCAACTGGACTCCCTAGCATCTGTTGTCCTGCAAAACCAGTCAGGGAAGACCACTGTTTCTATGTAAACCTATCAGAAGTTGTAAGAGTCAAGGTTAAGTGGATCCAGGAGCACCTGGAATATGGTAAGTAAGTCTGACTCAGGAGGCGTTTTGAATCTGAAATGCTGATTTTTAATATAGTAAGTTTAACAATGTTTCCCATCTTCATATTTCCTTTCATAAGGAGTTCTGTCTCAGCATGTGTATTAAATCCCTATGTTTTATTGTCTAGACCTGTTCAAGTACAATACAATGCCTCACAAAACATATGTTAAATGTGAGAAGTGTATGATACAACAATGTGTTAATCAGACTATAGGGCAGAGTCCAGGACAAACTGATGATTCTCAAAAAGGCCAGTAGCCACCTGGCTCCCTGTAAAAGTGCTAAATGTTTTATCTGATGGAATAGCTGGCATTGTTATCCTGGCTGGGATTATCGCCTCTGCATCTACTACAGCGGTGGTATTGCACCAGCAGACACAGAAAACTCATTTCCTTGAACAATTTCAAAGAATCATTACTGAGACCTGGCAAATTAAAGCACATGTTGATCAAGGACTTGATCCTTTTCATAATGCCTCTTTGGATGTGTTAAAATTACGATTCCAGATTTTGGCCATGGTCAATGCAAAAACACCTACTTTTAATAATGAAGAGATTTGGGGCAGTTTAGCTGAAGGAATTTCTTCCCTTAATCCTTTTTAGTACTTTTATACACATATAGCTGGGTTCCTAGCTATAACTATACTGTTAATTGTATCCCTGTTCTTGTTTTATATAATTTGCTAAGCAGGGTGGAAACGATTAAACCATCAGGAGAATATGATTCCAAGGTTAATCAAGCTTGCAATGCTCCAAAGGAACTGGACCCCTGAAATCACAGGAAGAACACCCTAAATCTGAGTGGGCCTTAATTAAGAATAATAGAGTCCTCAGCTATATCACATGCCAAAATCATTTTCCTAGCACTAACAAATTAGTTTTCACCTTTCACACTAAATTATTCTCCTAACACTAGTAAGCTAATTAGTCTTCATTTTATATGCTACAATTGTTTCCCTAACCTAGCAAACCAGTTAATCTTCATGTATTGTTATAATATATTTTCTTCTCCTTATTTTTAGTTTTACAGTTTCTTAATAAAGTGATCAGCTCAGCCACAACTGCCAGGAAACATCTCAAAACATCTCTCCTCCCGCTGCCACTGCCTGATCTTCTGGAGCCTCACAAAGAGAACTGACATCGTTTGCGAGGGCCTCAGAACTTCCCCCACTCCCCCCTTCTGCATGCCCCCCATGTTCACTTTCAAAGGAAGCCCCTCCCATGTCACCCCCTCTCAGCAGGAAGTAGCTAGAGACCTTGCCATCCCAATTCATGTATCTCTGTCAGAGTCTGGAATGTTGGATATGGAAAATGACAAACTCCCAAATAGTGTGGCTCAGGCAGAGGGAGTGAGGAAGAAGGCAAGACACTGATAACATTGATCCTGTCCCAATAAATTCTTTCCCAGTGACAAGACCAGCCCTGGGGAGGAGATATCCATTAAACCCTAGACTGGCAGTCTCTGGGAAGTACAATGGGACCCTGGAGGGAAAGAGATAAATACTGACCACTGAGCCCAGACCCTCCAATGGACCCTCCACTGGTCCACTGATGGCTGATCTCAGACCCTCCATTAGACATGCTCTGTCAATAATTAAGTTACCTCTCAGTATAACCCACATAAGCACAAACTGCCCTTGCCGGTGGCTCATTTTCCACCCAAGAAATGGGGTCCTCCAGAGGTGTGACTCCATTCCTAACAAAAGCTGTGCTGATCCATGAAGCTGGCACGCGGCCCCCCGTCCTTTCGTCTTAACAAATAAGATTAGATAAGGTCATTAGGGTGAAGCCCCTCTGACTGAATCCTGGTGGTTTTATATGAACAAGAAGAGAGAGAAGCGTACACACACACACACACACACACACACACAATACACGTGCACACGCATGTCCCCTGTTTCTTCCTATGTGAAGTCCTGTGCTATCTCAGGACTCTGCCAGCAAAAATGCCATTAACAGATATGACCTTTTGACCTTAAGCAACCAGAATCATGAGCCAAAATAAGCCTCCTGTTTTTCTTTATAATTTACCCAGTTTGTGGTGTTGTGGTATTGGTAACAGAAATTGGACCAATACAACATTAATTATACCTTTTTCCTGAAGCACTCTTCTGACCCACATGTTGTTTTGTATCTGTTACTTCTAAGTTCTTCTTCATTTTCCCCCCTTACTCGTTCATTTCTGGTTTCTGGCCTCCATACTAGATATGCTTCTCAAATACTTGGAGATCTCTGGCTGTTCATGCTGAAAAACGAGTTCCCAGATGTTACTCAATGTGCATGGGTAGGGTTTACTGGCTGGTGCGCCGGAGAGTGGACAGATTACACATGGACATGGACATTTCATGGGGCCACCTCAATGGTCAGAATACACAGGTATCTTCTTTTGAGGCAGCTCATTTCCCTGGAGAGGGCTCTTCCAACTTCTTGCCTACTGATGAGTAAGCCTGCTGGCCAGTGTTCTGGGAGCTGAGCGTGTGATGGGAACTGGGCGCTCTCCCATTTAATAAGCACTCTCCCTCCAGCTCCTGTTTCACCCCCACACTCTGCTGTCTTGCATGTGCTCAGGCTCAGTGCCTCTCCCATCCAATTTTGCTAGAGAATGAATCTCTAGTATCCTGCCAGGCTGTATGGGGACTGGGGAAGCCACCTCAAGATCCACTTGCCCCTTTTACGATCTTCCAAACAGTCCTGCTTGCAGCTCCTCTCTTCTGTCCCTCTTTCAGAGGTATCTGGAGTCTCCAATTCCTGAGCCTCCAGTGTTGTCACTCAGTTAGGTCTGCTCCTTTTGGATCCCCTGGCCTTATCACCATAGACATTAGCTCTCAATAGTCTCCTAGGTCTCTCTGTAGTCTCCTAAGTCAATGGTCTATAGTCACCTCTTAGCCATTTGCTTTCCATTTCCCAAAATTTTGTCAACACCCTTTTTTTTAACTGCAGATTGAATCCAGAGGACTTTTCCACTGAGCTGCATCCCCAGCACTTTTTGCTTTTTATTTAAACAGGGTCTCATTAAGTTGCTGAGGGTTTCTCAAAGTTGGTGAGGCTGGCCTCAGATTTACAATTTTCCTCCCTCAGCCCCCAGAGTTGCTGGGATTGCAGGCATGTGCCACCACACCCAGCAGCATCTTTTTCATCTGGCATCTACTCTTCTTTGTCTCTTCATCCTTGTGGATTAGTCACTTTTTTATTAATTTTCCCCATTTCCGTGGCAGCAAAATGAAGTAGAGATAAACATATCTGTACAATTCTCCATGTTTAACCAAGAGCATTATTTTCTAAGTACCTTTCATCTTCATGGATGGGCTACAGGAATTGCAAAATTTAAAAAATCTGCTCCTTTCTGCCCCTTATCTAGTCTTAAAACAATAAAAATGTTGAGCTCTCTGCATTGGTTTTCCTTTGGTTCTCTTATGTGAGCTTTTTAGATATTTTTTTTCTTAATTTGCCGTATTCTTTTCCTAGCTCACAATAAGGCCATAACAGTGACACCATATTCTCTTGATAAAATTTACATGGAACTAGAATGAGGGCGAACTGGCTCCCAGAAGCATGTGCCCATTTTCAACTTGGCTTTGATGACAACTTGCTATTCTTTAACATATTAACTTTCTCTTCTCACTTCCTTTTATTTTTTGTTTTTGAAGTTCCAAAGTTTTAGTGTATGTGTCTATTTCCCAGTAAGAATTTTTAGGGCCTCTTGTTCACAGTTACATTTCCAGGACATTTTATTTTCCATTTTCTCTCTTCTTAGTGACCTGTACCTTTCTCTTGCTACACCTTATGCTGCTACGGTGGCTTTAATAATCCCAGCTCTACTTAGGGAGGCCTGTGTTTCCCTTCAGAGGCTAGCCTGGAGAGATTTTCTTTATACAATTAAAAGCAAAGTGTGCCCCTTCTTTGGCCTCTTGAAAGAGAACAGGTCTTTCCTCCCCTTAATCGTGCCTCCTTGTTAGACCATTGATTCTTCATTCTAATGGGAAATTGTCCTCCACTTCATTTCTCCAGAATCTAAGCAATTTCAAGTGTCTGTAATAGCACTTTTCACTTTAATGCTTCTATTCACAGTCTTTATTCTTTCTGGCTCATAAATCCTGTCACTTTTATTGGCCATTCCTATTTTCATAAGCATATTCTGGATTTTGGTATGCTTAGCCAGAGAAATAGCCTTATTTACTTACACTTCAGTTCTAATTATTTACCTTAGGGGAAACATTTGGTACCTTCTAATGGAACATCTAGTCTCTGCTCTCCTCCCACAGCTGTTCCCCTGCTCATCTTTAATTAACTTTCTTTATTATAAGGATGATCTTTTTCTCCTCTCTAGTGGTGATCAATGACCATTTATATACCAACCCAGTATCTTCTTTCAAAAGTCTGTGTGTATTTTAAATGAAACCTCATTTGTAAGTGGCTTTTTTTTTTTTTTTTTTTTTTAAACCACTAAAGAGCAAGACAGCTCCAGATGTAGGTCCTTTTGTGTGGTAACAAAATCTCTTTATTTTCAGTCAGGTTTCTTTTGCTAAAATCACCTCCAGAGGGCCCATGATTGGAAGCCTCTGAAACGGCCCCAGTGGTTTCTGCAGTCCTGATGGTCAAACCTGTGTACTTGCTTCACCTTGAGTGTGGGCTGAGCTCATTGCCTCAGAGTGGGGGCAGTGGGACAGCACTTCCAAGACTCGGTCATACAAGGACTGTGGCTCCTCTCTTGGCACCTTCCTCTCCTCTACCTCCTCACCCCAAGGGAGCCAGTGAATGCACTGTGAGCTGGTCTAAGGAGCCATCTGTGGCAAGGGCTTACAGGGGCTTCTGGCCAACAGCCAGAGGTTCTCAGGTCAATAGCCTGTGAGGAAGAAAATCCTGTGCACAACCACCCAAGTGGGCTGGAGGCCACAGCTCTGCCCACCCACCACCACCCTAGCTGGAGGCCCTCTGGATTCGCTGACACCATGTGGTCTGGTGAGAGATCCTGTCCAGACAGACACCATGAGGAATTCTTGATCCTCAGAAATGACGAGATAATTTTGTAGTTTGAAACTGCTGAATTTGGAGACAATTTCTCATGTGACAATACACAATAAATACAGGCTCTTAAGGCAAATTGCCTAGCTTTTTGTCTGTTTTTCATAGCTAACTCTCTGTTTAGGTCATTCTCTCCTCTGGAGAGAATTTAATCACTCATGAAAGTTCTTCTTTGCGCTCTTCTCTGAAGGCTGGAAGTGCAGACAGTCTTGTTCTGAGTCGTGTCGCCAGCGCTCACCCGGCACGGTGCCTTGCACCCAGACGAGAATTCATATCTTCTGAATCTGACACTTCTGTCCCTTTCTACCCGTCCTGCTTAAGCTGCTCCTCCCTTTCTGTATCTCAGTTTCTCTTGGGGTTCAGACCTCAACTTGTTGCCTTGACCTCTCGCCCCTCTGACCTGCTGCCTCTCCTCTGGAGCTGCCACGCTGCTGTCTGGCATCACCCTCTGCCCCTCAGTCTCCCTGTGGCACTCAGCCCACTCTGCTCTCCTCCTCTCCTGCCTGGCTTGGGAAGCGGCTCCCTCGCTGGGAGGTGAGACAATCCCCTGGGTCCCCTCACCATTCAGAGGAGTAAGGAGCATGTATATTGATTTTGGTTTGTTTTTCATTTTAAAAGTCATAAGGAGGTAGATAGTTGAGGCCAGGAGATAGCATGTGTGAAGCCTGAGGTCACCTTGAAATTTAGAAGCAGATTGGCTAGAACTCAGGTTTCCTAAAAGAAGGAACATCATACCAAGAGATTCAACTTTGAATCTGGGCTCCACCAAATTGAAGACCTTGTGGGCATTATTTAAGCTTTTCAATCCATTCCCCATCCATAACAGGTAAGTAATTTCTATTTTATAAAGTTGTCTTGGGTTTATTCTTGATCCTGTATTTTGTCCATTCCATATTTTAGCTTATATTGCTTTGGGATAGGTTCACTTCATAGTTATAATGATGTCATAAACTTTCTATTTTAGTTGATAATTTAAATATAGCAAGAATGTAGCATATTTGTTGTTAATAATTGATATTATTATTCCTTTATTACTTTTATTCCTTTATAAAAACCAGCAAAAATATTGTTTCTCACTGACATTGAGAATTTACCTCCATTTGTCTTTATTTGCTCTTCTGTCATAAGTGGGATCAAGTATTACGATTTAACAGATATTGGTGATTAGAGAACAGATTAGTTAGTTGTTCCCCTATTTCTAAATAAGTTCGGAAATAAGACTTTGGTAGAAAAAAGTTTTCCAATCAGTCTAAATAAAAACATTGCTGAAATGATTATGCATACATAAGGAAGAAGACTAAAGCATGTAAATTACCTTATGAGTTTAGGTTGACAGAAATGTAAAGCACTAAAGTAAATTTATATTTATATTATTCAATATCTTTTTAACTTAAGCAATGATTCAATGTTAAAACAAATAAGACATAAATACATAAAGATTCCTATGCTTAGAGATTTTAGTCATTTGCAACACTGAACTGGGCACTTAGGGAACTTGAGAGATTATGTAGTTAAGTGTATTCATCTTACACCAAAGGAAGCCAGGCCCAGGGGTTAAGTGAATGCCTAGTTAAGGACAGAGCCAGACACCTGCCATGACACCAAGCTGCCCTTCATGTTTATATAAATTTGTCTTTTTGAAAGAGCATGTGTCTTACGCTAATTGCAAAGGTACCATGACCTGCATCCTACCTCTTCCTGGGACTGGTTAAGTTGTTGTATCAGTTGTGTTTGTGCCAGCAGTACTCTTTCCAGTTCATCTGACTTGTGTTTCACTTCCTTCCTCAACTCTTCTGAAACTGAATAATTACTGTCAATTTCCTTCTTCAAGTGAGATTCAAATTCTGCAACCAAATATTTTAGGTTTTCAATTTCTTTTTTCTTTGACTCAGATTCTTCAGTGTGTTGGATATGGGATTCATGGAGTTTTTCTTTAAGAGTGGTCACTTCCAGCCTTAGGTCTCTTGTAGCACCTGCGATTAAGTCAGATATCTGTAAGATAAATCTTATATTAGTCTACAGGCAACAGTTTTTAGGTAACCACAGAGATCCAGGTTTTTATGAGGGTTACTCTAGTATTTTCTAACTAGAGGAAAACAAATCCCAGGACTCTTCAATATTTTCTTTTTAAAAGTTCTGTGACTCGCCGGGCGCGGTGGCTAACTAGCAGGAGGCTGAAAGGATCAAATCCCAGCAATGGCGACATTAGCAACAGTGAAACCCTGTCTCTAAATAAAATTACAATATTTGGTCTTTTCAAAAGTTCGTGTGACTCATTTTTCCACCTAAAATGGTATCACATTGATCAGCTGGGCACCCTTGGAAATACATAATATTTGTGACTATATTGAGCTGCTAAGGTCCTGACAAAGTAGATCAAGGGCCTGGATGGACCTAGCTAGGTTGGCTGCAGGATCTCAGAATGCCTGATGTTTGGAGATGCAGGAAGGAGAACGCTATAGTTATACTCTGCTAATATCATACAATTAAGTTTCCCTTGACATAATTTTTCTTTTTTCTTCCTTTCTTTCTGTCTTCACCTTTTAAAGCAACACTGCCCAAGAGAACTTCTTGTGATGGAAATATTCTGCATTATCCAATATGGTAGCCACTAGCCACTTATTTACTTATGTATTTTAGTACAGGGGATTGAACCCAGGGTACTCAACCACTGAGACACATCCACAGTCCTTTTTATATTATTTTGAGTCTGGGTCTGGCTGAGTTGCTTAGGGCCTTGCTAAGTTGCTAAAGCTGACTTTGAACTTAAAATCCTCCCGCCTCAGCCTCCTGAGCTGCTGGGATTATAGGCATATACCACTGTGACCAGGCACATATGGTTTTTGAAGTAGTGTGCTGATAAATGTTTAAAATTGACTCCCCACACACAAGAAAGTCAAATATGTATCTAATTTCCATGGTGTGAATACTCTCAACAGAGCTACCACTGTGATACCACTGGGCTGGGAGGGGATGCTCAGGATAGGCTCTTGAAAGCCAGTATAGGCTACTGAGCACCTGAAATGTGATTGAGAACTGAATGTTAAATTTTATTTAATTTTAGCTAATTTAATTGAATTATTAGTAGCCACATATGGCTACCATATGGAAAGTGAAATTCTAGAGAATATCCAGATACTCTGAAAAAGTACTGATTCTTGAGGCTTCTAGATGAACGTGAGACAATAACCTGGAAGCTTTTCCTCGTAGCGTGAAATCTTTAGAAGGGAAGAGACTGTTTTTTTTTTCTCCTTAAAAAAACAAAACAAAGAACAGAAAAACAAGGAAGAACAGAGCTACTTCTGATGAAACATATCCTTATTACTTCTGCTACAGATATTGTCATATCATAAATATTAGCACAAGAAACTAGCCCACAGAGTCTGGAAGGCATTTGTAGACCAAAGTTCCAAGGACTTTGTGAACTGTTACTTAAAAGAGTTATGTATCCAAATTTGTTTCAAATGTTGAACTTACATAAGGAGTAACTCCTGAGAGAAATCTATTCACCACAATTGGTCGTTTTATAAATTAATATTCTATCATCTTCAGTTTGTCCAGAAGGGAAGAAGGTCACCGCTAGGTCTGAAGAGTGGTTTGCTTCACCCAGAGGAGAGGTGACCTTGAGACTGAGCAGGTTATCTCCTGGGGAGAGGAGGTTCACCTGGCCATATGTTTTGATTTTCTTTAAAAAGGCAGTTAACATTTAAAAGCCAGGAGGCTTCACTTATAAAAGTTTGAACTTACGACTTCTCTTGAGAAACCGACCCGTCTGGCAAGTTCGGGCCTGCTTTCCCGTGTTTCCCTGCCATGGGGTCCTGAACAGCCCCGTCCCACAGCTGCAGTCACGAGGTGAGGGGAGCATGGGCAGGGGACTCAGCGGGGCCCTTGGCACAAGGGGCCAGGACCGAGAGGTCAGGACCCGTTGCGGGGAGACAGAACTCAGGCGAGCCAAGGGTCCAAGCACATGCTCCGCTGTCTCGGTAGGACTCTGCTTACAGAATCTCAAAGATGGACCACCAAGAATCTCAAGGCAGCATGTGCAGAGCATCAGATCCACAGCACAAAGCCTTTCTGAGTGCGGGGCCCTGTGCTGCACAGTCACACACTCACGCAGCTCGACCTACCTGTGGTTCATCTGATGCTCCATCAGTGTGGACTCTAATGAGTTAATCAAAATATGCTCTCCCACTGGGTCTTGATTAACACACACACACACACACACACACACACACACACACACCCTATACATAGGTCCTATGAAAACAGAAATCTTAACAAAACTTTAGGGCACACTGTTTGAGAAATTAGAAAGGTGTGATTATGTTTTGAAAAAATTTTCTCTTTTTTCAACAATGTTTGGAACTGGAAATATCTACACTTAAAAAGGATATACTTTAGTTGGGAATTTTTTTTTCCTTTTTTTAAAAAATATTTATTTATTTGCTTTAGTTGTACACAATGTGTTTATTTGTACGTGGTGCTGAGGATCGAACCCGCACCGCGCACGTGCTCGGCGAGCGCTCTACTGCTGAACCACAACCCCAGCCCAAGTTGGGAAATTTTTAATTCCATAAAACACCTCAGTTTTGATGTTGGATATTGAGCTGTTTGGAATAACCAGCCCGGCTAATTATTAGTCATAAAATGTATGCTGTTTTAAAGGTAAGTTTATCTTAGTAGAAAATCCCACACATCTCTGGATTATATGCTTACACAATTTATCTAGTTATCCATTCTGGAGAAGAGCCAGACCGTTTTACTAGTGTGGCTACAACCGAGCACAGTAGCCACAAGGACAGCCACGGGAGTTGTGAATACTGTAGTGTTCCCAGGAGGAAGTACCGGCACCTTAAATAATGATGAAGTAACAATCACTGACCTTCATTTGTAGTTCTTTCTGTTCCTTCTTATACTTTTGGATTATTTCTTGGTGTTTTTCTTTTTCAATATCAAGTTCCAACTTTGCTTCTTCCTTAAAGAGCAGAGCCTGCTCCTCAAATTCGACTAAGTGTCGGGCTCTTTCCTTGGCAAGTTCAGCCTCAATCTAGAAAAGAGTATTAACTCATATATAAAAACACTTTAACAATAGGTACATTAGGTTTATTTTCAGACTTGATTTTTTAAAAAAATTCTAACATCAAGTTTTAAATTAAACTATTTAAAAATTTCAAGTACTTGAAATTCAAACTCAGAACTTGGGCCAGAAAAAATGATCTTGGGTCAAGTATTACAAGGCCTGGGGAGGCCTAAAATCTGAACTATTAATAGAGAAGTTAGGACTATATAGCATTAGCGTTTTCAAAAATACTAAAAGCTGAGTCATTTACATGGCATGAATAAGAGCTTAGTCATTTACACTGAAAATTCAGACCATGCCAGCAACCCATAAGTAGAAAAAAAATTTTTTTCTTGAGGTCCTTAGACAGAGGTCAGCTGAAATTCAGAAGAGCTGCAAGGGCAGGTGTTGATTTTACAAGTGGCCTTTTCTTTCTTTCTTTTTAAAAAATTTATAATAGTAGTATGTATTACAATTCATAATGCACATATATAGCATCTTTTTACATACAACTATTTGTATACTAAGTATATTCGTACTGAATGGTACAAAGTGGCCTTTTCTTGATGGAGGTCACAGATTGTCATTCTGAGGTGATGGAGGCTGGAAGGGTGACTAAAAGAAAATACTGCGATTGACTCAGAATCACAGTGCTGGAGGGGACTTCAGAAGTCCCCTGGTTCAGTCTCCGAAGCTTCTGTGAAGTGTAGGAAGAATAAACAAGGACTTAGTTCTGCGATGGAACTGAGTGTGATCTTGGCTCTACATCCTGGCCCTGCCACTGGCTAGCTGTGTGATCTGAAGCTGGCGCCAGACCCTGTCCTGGAGGGCTACATCTAGCTCCCTCAGGGGCACTGGGGGATTAGATGAAGAAAGCCTGCGTGTGAGCGCCAGCCTGCGAAGGGCCTGGGCGTCAAGGGAGATGACTTCCCCTGCTGACCCTTTGGTCCCTGTTGTGGTGTCTGCTCCTGGGACAGCCTGCTACCCAGCAGACTGTCACGTCCAGAAGCCATAACTCCCTCCCCAAGCAGGGGTCCCCACTTCACACAGCACCAGGCACTAGGCAGTTTCCCCAGAGTTCAGCCCACATCCTCCATGTGGTTTTTGTTTGTTTGTTTGTTTGTTCCTAAAAACAAGGAGATGTTTTTAATAGAACTAAGGTACAATTATCAAAAGCGGTAAAGTGAACATTGATACAGTGCTACTCAAATTTCACCAGTTGCCCCCTCATTAGTCCAGGATCTAATCCAAGAACTGCATGTGCTGCGGGTGAGTCCCTGTGTGAGTGACCATTCAGACCCCTTGGGGGAGGCCATGTCTGCTGCACTTGTTTAGACTCTATTTTTTAAAATTAGCTAATAAATTTATTCTAATTTGTTATGTAGGACAGCAGAATCTATTTCAATTCACAGTATACATGTAGAGCACAATTTTTCACATCTGGTTGTACACTTAGTAGAGGCACACCATTCATGTCTTCATACATGTACTTGGGGTAATGATGTCCATCTCATTCCACTGTCTTTCCTATCACTGGGTTCGGCTCTGCCTACTAGAGCAAGAGAGAGGACAAATCTGAGGCTGCAGTCATCCATGCCTTGGAGTTCATCCGAGGTGATCAGAGAAATCCTGGTGACAGGCTGGCTCGAGGCCTGCGTGGTGCTATGCCATGATTATGAACTCTAATTGTAGGTAAATGCCTGGTAAACTTTGACCAACTGACTGTGTGGCTCTGGCCCCTAAGAGGAGGAGAGGTTGACCTGGATATCCTGATATCTCAAGGGAGGTTTGCTAAGAAAGTCCACAGGAAGCCCCTTAAATTAAGTAAAATGAGACAGAAGACCAGCCCCAGTGGAGGGTCAGTTGGATCTATTACCCTGGGGCTAGAACTGGGCATTTGCCCCAAAGGCACAGGAATTGGTTTGACAGGCAATGTGAGGAGCTAGTCTGGCTTTCTCACAATAACTTTCTGGATTGTCTGGGTGAAAGCCTCCTGATGATCTGTCAGGACCATTATAGGATTGTTCACACGGGCTGCTCTCAGACTGCTAAAGAAGAGGAAGGCCTCAGAGGCATTGAGCATCGATTCTGGTGTGAGGATCAGGGACTCATGTCCACTTGCCTCCTGCAGCCACTTAGACAGCTCACAGGTGTCTCCAATAAGCAGCATGGCCTCGGACACAAGGCCCTCCCCCAGACCTGTTCCTCCCCCGCCCTTCCCGTGTCAGGACCCAGGCACCACCATCCGTTGGTTATTCAAGTGGGTAACCAGAGCGCCCTCTCTCATACCCTCTCCCTCTCCCTGCCACACCTAACAAAAATGCCTTGAATCCCTTTCTTCTCACCTCTCCCTCCACCACCTAATTTTGGCCACCATCAGTTCCTGACCAGCTTCCTTATTGCCATCCTGGCCTCTCTATAATCGTGCTACACATAGCAGTCCTCTTTTTTTTAAAAAATATTTATTTATTTACTTTAGTTGTACACAATGCAATGAAATTATGTTTACGTGGTGCTGAGGATCGAACCCGGGCCATGCACGTGAGAGGCGAGCGCTCTACTGCTGAGCCACAACCCCAACCCCAGCAGTCCTCTTTACAAATTACAAATTAGATTTTTAAATTCCCTTTTAGTGGTTTCTCAATGCATTAGTATAAAATCAAAACTCCTCATATGACCTCTGATAGGGCCACCACCAGCCCGCTTGACACCATTGTGTGAATTCACAAAGCACCCCTTTCCTTAGATGGAACAGTCTCATGCCAGGTGCAGGACTTGGAGCGCACAGCATGGGCTGGATCCCAGCTTCTGGGCCCCTCTGGCCAGGGCTCTTGGACAGGGTAGAGCTGTGTGGCAGCCCTGGGCAACTCCAGCTGGATTTCTGCACCTTCCCCATTTGATCACTGTGCTTCAGCCACACTGGGATAGACAAATCAGGATAGGAAAGGAGGAAGTCAAATGCAAAATATTAGGAAAAATCAGAAGGCATAACTTCTTGAGTTTATGAGTTAGAGATCACAAGATGTTTTGACACTATTTTTTTTAAAAAAGCAATGTTGCTTGAGATGCTCAAGAAAAATATATGCTAATGTACTAAAATGTGAAGTGTTTTTAAAAATAATCTCTTGTGTGGTTAATTGGTAGAGCCCAATAGTTATTTTAGGACAAAATGTATCTTCCAAAATATGATGGATTGCTCAAAATAAGTGAATGAGCATGTACACAAAGTAGGTGGAACAGGACGTGGTATAAATTAGACGACAGAAAAGACTTTGGAAGAACCTTTTTAAAAAGAAGTTCCTCGATTTTGTCCTTTGATGTGGAGGAAACAAAGGAAGCACTCAGGGAAGAAATGGGAAGGGCAGAGGTTTTAGTGGCAGAATGTTCTGTGATAGATCTTGGCCCTGAATGACTCCTTGAACTTCTGTGGGTTGAACGCATATCTGTGGGAAAGGAAAGGCACCGTGGGCACAAGGGGAAAGAGTGATTGACTATGACTGGCTTAGTTTTTATTGCACAACCTGAGAAGGAAAAGCAAAGTGATGAGCTTCTGATGGAATTTCCACAACTACATGGGATGCCAAGAGCCACCCGAATGTGACAACACCATGGCATGAGCCTGCTGGTCCTTTCATGACCTGACAGTTTGAATGGCGAAGAGCCCACACAGCGGTCTGCTTGCAGAATACACTGTGTACCATCAGGAGGTTGAATTAGTGCCCAGCTGCATGTTTATATTTTACATAAACTGCTGGACTTATGTTTTATGCAAACACACGATGTTGATGCTGCACCTATAACGCATAAGCTGCCGCATATAGTGACTAACAGTAATTTTGATAATTATGGGAAAATACTGAGTTTTTAAAAAACATAGATAATATATGAGCTTAAGAATCACACAAAGTAAAATCAGTGATCTGGGTACACATTCCAGGACTTAGTTATTTTTGTTTTTTATTATCTATAACCTCCACTAGTTCAAACTCCACTTCCTCGGTGAAGGCCTCCCATGAGTCCACAGCATTCTGAACTTGACTCATTCCTTTTGTATTTGTGATTAAAATGCATAATTATTATTTTAGAACATGTCTATATAGTATTAATATGCAAAATATTGTCTTTTCACTGATTATTTCCCAGGTGAGAACTTCATGGCTGATTTTGTTGTGATTTCCTGACTGTGCTTAGAGCCCTTCACCACATTAGAACATAATCACTTGTTACTCCTTTGAAACCAAAGGGAACTTCAGATGTCAAAATGGGGATCAGATTGACTTCACATTTGATATGCATATATAATTTTTTTTTTTTTTTTTTTTTGGTACCAGGGACTGAACTCAGGGGCACTCGACCACTGGGCCACATCCCCAGCCCATTTTTGTATTTTATTAGAGACAGGGTCTCACTGAGTTGCTAAGTGCCTCGCCATGGCTGAGGCTGGCTTTGAACTCGCGATCCTCCTGCCTCAGCCTCCCAAGTACTGGGATTACAGGCGTGCGCCACCGCGCCCGGCTTGATATGCATATATAATTTTTAAAAATATATCTCCTGGGCTGGGATTGTGGCTCAGCGGTGGAGTGCTCGCCTAGCATGTGGGCGACCCGGGTTCGATCCTCAGCACCACGTACAAAAAAACGCATTGAATAAAACACATTGTGTACAACTAAAGGCCAATAAAGAAAAATATTTTTTAAAATCTCCTAAAATAAATTATTGTACTATTTTCCAAAAGTTAAAAACAAATACCAGTTGAAAGCTATTATTCCCAGTGTCTAGATTAAGAAGTAGGCTCAGAGAGGTAAAGTAACTTCGTCAATATCAAGAGTTCTCCGAGGTGGGGAGGTTAGCATCCTCACATGTTTCTGGTGGATTCTGTGGGGCACCATACTTGGTTTACCCCTGTAACCTGCCTCCTCCCTCCCTTTATAGCAGAGTGGCTAACAGAGTACATGTGGTATTCATGTAGTTTCAAAATATTGGGGGACTTTGCCAGATACCATTCGGTTAATGATTTCTAATTTAATTCCACTGTAGTCAGAGAAAAATATTTTGTATGATTTAAATCCTTCTGAATTGATTGAGAATTATATATAACACAAAATATGGTATATTTTGGTAAATGCTTTATGGCTACATAAGAAGAATGTGTACTGTTAAGTGGAGGATTTCTATAAATATCAATTGGGTCAAGTTTGTTAATAATATTATTTAATATCTTTTAAAAATACATTGTTACATCATTTTCCATAGTATAGATTCCTTCTGGTTTTCTGGCTATTTTTCTGCCAGTCATTGAGAGAGAGGTTACATTTCAGACTCTGGTACATTTGTCTCTTTCTCCTTGCAGTTTTATCAATTTTTTGTTATTAGGTGAATAAATGTTTAGGATTATCATGTCCTACCTTATCATATGAAATGACCCTCTTTTTCCTTGGCAATATTCTAAACTTTCTCATATCTTTGCTCTGAAATCTGCTGTGTCTGACAGTAATAAAGCTACACCAAATTCTCTGGCTTTGTATTAGCATAGTATATATTTTTCACCTTTTACTTTTAACCTACGTGTGTCTTCATATTAAAGTGCATTTCTGGTCAACAGATGGTAGGGTCTTGCCTTTTTACACAAGATGAAAGACTATGCCCTTTAAATGCAGATATTTAGACGGGGATCAGCAAACTCTGGCCAGCAGGCTGAACCCAGCCATGCCCGTTCATTGCAATTTACTTCTGGCTGCTTATACTATGTGCAGTGGCAGAGTTGATTGGTGTTGTGTCCACAAAACCAGGACTCACCAGAACCTTATAAAAAAAGTTTTCTGACCCCTGATTTAGACCATCTGCATTTATTGTTATCGTTGGTAAGAATACCTTTAAGTCTACTGTCCTGTGTTGTGTTTTCTATTTGGCCCACCTTATTTTTTCTCTCTTCTTTTTGGATGGAATATGTTTTAAATTTAACTTATCTCCTTTACTGGCTTATCAGCTGTCACTCTTTTTCTGTTTTTGTGGTTGCTTTAAGGCTTATAGAACACACTACACTAGTGGTACATCATACATGTATTGTACAAGAATCTCACAACAGCATACAGGTGGCTTCAATCCAGGATCTTTCACCTGGACAGTGATGTGAAAGTGATGGTTCAGCAGTAACCTTGAACTTTGAACTTTGATTTTTTTCCTTAGCCAGCAATACAGAAAAACTACTCTTGTTTTCCACTTTTAGAATAGTATTAAACAAATTACATGAGACGTTCAATACTTTATTATAAAATAGGCTTTGTGCTAGACAAATCTGCCCAATTATAGGCTAATGCCTGTGGCTCTGAGCACATGTGAAATGGGCTGGGCTAAGCTACACTAGACGTGTTAAACACATCTTGATGATGGAAGTTCCACCTTGCAATAGGTTTCCTAGGACATAACCCATTGTTAAGAAGTGTGTTTCCCATTTCTTCCCTCCAAGCCATTGTGCTACTGTCATAGATTTTACTTCTACATGTTAACAATCTCAATTATGAATTCAATTATTAAAATTACATAGAATAATTTGATAATACTGTGCCTTCAGTATTCTTTTTAGCTATTATTTATAAAACACATTTTTAATGCAGTCTACCTTCTAGTGGTACATCATACATGTATTGCACAGGAATTATTTATATAATATCTATTAACATTTAGCACAGATGTTAATAGATATTACATAAAAATTTCATCTCTGTCAAAGTTTGTATTATACATGCTATTCTTTTTTTTATTTCATTAATAGTTCATTACAACACATTAGGAATTATTAGACCATTTGGCCCTTCCATTTGAAAAATAATTTCAGACTTTTTCTCCCTTTAATATTTCTTGAAGTAAACTTTTCTCCTTTGCATTTTTACTATCAATCCAGTGACTTCAGCCAGAAGTAAGGTTTCATTTGTTTTCAAAAATTTTATGTAAGCTGGGCACAGTGGCACACGCCTGTAATCCCAGTACCTGGGAGGTTGAGGCAGGAGGATAGCGAGTTCAAAGCCAGCCTCAGCAATGGTGAGGCACTTAGCAGCTCAGTGAGACCCTGTCTCTAAATAAAATACAAAATAGAGCTGGGGATGTGGCCCAGTGGTCGAATGCCCCTGAGTTCAATCCCTGCTACTAGAAAAGAAAAAAAAAAAAAAGTTTTATGTAGTGCTTAAAATGAGGTCAATAGTGCAGTTCTAAAATGTTTCTAAATGTAATGTCTTGATGATAATCTGAGGAATATTTGGGATTTGTTTGTTGCACTAACAAGTGACAGTCAATAAATGATGTGAACTGGTTATGTAAGCAATTTGGTTATGGGAGATTTTTTAATTACTAAATGTTCACTGAATAGTAACAACAGTGTGCATTTGGAACCAGTTTTAGAGGTTCAGCCTACACATTAATTTGCTTTCTTTGGATCAAAGCAATACTTGAAATAAACAAAAAGCCATGACAATTAGTAAATACAGTTATTTTAAAATGTGCCATCCTTGTTGCATAGCAACTATGGCTCCTATTATGAGCTCTTTACATACTCTAAAATAATTAAGCACAGGCACAAATTGCAGTCTACTGTTTTTGAATGTTAAAGGCATTTAAGTTATGAAGTTTATTCTAATACATGTATTATATATTTATAAAGGGAACATTTCATTCCTACACAAAGGCACAGTGACCCAAGAAAGAGATGAAAATGTCATATTAGTGATTCTCCTTTTCATAAGAAGACTTTTAGGGAAGTTTTGATCCATAGTCTCAATAGCTAACACAGCCAAGACCTAATTATCATTCCCTGGCTTTGCTGGGCTGGAGTTTGATTTATTGCAAGTTAAATGATGTTAATTAACAAGAAGTCAAACTATAAAAAAGTACACATGCCAAAAGACATCTGAGACAGATATCATGGTCTTAATAAGGATTTTGAGACTATTACCTAGCAGTATTTCCCCCATCACATTAACTCAGCATAAAGCTTCCGCAGGGCCAGCTGCTGACACTACCTTAATCTACTCGGTGTTAGTGCCTCAGGACCAGGGCACAGCAAGCAGGAGACTAGGGTGGGTCAGAAGCAGAGATGCCCTCTCCAGTGAAGTGGATCTGAAAACCCCTCATGGGGGCGAATGTGTGGTAGGGCACACCTATCCAGCAGGTTCCCCCAAATAGCCTAAGGGAGCTCAGGAGTCGAGGAAAGGGCAGGACTGCTGATCTCCATCACGTCAGTTCCATCAGATAAATTTCCAAGTCAGAAGATGGGACATTTCTAGTGTCTCTTGATGTATACTGGCCAAAAAGTCCCCAGAAGGTTGCTTTAATTTCCAGTGCCTCAGAGAAAGTGTAAGAGAACATTTCACTAGCTCTTCACCTTAGTGACAAAACAGGTCTATCAGTTGAATGAATTAAAACCATCTCTCATTTTACTTTGCATATTTTGGATTGTTGAGTTGATCATCTTCTTTTTGAATTTTAAAACACGGATTTGGTAAGGATAGGAGAAGTGAATAAGAACAGAGTAGATAATTAAGTACAACAAGGCTTGTAAACATTAAAAAGAAATAAAGTATGGGCCTTAGAAGAAAGAAAAGAAAGGGCTGTGGTACAAACCAGGGACACTTCCAGCAACTTGAGTCCACACTCTGCAATTTTGCTTTCACCAACATGAAACTGCAGTCATAGTGATCATTTTGTTACTGCCTGACTCTGCACTCTAAGGAACGGGGTAACAGGTATGGATTTATGGAGGGCTCTTACCGGCTGAGTACGTTTGAAGACTAGAAACAGAAGAGACAAATTTAGAATTGACCTGAGCCAGCCACACACCTGGAGGGTTTTAACTTGCTGATGGCAGAGTGGGGATTCCTGGTGGAGACGTTAGTTTGAAGGTGGCCACTGCTTATTGATGGAGGTTACAATTTATAGGATCTAGTCCCTGAGGAGAGGAGTCCAATAACAACTAGACAAATTGTTAGAATTTCAGTCAAACAATCTGAGTTTCAGTGGCCAGCTCCCATTCAAGGGAAAAATTTAAGAGTTTATAAGAAAACCCAGACTGGGAGTGTAGCTCTATGGCAGAGCCCTCAGGGTACAGGGCAGAGCCCAGTGGCCAATCAAGGAGTGCTGGAAATTCACGTTAGGAGACGATGTTGTTACCTCAGTGACTAGAGCTATGCCTGGCTTGAGAGGGTGGGGACTAACAATTTTGAAAACATTACTCATGCTACGTAAAATTACAAAAGTAATACATTTTCACTGTTGAAACTTTGAAAAACACAAAAGTCTAAAGATTAGAATCAGTTCATTTTTTTCATACTCTAAAAGCATACATTTCTTTATAATAGAGGTTAAATAGTAACTCATTTTATTTTTCCAGGGTAAATATATTGAAAGTTCATTACTGAATAATTTCAGTCATTTTCCATTCTTTTGTATTATTTTCTTATAAAAGAAGCAGAGAAGTTGTAAGAACATTTTCCTTCTTTAAAGAATGTGATCAGCAAGCACTGGTGTTGCACACCTGATAATCCCAGCAGCTCAGGAGGCTGAGGCAGGAGGATGGTGAGTTCAAAGCCAGCCTCAGAAATTTAGTGAGGCCCTAAGGAACTCAGTGAGACCCAGTCTCTAAACAAAAAAAGGACTGGGGATGTGGCTCAGTGGTTAAGTGCCTGAATACCAAAAAAAAGAAAGAAAGAATCTGATCAAGTGTAGAGTCTGACACTTATGTGAAAAAATTAAACATTTAAAAGTAAAAATCATGCTTCTGCATGTGAGCCAAGGGCTATCTTAATCTTAACAAGATTTCAAAGTCTGTTTTTACTTTTTTATTTCCTATTATGTTGTATAACATTTTAGAAAATACACACATCAGAAGTCTGTTTAGTGTTGGAAATACCAAAGGAATCAAAAGTGTACACAGAAGCAAAGAAATCTGTCTGGAACAGTATTCCAGCAAACGGACAGAATTTTAAAAAGCAAATACGACACAGGCTGGTGAAAGCCACACTGTTACCTTCTCCTTCCAGCTGTCGTTGCTCAGCATCTTCTGTCTAATGGTCTCCTGCAGCTGCTCGATGCTTTTCTTATGCGACATCAACATCAATTCCCTGAAAACCATAAACCCAGCAGATGAGTCAAAATGCACCTCACACGCTTTGCAGGTCGCAGTTCCTGGCATAGAGACTATCCTCTCACAGCTTACTGTTTATCCTCTTTAGAACATATGCTTATGCATATGCATGCACACGCTCGCATGCGCACACACACATGCACACACACACCATGTACATTTTAATTGTTAACAGAAGTTCATATACACAGCCTATAAGGCTAAGTATCTTCTCAGGTGTCATTTTTTTCTTAACTCATAATTAGTTGTTATTTTTGCATGAAACAGTAACAACTTATGCAGAGTTACAAATATAATAAAATGTTGCAAGTTGTGGTTCAAAAAGTTTGACTAAATTCTACCACCAGAGAAAAATACCTTGGAATTTGCCTTTAAGTCAATAAATGTTTTGTCGATATTATTGACAAGTCTCAACAAATTTTAAGAAATTAAAATTGTATTGTGTATCTTTTCCAACTGTGATACAATAAATGTAGCAAACAATTACAAGAAAACTTTAAAAAACTATACAAATACATGGATATTAAACAACTTACTCTTTAACAACTAGTGGGTCAAGGAAGAAATCAATAAGGAAATTTAAGAATTTATTGAAATAAATAAATATGGAGATACATGATATAAAAAATCTATGGCTTATAGCAAATCACACATTAAGAAAGAAGTTTATATTGGGAGGCTGAGGCAGGAGGATCGCGAGTTCAAAGCCAGCCTCAGCAATGGCGAGGCACTTAGCAACTCAGTGAGACCCTGTCTCTAATAAAATACAAAAAAGGGCTGGGGATGTGGCCTAGTGGTCGAGTGCCCCTGAGTTCAATCCCCAGTACCAAAAAAAAAAAAAAAAAAAAAAAAAGAAAGAAAGAAAGAAAGAAAGAAAGAAAGAAAGAAGGAAGGAAGTTTACAGCAGTTAATGCTTACATCACAAAACCAGAAAGATCTCAAATAAACAACCTATTGCTGCAACTCAAGAAACTAGAAAATCAGGAAGAAACCAAACCCCAAATAAATAAAACAAAGGAATAATGAAGATCAGAGCAGAAATAAATATAAAAATACAAAAGATCAATAAAATGACCTAGTTCTTCAAAAAAGTAAACAAAACTGATAAGCCCTTAGCTAGATGAACTAAGAAAAAGACAGAAGACTTAAATAAAATGAGAGATGAAAAGGGAGACATTGTAACAGACACCACAAAAATTAAAGCGATCCTCATGGGTTAGCATGAACAACTCTGCACCAACAAATCTGCTAACCTAGAAAAAATGGACAAATTCCAGGATACATACACCTTACCAAGACTGAATCATGAAGAAACAGAAAACTTGAACAGAAAAACAAGCAACAAGGTTGGATCAGCAATAAAAAGCTTCCTATTAAAGAAAAGTCCCAGATCAGGTGGCTTCACTGCTGAGTTCTACCAAACCTTTAAAGGAGAACCAATATCAATGTTTCTTAAATTATTCCAAAAAATTAAAGAGGAGGGATTTCTTCCCAACACATTCCACAAGGCCAACATTATCCTGATAACCAATCCAAAGATACAACAAAAAAGGAAATGCCACAGGCCAATATCCTTTAAATAGGCATGCAAAACAACAACAACAACAAAACATTCAACAAAATACTAGCAAACTGAATTTAATAGCACATTAAAAAGATTATCTACCATGATCAAGTGGGATGCAGGATGATTCAAACACAAACCAAAATACATGATATACTATTGTCAACAGAATGAAGGACACAAGCTATATCAACAGATGCAGAAAAAGCATTTGATAAAATTCCATATCTCCTCATGATAAAAACACTGAATAATTACATACAGAAAGAACATAACTCAACATAATCAAGATCATATGTAATAAGTCAAAAGCTAGCATTATACTGAATGAGAAAAATTTGAAATCTTTCTAAGATCTGAAATGAGACAAGGAAGCCCACTTTTTACACTTTTATCCAACATAGTTCTGGAACTCCTAGCCACAGCAATCAGGTAAGAGAAAGAAATAAAGGGCATCCAAACTGGAAAAGAAGAAGTCATATTGTCACTGTTTGCAGATGACATGATCCCATGTATAAGAAACCTCAAAGATACCACTAAAAACTATTAGAACTAATGAGCAAATTTATTGAAGTTGCTGGATATATCATGTAGAAAGCAATCTGATTTATACTGTCTATAAAAAATAGGAGTAAATTTAACCAACAAGGGGAAAGATCTCTACAGTGAAAACTATAAAACAATAAAGAAAGAAGTTTAAGAGGATTAAAAACAAAATGGAAAGACATCCTGTGTTCATGGATTGGAAGAATCAATATTGTTAAAATGCCCATAATGCCCCAAATCATAGAGCCAGAGTCAATGCAATCTCTATCAAAATACTAACGACATTCTTCAGAGAACTGGAAAAAACAATCCTAAAATTTGTGTGGAAAACAAAACAAACACAAAACCCTGAATATACAAAACAATCCTGAGCAAAAAGAACAAAGCAGAAAGCAGAAGGGATTATAATACTTGACCTCAAAATATACCACAAAGCCGTAGTGATCAAAACAGCATGGCGTTGGCATCACAACACACACAGGCTGTACATCAGGATAGATAGCCAGGAGTAAGCCTGAGCAGACACTACAGCCAACTGGCTCTCAGCTAAGGTGCCACGAACACACATGCAGAGAGGGCAGTCTCTCAGTGATGGTGCCAGGAACACTGGTGTCCACGTGCTGAAGAATCAAACTAGACCTGGCTCTCTTGCCAGTCACAAAATCAACTCAAAACAAATCAAAGATGTAAATGTAAGGCCTGAAACAAGAAAACTCCTAGAAAAGACCCTAAACCACAAGAAATAAAAGCATAAATGGACAGTGGAATCACGCCAAGCCAGAAAGCTCTGCACAGAAAAGGAAACCATCATAGTGAAGCAGCAGTCCCTGGAGTAGGGGAAAATAACTGCAGACTACACATTTGACAGGGGGATCATAGTCAACCTTTTTCGATGGGGAATTATTGTTTTCTTTGCTGTGTTTTTTAGCTTGGAATCCCACTTGCCTATTTTGGCTTTTGTTTCTTGTGTTTTGGGGATCTTGTCCAAAAAAATCTTTGCCCATTCCAATTCCTGAAGTGCTTCCCCCATGTTTTCTTCTAGTAGTTTCATTGTTTCAGGTCTTACATTCATGTCTTCAATATGTATTGAATTTAAAAACCTTGGGGAGGCCCTGGATTCAAATCCCAGCACTGCAAAGAATAAACTAAACTAAAATAAAACCCCAAGATAAAAACATGATTTTAAAAGGGGCACTAGACCTAAATAGACATTTCTTGAAAGAAGGCATACAAATGCTCATCAGGTATATAAGAAAATGTTCAATACCAACATCATTAATTATCAGGGAAATGTAAATCAAAACCACAATGAGATGTAACTTACTCCAGTAAAGTTGCGACTGTCAAAAAGATAGAAGATGACAAATGCCAGTGATATGGAGAAAAAGGAACTCTTGCACACTGCTGGTGGGAATGTAAATTAGTAAAGCTGTATGGAAATGCCTCAAAAAAAAAAAAAAAAAAAACTAAAACTTGAACTGTCATCTTATTCAGAAATCCCACTACATGGTATATATATCCCAAGGAAATGAAGTTGGTATGTTGAAGAGACATCTGCATTCCCAGGTTCATTGCAGCAATAGTCAAGACATGGAAACAGCCCAAGCATCTATCACCTGAAGACTCGATAAAGAAAATGTGGCACATATACAGAATGGAACAGTATTCAGCCACAAAAATGAAATCCTGTCATTTGCAACATCATGGATGGAACTGGAGATCATGATGGTAAATGAAATCCAGGCACAGAAAGACAAGTACCCCATGATCTCATTCATATATGGAACATAAAAAAAAAAAGACTTTGTGAAAGTTGAGAGTAGCATGGAAGTTACCGGAGGCTGGTGAGAATGGGGAGAGGTTGGGAAAAGGCTGGTCAGTGGGCACTAAGTTATACTGAGGAGCAAGGTCTGGGTGCTGTTGCTAAGTACGTACTGTACTTTTCAAAAAGCTAGGAGAAAGGACTTGAATGTTTTCACCACAAAGAAATGATAAGTGTTTTAGGAAATATATGTGTTTAACCTGACTTAAACACTAGATAAAGTTTCTATATTTATAAAATTTTTAAAAATGCAGATTCTATAGCAAGTTCTATAGTTTCTGCTTCATCATGTCCCTCCAACCATTTCCTCCATTCCTTTCCAACTGCCCCAAAGACTCCTTCAGTTCCTTGACTCTTATCTCCCATCCAGAGTGTCATAACAGACACCTGATCTCTTCACATCCAGTCTTATTCTTATGTTATTCAATGTTTTTACCATTATAAAAATAGTGCCTATATTTCTAGGTTAGAAAATTCTAATGACACAAACACAAGACACATTTGACTTGGTAATTCAGATATGAACATCATTTGAGGGAAACTGATTTTAAAAACCCCAAACTCCAAGACTTCCTTTCCAGAAGCATGTCAGACTAGGTACCTTAACAACTCTCCCACTGAAAATAAATTCTAGTTAAAATTCAGGGAAAATATCTTAAAGTTTATCAATGAGTTGGTCAAAAAGCAAGGATGATGCAGAGAGCAAAACTCTCTGAAAGGACAGAGAAAGGACAGAGAAAGATTCCCAGTGGAAAAGTGGTAAAATCTGAATCAAGCCTGTAATTTAGTTAATAATATATCAACATTAATTTCTTAGTTTTGATAGATATTCTACTGCTATAAGAGAGGGGCCAAAGAAACAAACTATCTGCACTGTCTTTGCAACTCTTCTATATCTCTAAAGTTATTCCAAGCCAAGAGATTAAAAAGGTGAAGTGAAAGGAAGAGTCCCATGCAGAGGGTGCAGCAGCCTGTCCTTACCTGGAAGGCACCTTCCAGACCTGAGGGCCAGGCCACAGCCAGGCTGGGCGCTGGATGGCAAGGAACTGCGCTCACAGGGCACGGGTGACGTGTACACTCTTGAGTTTGTCAAGTGCAGTCATCCTTCAGGACAAAAGGGAATCACCTGCTTTAAAATTGTACTAGGTGGAGAAGTTCTAAGTACCAACCAGCCTTGGTGGAGGTTTGTATCTTGAATTCCTACTACCTGAACAGTCCAAAACACTTCATGCTGAAAATTCATTTGAAAATGGTGCTGGGTTAACATTGCCTCACAGGAAAAACACTAAGATATTTGGAAGAAATCTATCTATAACCCAGGACTCCTAAAGTTTTAAGAGCTCTTAGTTTATAATACAAAAGACAATTTTAAGAAACAGCAATGAGAGGAAGAATGAGCAGCATAATACAACCCACAACTCTAACATACTGAGTTTTCAGACAGGGACTAAAAGTAAGGATGATTGGAGTGTTAGAAGAAATAGAAGAGTGACTTAAATGACTAATGAAAAAGAACAAACTGAACTCATGGCTGAAATGAGAACCCAGCAGTGGGTCCTGCAGCACATCACTCACAGTTGGAAAAAAGAAGTAATAAGATGAAATGTGACTCAAAAAACTACCCAGTGCAGTGCTGGGAGTAAGACGTATGGAGAATATTAACAAGGTGCTGGGAGATGGAGGACACGAATATTCAGCACTTCAGAAGCAGAGGAGGGGGGCTGGGGTCGTGGCTCAGTGGTAGAGCACTTGCCTGGCACATGTAAGGCACTGGGTTCGATCCTCAGCACCACATAAAAATAAATAAAAATAAAAACAAAGGTATTGTGTACATCTTCGACTGAAAGAGATCGAGAGAGAGAGGGGCAAAGGAGGGAGAGTGGGAGGGAGCAACATTTGAGGGAAGAGTCCAGACTGCTGAAAACCCACAAGCAAGTCCAGGGAGTTCACTGGATTCCAGGTACGCCAAGCAAAAATAACCCTCACACCTGGCGCCTCAGAGTGAAAATGAAGAACTGAAGGAGCCCCAATTAGGAAGGGCTATTGCGGCTAGCTGGAAGCCATAAGTTCCACCTTTAATAAGTATGTATGTGACGCACCTGTAAATGCACGTGAGGCACCCGCAAAGCTAAGGGTATATAACCGGGTGAAAGCGGTCGGAGTCAGGAGAAGGAAGAAATTCATTCAGTCAGTCGTGCAGTCGCTCAGTCGGTCGGAAGAAGAGTTCGGGTCGGAGAAGAAGAAAAGAATCAGAGCGGCCAGAACGTAGTCAGAAGAAGAAATAAGAGTCAGAGCGGTTAAGAGTTCGGACAGAAGAGAAACCAGATAGAAGAAGTAATTGCTGGTCAGAGTCAGGCCGAGGCTGCCGAAGAAGAAAGAAGAATCTTTCTCTAAGCTAAGCTCTCTCTAAGGTAGCTCTCTCTAGAAAGAAGAAAGAATCTTTCTCTTTCTTTCTCTCTCTAAGCTCTCACTAAGAAAGTAGAAGTAAAAGTAGAATAATCTTCATTCTGCCTCTGAGTTTTTCTCCAGCGGCAGTTTGTGGCTGTACGTCAGGCAGCAACAAAGAACAGCAAAGTTAAAGATCTTAGAACCTGGAGAGGAACTCCTCAAAGAAACCTAGATGTTCTGAAAGCTGGTTCTTGACAGCAACAGAGGATGACAGAAAGCAGCACAGGCATGTGCTCTGAGTCCTGCGAGAAAATGAACATTGACCTGTAGTTGGGACCCCGAGGCCACCGTGCAGAACGAGGCTGAGATATGAACGTCCATAAAAGCTGAGCACTCCCTGCCAGCCCAAGGACCTTCCAAAGAATGTGCTCTGCAGGAAGGAAAGTCGTCTCAGAAGGAAGGTCAGACAGCAAGAAAGGGCATGCAGAGAAACTGGCCCCACACAGGCAGAGGCTCCTTGGCTGTGCCAAGGGCAGCTGTGCCAGGCTTCAGGGTTCATGCTGTGCGGCCGGCACCTGAAGCCCTACTGTTTTCATCTTTGGATCTGTGTCTGTAGTGGAGTCTGACGGATGAATCAAGCGGGTGCTAGGTCTCAGTGCTTCAGCTCTCACCCAGTTTCACCTCCTGCCACTGTCCTGCCTCCCCCAGACGGTTCTCAGTCACTGCTCCCCTGGCTTCTCCCAGAGACTGTCACTTCTGCCCTAGATGGAAACAGGGCCTGGGCCTGGGGAGGGTTGGGGCCTGGAGGAGTCTGAACTCGAAGAACATTAAATAGCAAACAAAAGACCACCATGGCAGGATGAGAGAGAAAGAGAGAGGAAGGGAGGGAAGGAAAGAGAGCGCAAATCACACATACAGCATGATTTTATTTCTGTGAGTATTAAGTACACACAAATCTAACATTACACTTTTTAGGAACAGAAACATACTTGGTAAAATTAGAGAGAAGCAAGCGTACAAGGGACCCTAGCTGTGGCTTTTGTAGATGCACTTGATCAGCTGGAGGAAGTTCCCTTCTACTCCTATCTGCTAAGAACCATGACCTACCTACCTGCTGTGTTACCTCTGAGGAAGGAGAGTCTGGGACGGAGGAGGAACATCAAGGGACTTCAGAGCCAATGGTGGGGTTCTTTGTCCTAACAGAGTACACTGATCTCATATTTCTTTATACTTTATACCATCTCAACCTTCTCCATGTGTACCTGGTGTTTATAAAACAATTATTGATAAAGCCTGAGCCCAGAGAGTGGGGAGGTGGAGGAGAGAATTCAAGGCAGATGAAGGTGAAGGAATGGGGAAGGGGGTAGTGAGTGGGACTATCTCCTGAGTATGGGGTTCACTGACAGCTGGCCCTGAAGACACAGGGTCCCTATCCAAACGGTGCTCAAATTTGAAAGTGTGCTCAAATCCACACTGTAAAGGTTTGTCCTTTGCAGTATGAGCCACCCCCAGCAGGTTCTGATCACCTGCCCCGATTAGGCTGGAGAAAAGGCAGTGATGCAAAAGGAACAAAGGATGAGGACAACAAACTGGGTCTCAGTAAAACTTCACTGTGGCTCTCCCAAATGTCTCTGGACATTTCTGTCTCCTTCACATCTCATCTTCCTCTAATGCAAGCCGGATGCCAACAACTCCCAAATTTTCCCTGTAGTCGTATCTGTTCTGAAGTCTGACACTGGTGCATCCAACTCCCCACACCTGACTGCTCTCCTTTATTTTAGAAACATCTGAAACTTAACTTCTGAAGCCTCGGTGGCTGTCAGTGTTAACATTCACTTGGCTCATGTTGCATGTCATCTGCTTCTCATGTGGGTTGTTCCAGGATGTAGCCCAAGGGGCAGGTTTACCCTGGAAGGTTGTCATTGTAGCAGACAGAGAAGAAAAATCTACAAAACACAGGATCTCTCAAAACCTCTGTTTAGAATGGGGCACATCACTTCTCTTGCATTTCAGAGGCCAGAACAATGAAATGGCATGCTGGTAACAGGTGCGGCTGGTGCCACCCTCGGCTGTACTGGGGGGAGGGGCACTGCGTCACCTGACACCCAGAGTCTGTGGCATCTCTGCAGCCTCGGGAAGCCTGCTCTGGAGGTGGGAGACATTTCTTGCTTAGACCATGGTCCTTTCTCCTGGGGATAATTTCTCAGCCCACTTTTCCCCATAGTTCCTGGCTTTTCCTTTCTAAGATGTACTGCTTTTTCATTACCCAGCATGGCCACATCAGAAGAAGGCATTAGGGATTTTGCCCATTAGGGAAAAAAATTAGCTCTCTCAACTTTCTTTGGGTTCAAAGATATTGGGGGGGGGGCAGGGTGTGCTCCTTCATAACCCCTAGGTCTGCCCCTTTTATCTCCAGTCAACCCATGGTTTGCTTTCTGCCACTAGGTCAGTTTGCATTTTTGGAATGTATCTACATATCTACACATGAAATCCTACAGTAGATTCTTTCTGATCTAGCATCTTTTACTTGGCATAACTATTTCGAGTTTCATCCATACTGCACTATGTATCAATAGTTCATTTGTTTTTTATGCAGAGTTTTTAACCAGTTTTTATCTGGCTGTACATATACAGCACAAATCATCCATTCACCTGTCGTTGATTACTAGGGGTTGTATAGGTCATAGCTACTACAGACACAGCTACCATCAATATCTGTGCACGTGTTTTTGTGTGGGTATATGCTTCTTTCATATCTCTTGGGTAAATATATAGGAGTCAATGTCTGGCAAACAAAGTAGGCACCTATTTAACTCGTAAAGAAACTTCCAAACCATCACCCAATGAAGTTCTACTATTTTACATTCCCACCAGCAGGGTATGAGAGTTTCAGTTCCTTCACATCCTCTCCAACACTTGGTATTTTCAGGCTTTTAAATCTTAAGACATTCTAAAAGTGCGTAATAGTATCTCATTGTGGTTTTAATTTGCATTTTATGAATGACATTGAGCATTTTCGTGTACTTATTAGTCCTCTGTATATATTCTGTGGTAAAGTGTCTACTCAAATCTTTTGCTAATTTTTTATTAGGTTACATATATTTACATAAATGAGTTTCTAAAGTTCTTTATATATTCTGGAAGCAGTATATGTGTGTGTGTGTGTGTGTGTGTGTGTGTGTGTATACATACATTTGTGTGTGTATCTTCATTTTATATATATATGTATCTTTTGCAAATATGTTATCCCAGCTATTTATGGCTTTTCATTTTCTTACCAATGTCTTTTGAAGGACAATTGTTTTTCTTTTTTTGTGTTTCAGAGGACTGAACCCAGGAGGTAAGCACTCTACCACTGAGCTACATCCCAAGTCCTTTCAGAAACTTTTAATTATTGAAAGAGGGTCTCAATAAGTTACCAAGCTGGTTTCAAACTTGGGATATTCATGCCTCAATCACCTGAAAAGCTGGGATTGCTTCTGTGTGCTACCACAACGGAATTAAAGAACAACTTTTTAATTGTGATAAAGTCGTTGAAACTTCTGACCTCCAGAACTGTAAGATAACACCTTTATGTTGCCTTAATTCACTAAGTTTATGATCAATGGTTATAGCAGCAATAGGAAACTCATATAATGGTCTACCTTCAAGGGATATTACACAACTAGGTATAATATTAGAATCTTATAATAGTAAACTTGATCAAGAAAAAGAGCAGCAGTCAATGGAAATAAAGTAGCACTTCAAATAAAGTAGCAATGGTTTTCAAAATTCCAGGATTGCAGAATAGGTGTGGCTGCCACATGCTTATTAGAAGCAGAGACCTGGCAGTCTGGTCCTCTTTCTCTCTTCCTCCCAGCCTCCCCACCCCCCTTCGCAGTCTAGTTTTCTTTTTCTTTCCTTCCTTTTATTTTGGTGCACTTTATTTCTTTAACCAGATTTCTGTTTGAGAAGAGGTCTTACTGATTAGAAAATTCCGATGAGTATTTCCAGATGGTGCCTGCAAGTACCTTCAAAGTTACCTTTACTACAAAATAGATGGTATTGAATATATGAGATGTTTGGCTCTTAGTCTCCCTGAAGATAGTTAGAATTTTTATACCATGAAACATAGAATCCATTCCATATGCATCCCTTTGATAGACTCAGTACAAAGCATGGCTGCTACACATATCCCTTTAGAACAAAACCTATACAAGTATAGTAGATTATAGCAGCTAAAATATAGTAGGTCATCCCATGTTCTTGGAAAGGCAGAATTAATGTTATCAAAATGGTCACATTGCCAAAAGCATTATACAGATTCAGTGCAATCCTCATCAAAATACCAATGACATTTTTCACAGAACTAGGAAAAACAGTTCTAAAATTCATTTGGAAGAATAAGAGACCTAGAACAACAAAAGCAATTCTAGTGTTCCTCTAATCCTCCTATGCTCCCCATCCCAACCCAACTGTGCATCGGCTTCCTTATATTAGAGAAAACATTTGGCATTTGGCTTTTTGGGATTGGCTAACTTGGGTAGGGAGGGGAAGGGAGGGGGCAAAAGGGTGAAGAACAAAAAAAAGATGGTAGAATGAGATGGATATCATTACCCTAAGTGCATGTATGAAGTCACAAATGGCGTGAATATACTTTGTATACAACCAGAGATGTGTAAAAATGTGCTCTACAAGTATAATATGAAATGTAATACATTCTTCTGTCATTTCTAACAACTTAGAATAAAAAATAAATTAAAAAAAAGATGGCATTCTGCTGTCTTTTGGCTTTAATGTTTTGTGATAAGGGAAAAAAAAGAACAACAAAACAACAAAAGCAATACTGAGAAAGAAAAGCAATGCTGGATGCATCACAATGCTGGACCTCAAATTATACTACAGAGCTACTATAACAAAAACAGCATGGTATTGACATCAAAACAGACATGAACGAAATGGAACAGAAGACATGGAGACTAGCACACACAGATATGGTTGTATGATACTCAACAAAGGTGCTAAGTACATACATACAACTGAGAAAAGATAGCCTTTTAAACAAATAGTGCTGGGGAAACTGGATATCCATATATAGAAGAATGAAACCAGATCCCCATCTCTCACTCTGCACAAAAGTCAACTCAAAGTGGGTCAAGGACCTAGGAATGAGATCAGAAACTTTGCAACTTCTAGAAAAAAATACAGACTCAACATTCAACATATGGTATAGGCACCGACTCCCTTAACAAGACTCCTAAGGTGCAAGAAATAAAATAAAAAATCAGTAAGTGGGATAGCATCAAGTTTATAAGCTTCTACACAGCAAAGGAAACAAGAGTGTGAAGAGAGAACCTACAGAGTGGGAAAAGATCTTTGCCAGTTGCTGCTCAGACAGGGAATCAATATCCAGAATACATAAAGAAATCAGAAAAATTAACACAAAAACAAGAAAAACAAATAACCCAATTAATAAATGGGGAAAAGAATTAAATAGTCATCTTTCAAAAGAAGAAATACAAATGGCCAATAAATATGTGAAAAATGTTCAACATCTCTAGCAATCAGGGAAATACAAACCAAACTCCTTTGATATTTTGCAGGAGCCCTGTTTGGGGAGATAGCTAAGATTGCGGTTGACTATTGGGCCATAGACATTTTTGGGCATTTCCGCTTTCCGTAGTCTGACGGGATCTCGCGGGACTTGGTCGAGGCTCTCGAGAGATTTGAACGGTGACAGAGCAGATCGAGCGAGCGCCATTGCTGCTCGGGCGCATGGGAAGAGACCAGAGGGAGAAAAGACAGGGTTATCGCTATTGTATAGATATATTGTAGTTTCTTGTAAGATTAAAGAATATTTTCGTCTCCATCCTGTCTCTGGACTCCTTCCCACGGCGCTGCCGTTCCAGGCTGCAATCCTTTTCCGGCGACTACAGTTGGTGGCCCGTACGGGGAATTCAGCACGGCAGGTAAGAACTGAGAAACCTCGCAGGAGTCTCTAGTCAGAGCGGTTAAAATGGGTTCGAAAATATCTAAGACCCAAGTGTACGAGGCTCTTGATGAATTCTTTGATATAGATGAGTCTGTCGTTAGTGAGGAGGATTTAGAAAACAGTGAAGGCGATCATGAAAGCGTAGATTCCGCTGAGTCAACTAAGACCAGTAAGGAGAGTATTAGAAGCGTCCCCAAAATGACAAAGATCCGAGCTGCTAAAGCTATTCAAGATTTATTAGAGATACTTCAAGGATACATGGTCTCAATTGAACCTGGGACTCAGGATGTTACTGAGTCAGTTAGGACCAATGAGAGTAGTAGTAGTGAGGAGGAATTAACTAAAGGTGATTTTGAGAAAATGAACAAAAGGAAATTAAGGAAGACCAAGATAAGGGATCATCAAGTGGAGGAACTTGTGTCCTCTACTCCCCCATGGGTGAAATCGATTACAGAAAATATGAAGGGTATCACTAGGCGTTTGCATACCCTAGAAACAGAAATAAAAAGTCTTTCTGAGCGCTTATGTGCTCTCGAGGGTAACTCACAGATACGTTGGGAACTGCCAGTATTTGAATATGAAAATGGACGGAGGGACCACCAGCCAATAGATTTCAAAACAATAAAAAATCTTAAAGAGGCAGTAATGACTTATGGACCCCAAGCTCCTTTCACGTTGAGTATACTGGAGTCCCTTAACACCTTTAGCTTAACCCCCGCAGACTGGAAACGTCTATGTAAAGCAACATTAAGTGGGGGACAATACTTGGTTTGGCGATCGCAATTTCAAGAACTTTGTATAGAAACAGCTAAAAGAAATGCAGATGCGGGGTTTGGAGACCATAATATAGAAATGCTCACAGGAGAAGGGCAATTCGCAGACGTACAGGATCAAAAATATTATACCCCAGGAGTATATGCTCAGATAAACGCAGCTGCCTTAAAGGCATGGAAAACTGTACAAGGACCTGGGGATCTACAAGGTAGCTTGTCCAAAGTAATTCAAGGACCTAATGAACCATATGCTGAATTTGCTGATCGACTTTTGAGAACTGCAGGTAGAGTTTTTGGAGAAATTGATCAAGTTATGCCATTAGTTGTCCAATTAGCGTACGAAAATGCTAATAAGTATTGCCAGGAAGCCATCAGGCCATGGAAAAATAAAAAGGATCTTTCCATATATATACAATTATGTAAAGATATAAATGATGCCTTTGTCACAGGGAATATGATTGCAGCAGCTGTGAGAGATGCTGCCCCTCAAAATTTTACAAGAGCTCAACATAAACATTATAATCAATCAGGATATTCTAGGCAAAATTATCATAATCAATCAGGCTATTCTAGGCAAAATCCTAAAAGAGATATATAAGACCAAATTCATACCGTGCTCCAGGTTGCTGCCCCAGGTGTAAGAAAGGAAATCATTGGGCCAATAAATGCTATTCAAAATTTGACATCCATGGAAATCCTTTGTTAAGGAATTCAAAAAACGGGGCAAGGGGCCCAATGCCCCGGGGCCCACAAATGTACGAGGCATTGGAGGAGGAGTATCCTCAAGCATCCACTCAGATGCTTCCCCGACACAATCCCTATTACCCATCCACTCCCTCGCCAGAGGAACAGGAGGAAATGCAGGATTAGACCTCTGTTCCACCGCCCGAATAGTGTTAACACCTGAAATGGGGGTTCAACTGATTCCCACAGGAGTCAGGGGACCTCTTCCCTCAGGGACTGTAGGACTTATTATCGGGCGAAGTCCTGAGAGCTTATTAGGTTTGCAAGTGACCCCAGGCGTAATAAACTCAGACTATAAAGGGGAAATAAAAATAATGCTTAGCTCACCCCAAAGTATAAGTTCTATTAATCAGGGAGATAGAATTGCTCAGCTGCTCCTCCTTCCAAATTTACATAAGTCATTTAAAATGAATATGCCTCTAAATAGGAACAATAGAGGATTTTGTTCCACTGATTCGAAACCCATGGTTTGCTGGGTTCGGGACTGTACAAGGAGGCCTATGTGTAAAATAAGAATCCAAGGAATAGAAATGGAGGGTCTTATAGATACTGGAGCTGATTCTTCCATCATTAATTTACGTCAATGGCCCAAACACTGGCCTCTGCAAAAAGCTTCAACCAGTTTAAGAGGCTTGGGATATAATAACCTCCCAGAAAAAAGTGCGGTAATTTTAAAATGGGAGGATGATGAAGGACATAAAGGCACGTTTCAGCCTTATGTTTTACCTAATCTACCGGTTACTTTATGGGGAAGAGATATTTTACAACAAATGGGAGTACACCTTGCAACCAAACCTGCAGGTGTTAAATGTAAAAATCTACAGAGTAATCTTAACCCTATAAGAAATCATCAAAAAGTACAGGGTAAGCTTAACCCTAAAAGAAATCATTATCATATAGGAAAAAGACATTTTTCTTCGGGGCCACTGAGAAAATAATTTTGAAAATACCATGGCTTTCTGATAAGCCAGTGTGGGTCCCTCAGTGGCCCCTATCTAAAGAGAAATTACAAGCGGCCCACCTACTAGTTCAGGAACAATTAGAAGCAGGACATATAGAACCTTCCACCTCTCCCTGGAATTCCCCCATATTTGTGATCAAGAAAAAATCAGGAAAATGGCGATTATTACATGATCTTAGACAAATTAATAAAACCATGCAAGTCATGGGCCCTACTCAACCTGGACTTCCGAATCCTATAGCTATTCCAAAAAAATTCCATGTTATTAGTCTTGATATAAAGGATTGCTTCTTTTCTATTCCCCTACATCCTCTGGATGCCCCCAGGTTTGCCTTTTCAGTTCCTTCTATTAACAATAATGGCCCTGATCAGAGATATCAATGGAAGGTTTTGCCACAGGGAATGGCTAATAGCCCCACCATATGCCAAATATATGTGGACAAGGCCATCCAACCCATTAAAAATAAATATCCAAACCTCATGTGTCTACATTACATGGATGATATTTTACTGGCCCACCCTAATCAAAAAATCTTATTTAATATATTCAGTGACGTGGTAGAAAATTTAAAAAAATACGGATTATATATAGCAGAAGAAAAAGTTCAAACCAGATCTCCCATATTATATTTAGGATTTAAAATCATGGATACTTTTGTTAGACCCCAAAAAATTTTAATAAATAAAGAACATTTAACCACGCTCAATGATTTCCAAAAACTATTGGGAGACATTAATTGGCTTCGCCCTACACTAAACCTCACTACTGGCCAATTAAAACCTTTATTTGATATCCTTCGAGGGGACCCTGATCCATCCTCACCGCGAACATTGACTCCTGATGCTAGGAAAGCTTTAAAGGTAGTAGAAAAAGCCATCGAAGGAGCTCATTGTGACAGATTTGATTTAACTCAACCGCTGATATTGATTATTATTTCTTCACAATATACACCCACAGGAGTATTTTGGCAACAAGGGCCTTTATTATGGATACATTTGCCTATCTCTCCTAAAAGCATAATTGAGTCTTATACCTCCATGGTGGCTAAACTTATTCTTCAAGGACTTAAAACTTCTACTAAAATATTTGGCATTCACCCTGCTACTATTATTACTCCCTATTCATCGTCACAGATTGAATATTTATGCTTCAACGATAATGACTGGGCTATAGCTAGATGCTCTACCTCTGCAAATTTTGATAATCACCTTCCTAAGTCTCCTATATTATCTTTTTGTATTAATCATCCTATTATATTTCCACAGGTAATAAAAAATCAACCTATTCCTAAGGCATTTAATGTATTTACAGATGGGTCCTCAAATGGTACTGCTGCAGTAGTCACTACAAAAGAAAATATGACTTACATAACTGCACACAAATCAGCTCAACTAGTGGAATTGGAAGCTGTGGTAAGAGCTCTGGAAAATTTTAGAGACCAGCCCATAAACATTTTTTCAGATAGCCACTATATTGTACAAGCCGTCCCAAAATTAGAGTTAGCAGGACCAATAGCACCTCATACTCCAGCTTTTAAATTGTTTTATCAAATACAAAAACTTTTGTGGGCAAGAAAAGAACCTCTATTCATAGGCCATATTAGAGCACATACTAATTTGCCTGGCCCCCTCCATGAAAGTAATCAAAAGGCTGATGAACTTACAAAAACAATATTTATACTTTCAGCGCTACAACAAGCTACTTTATTTCATTCCCAGTGTCACGTCAACAGCACCACCTTGCAATGTAGGTTTAAAATCACAAAGGAGCAAGCCAGAACAATTGTAAAAGATTGTAAATCTTGTATGACACATTTGCCCAATCCTCATTTTGGTGTTAACCCTAGAGGATTAATGCCCAATCATTTGTGGCAGATGGATGTTACTCATGAGCCAAGTTTTGGAAAATTGCGATTTATTCATGTGACCATAGATACATGCTCAGGCATGATTTTTGCTTCCTTACATTCTGGAGAAAAAGTTAAAGATGTCACATCTCATTGTTTACAAGCTTTTGCTGCATTGGGCATCCCCAAAATGCTTAAAACAGATAATGGCCCCGCATATACGTCCTCATCTTTCAAAGAGTTTTGTGCAAAATTCAACATATCCCATAAAACAGGCATCCCATACAATCCTCAGGGTCAGGGCGTTATTGAAAGAGCAAACCGCACACTAAAAGTTATGTTGTTAAAACAGAAAGAAGGAAACTGGAAAAATCCTAAGGACAGATTGGCAGTTGCCCTGTTTACCTTAAATTTTTTAACTTTAGACTCTGATGGTTATTCTGCTGGAGACAGACATTGGAACCCACATCAACAACATAAACCTTTGGTTTACTGGAAGGATGTTCTTTCAGGTACATGGAAAGGTCCAGATCCAGTGTTAATTTGGGGGAGAGGATCTGTTTGTGTTTTTCCAAAGCATGAATCCTCTCCAATATGGATACCATCTAGATTAATAAAGCAAGTACCAAATCAAAAGGATCAAGATGAAGTTGTTGAGGAATCAAGATTAATAAAAAAGGTACAAAATCAAGAGGACCATGATGAAGATATGGAATGATTCCCTTAAAAGAGTCCTTCAAAATACGTCACAACTTAAGTATCATTCCTCCCGGCTGGGACTAAGAGATCTCTCTTTAGTGTGCACACAATTGTATTTTTTTTTCTTTTTATATATGTGTTTATGTCTGTGTATTTGTCTAAATTTCATGTTAATGTGACGTCACAAATATATGTTTGTATGTGCGTCTGTCCAGTGTGACATCAAAAATAACAAAGCGCTTGTGAATATATATATATATTTATATGGATCCAAATAACTCTAATTCATTTAAGTTTGAGAGTATTCAAATTGAGTAAATAATTTTATAAGTGAAGGTACCTTCAATTTTGTTTTATAGGTGTCCCAAGGATTTCTCTTTAGAGAAAAATATGACTAGGGCTGTATAACCTGATATTTTGGTGTTTTGACATAAGGTTGCTTATTTGTTATTAACTTCATTTGTTTAATAAATGATTAATTTCAATCATTTCAACAGGTAAAGGACTGCTGTGTATGCAGAAACTCGAGAGTTCCAGCTAACAAATTATTTCTCCAAAGTGCTTTTAGTTTTTCTTTAATCTATCTTTAATACAGTAAATACCCTCAGTCTTTCTTTGTTTTGTTCTAAATATGATGTTTTGCCAGCTTATGTTTGTGGGAGCTCAGGCTGCAATGTGTGTGAGCAGAAATCAACTTTAATTTTCTAATCTAATAATTCTATTTTTTAGTTTGAAAACTTGCCTCTTGACTCAGTGCTGGAATAGCACTGCCTTTCCTTTAATAATTGATGCTTGAGTCTCTAGGGAGCGGGCCCTGAAGATTTGCCGGTGGCATTGTCTAGACATAAAAAAAGACGGCTGCTGCTACAGATGCAGGGATCGCGGTCGCTGCAAGCATCCCTGCTGCTCAAATGTCAAACAACCTCACCAGCAGTGTGGCCTCTGCTCTGCATGCATGGGGCCTCCTAGATCTACGTGTTATAACAAGTGGACATTTTGATCTTTCATTGTTTGGAACTTCATGGGACAGTACCTTGGGGGTATTTGTTTAGAGAACTCAGTGTGTTACTTGATAGAACTTAGGGCAGCTGATTTGTTTAAAGAATTTGGTATGCCATGCAATTTGGCTCGTCACCAAAAGGCTTGTTGCCTTAAAGCCGCAGCATCTCCCCACAATTGGACGGCTGTTAGTCATCTTACACAGTCGATCCTAAAGGGCTCCATTGGATGGCTGGTTAGCCAATGACGGGTAAGATCCCCAGAGGGGGACAACCTAAGACAGGCACAGTCGCACGGGATAGTCTCATGTGGCCGACATATCAACCTAAGACAGGAGTCAAGGGCACAGCCTTGATTATCCGATGACGGGTAAGAATGTTGGTTGCACATAGACGTCCTAGAGCATCCCCTCTTTTAAAACAAAAGGGGGAAATGCAGGAGCCCTGTTTGGGGAGATAGCTAAGATTGCAGTTGACTATTGGGCCATAGACATTTTTGGGCATTTCCGCTTTCCGTAGTCTGACGGGATCTCGCGGGACTTGGTCGAGGCTCTCGAGAGATTTGAACGGTGACAGAGCAGATCGAGCGAGCGCCATTGCTGCTCGGGCGCATGGGAAGAGACCAGAGGGAGAAAAGACAGGGTTATCGCTATTGTATAGATATATTGTAGTTTCTTGTAAGATTAAAGAATATTTTCGTCTCCATCCTGTCTCTGGACTCCTTCCCACGGCGCTGCCGTTCCAGGCTGCAATCCTTTTCCGGCGACTACAATATTTCATCTCATTCCAGTTACAATGGCAATATCAAGAATACAAATAATAATAATGTTGGAAAGGATGTGGGGGAAGAGGTTCACTCACATAGTTGCTGGAACTGAAAACTAGTACAACTGCTCTGGAAAGCAATTGGAGATTCCTCATAAAATGAGGAATAGAACCACCATATGACCCAGCCATCCCACTTCTTGGTATATATCCCGAAGATCTAAAATCAGCATACTATAGGGGTACAGCCACATCAATTTTTATAGCCGAGCAATTCACAATAGCCAAGCTATGGAACCAACCCAGGTGCCTGTCAACAGACAAATGGCTAAAGAAAATGTGAGATATATACAGTATACAGTTTTACTCAGCTATAAAAGAAAGAATGAAACTATGGTACTGGATGGTAAGTGGATGGAGCTGGAGAACATCGTGTGAAGTGAAATAAGCCAGACCCAGAGAGTCAAGGGTTGAATGTTTTCTCTAGATCAAAATAAGAGGTGGGGTGTGGGGATAAAAGAAAAGGGAGGGGAATCCCATGAAAATAGAAGAGAGATCAGTACAGTAGAGGAAGGAGACTGAGGGGGAGGGAGGTGAGACAGGAAAAGAGGGCACAGTGGAATGAATCTGACCAAACTTTCTTATGTACATAAGTGAATTTCACCACAATGAATTTCACCCATTATATATATCCATATGCAGTAATTAAAAAACAACAAATAAACAAAAGAAAAATCAGTAAAGTAGAAGAGATAGGGAGAGAGAAGAGGGGAGGGAAAGGGCAAGTATTAGGGACCACATTGGAGCAAATTATATTCCGTGCTTATGTAATTATGTCAAAATGAACCCCAATATTATGTATAACTACAATGAACAACTAAAAAATATAGTAGGTCAGGGTTCAAATGCTAGAAATAAAATGATCATTATTCACTGAACTTTCAGAATTATAAAGTCTGTTATGACATTTCCACAAAGTACAAGGTGTTTTAAATGATTTGCTATAAAAATATGAGCTTCTATCTGTGGTGGTAACTTGCTTGACCTATGGTTACGGAAATGACACACTGTTACACCTCTTTCATTTCCTGCCGAGCCTGTTTCTGACTGTAAGAGCTCGCAGTGTGAGTGTTGAGTGGAACAAGCAGGAAGAATAAATATATGTCATTTATAAGCACTGGTAGCTCGTGACTAGAAAGGCACAGCAACAAGCAGTGCATAGAGGTGAGCCATGTGTGAAAAAGATAACTCAGACTCCAAAGAGAAAACCCACACTCACAGGCTCACCACGGGAGGGCCCACACACCGTTCAGGTAAAAACCCATCTTAAGACTTTGATAAGAGATAGTTAGTGATCTTATGTAGAATAAAATTAAACGGACCAACTTGGTTGTCAGGGGTGCTTCTGTTGGGAATCTAGAGGAATTATGAGAACTAGAACATCAATTTTAGAGGCCAGGTCATACTTTTCATGTTATTAAAAGCTGACAGTGTGCAGCTATCAGGCAGCTGAGTTCCTCTTCAGCACCAGTTCTACTGACGTGGGTGCTCTAGAATCATAGAAGATAACACAGGACCAGTTCTCCTGGCCTCCAGGGCCCAGAGTAGCAGCTCCCTGCTGCTGCACGCAGGGCCTGACCTGAGGAAAAGCCCCCTCCACTCCCGGGGGAAGTGCGACCTGCCCAGCTGTGACCAGAACAAGAGGGAGGCACCCGCTGAGCCACTCTTCCACCGTGCCATTCTGCAACTGGCCAAAGGTGCAGCCTTGACTCCACTAACAGGATCGCCGACTGGACGTGAACCAGATCAATTGGCTTAAACTGGAAGGAAAAAAGGAAGGGCTTCCCAGGGTCCATTTTGTTTGAGACTTATTCCTGGGTTCAACTTTTTGTTTGTTTGTTTGTTTGTTTTGTTGTTTTTTGGTTTTTGTTTTGTTTGTTTTTGCTTTGTTTTTGTTTTGATTGACAGTGTTTGTTTGCTTCTGCTCCTCTTTTCTTTCTTTTCTTCCTTCTCACCTTTGTATTTTTTCTTCTTCCTTCATCTTCCCTATATACACCCTGCCATTGCATACTCAACAGAGGCAAAAACAAGTTATACGTAGAAATTGGGATTTCTAGAATGGGTACAAATGAAATATATAGCAAAGTGGTGTTATATATAGTTTATTCTCTATTTTCTTGACTCACTCTCTCTCTCTCCTCTCTCTTACACTAATTTCTACTCCTTTGTCATTTTTTCCCCCGTCTTTCTTTATTTCTTCTCTCAACCGCTGCATAAGTTAGGTTTATATATAAATCGGTCTTTCCACCTAATCATTCACTCCGTTCTCTTTCCTCTCTCGTCAGCTGATACTAAACCACTTCCATAGAACTCTCTTTTCATACTTTCTAAGAAAGAACAATTCAAGACACTCACTTCCTTCTTCCTAAACATATCATCTCTGTGTCCAATACTTGAAACTATAAAACCCCATCAGAAGCGTACAGAGTAAATTGGAAACAATATCTGGGTTAAGTAAATCTGTACATTGTGATCAAACTGGGATTTTTCTGAATAGAAAGTGTTAGATTTTAAAGTGTAAAGGAAATATAAGGGGATCTGATAGCACTGTACTACAGGAGCAACGTAAGGCTTTAAGGTAAAATCAAAATAGTCAAGGTCCCACAGTACAGGAAGATAAGACACACAAGCAATATGAAGAAACAAGGGAAGAAAGTGACCCAAACAAATCAATATACCTCCTCAGTAGATTCCATGGCAAGCACAGTTGGTGAAATGCCAGAGATGGTATTTAGAAATTACATACTCCAAGTGTTTGCAGAACTTAAGAATGAACTAAAAAATGAGATGACAGAGCAAATACAGGAGGTGAAAGATCATTTTGACAAAGAACTCCATAAACAAATACAGGAAGTAAAAGATTACTTCAACAGGGAGATAGAGGCTCTAAAGAGAAACCAAACAGAAATTCCGGAAATGAAAGAAGCAATAAACCAAAATAAAAGCTCAATCGAAAGTATCACCAACAGAGTAGATCACTTGGAAGAAAGAACCTCAGACAATGAAGACAAAATATATACCCTAGAGAAAAATCTAGATTACATAGCAAAAATGGTAAGAAACCAAGAACAGAACATTCAAGAATTATGGGACAACATAAAAAGACCAAACTTAAGAGTGATTGGGATAGAGGAGGGGGCAGAGTTTCAAGCCAAAGGAATGAGTAATTTATTTAATGAAATAATTACAGAAAACTTTCCAAACTTGAGGAATGAATGGGAAAACCAAGTTCAAGGGGCTTACCAAACACCAAACATACAAAATCACAACCCATCCACACCAAGACACATTATAATGAAAATTCCTAATATACTGAGCAAGGAGAGAATATTAAAAGCCACTAGCATATTTCAAGCTCTGAAAGAAAAGGGATGTCAACCAAGAATCTTATATCCAGCAAAATTGAGCTTTAGATTCAAAGATGAAATAAAAATCTTCCACAACAAGCAAAAGTTAAAAGATTTCGCAACTTGAAAGCCAGCACTTCTGAACATCCTGGGCAAAATTTTTCATGAAGAAGAAGAGAAAAATAACAACGAAAATCAACAAAGGGAGATATTAAACTAAGGGAAATACCAACCAGAAGAGAAACCAAATCAAGCGAAAGACCATAATACAAATAAAAATGGATGGGAATAAAAATCACATCTCAATAATAACCCTGAATGTTAATGGCCTAAACTCACCATTCAAAAGACACAGATTATCTGAATGGATTAAAAGAAATGACCCAACAATTTGCTGTCTCCAAGAAATACACCTCGTAGAAAAAGACATCAACAGACTGAAGGTGAAAGGCTGGAAAAGTCTTATCACTCACATGGCCTGCAGAAACAAGCAGGGGTTTCCATTTTCATTTCAAATAAGGTAGACTTCAAGCCAAAGCTAATCAAAAGGGACAAAGATGGATATTTCTTACTACTTAAGGGAACCATTCATCAACAGGATATAACAATCATAGATCTATATGCCCCAAATAATGGAGCACCTACATTCATCAAACAAACTCTTCTCAAGTTCAAGAGTAAAATAGACCACAACACAGTTATTTTAGGGGACTTCAACACACCTCTCTCACCAATGGATAGATCATCCAAACAAAAGCTAAACAAAGAAACTTTAGGCCTCCTTAAAACAATTAATAACTTAGACCTAACAGACATATATAGAATATTTCATCCCTCAGTAAACAAATACACTTTATTCACAGCAGCACATGGCTTCTTCTCCAAAATAGACCATATATTATGTCACAAGGCAACTCTGAGCAAATATAAAAAAATAGAGATACTACCCTGCATTCTATCAGACCATAAAGGGATGAAATTGGAAATCAATGACAAAACAAGGAATAAGAAAAACTACTCCAACAACTGGAAGCTAAACAACATGCTACTGGATGAACAAGGCATTGAAGAAGACATCAAAGAGGAAATTAAAAAATTTCTAGAGGTAAATGAGAACACAGATACATCGTATAGAAATCTCTGGGACACTATGAAGGCAGTAGTAAGAGGGAAATTCATTGCACTGAGTTCATTCCTTAAAAGGAAAAAAAAAACAACAAATAAACGACTTAACATCACACCTCAAAGCTCTAGAAAAAGAAGAACAGATCAACACCAAGAGCAGTAGAAGACAGGAAATAATTAAAATCAGAGCAGAAATTAATGAAATTGAGACTAAAGAAACAATTCAAAGAATTGACAAAACTAAAGGTTGGTTCTTTGAAAAAATAAACAAAATTGACAGACCCTTAGCGATGCTAACAAAAAGAAGAAGAGAAAAAACTCAAATTACTAACATTCGTGATGAAAAAGGGAATATCACAACAAACACCTCAGATATACAGAAGATAATTAGAAATTACTTTGAAAACTTGTACTCTAATAAAATAGAAAATACTGAATGCATTGACAGATTTCTAGAGTTGTATGATTTGCCTAAACTGGATCTGGAGGCTATACACAATTTAAACAGATCGATTACAAGCGAAGAAATAGAAGATGTCATCAAAAAGCTACCAACAAGGAAAAGTCCTGATGGGTTTACAGCCGAATTCTACAAGACTTTTAAAGAAGAACTAATACCAATGCTCTTCAAACTATTTCAAGAAATAGAAAAAGAGGGAGCTCTTCCAGACTCTTCCTATGAGGCCAATATTACATTAATTCCAAAACCAGGCAAAGACGCATCCAAAAAAGAAAACTTCAGGCCAAAAATATCTTTAATGAACATAGATGCAAAAAATCTCAAAAAATTCTGGCAAATCGGATACAAAAACATATCAAAAAGATAGTGTACCATGATCAAGTGGGTTTTATTCCAGGGATGCAAGGCTGGTTCAACATTCAGAAATCAATAAACATAATACATCACATCAATATTTAGAGATAAAAATCATATGATTATCTCAATAGATGCAGAAAAAGCATTTGACAAAATACAGCACCCCTTTATGTTCAAAACACTGGAAAAACTAGGAATATCAGGAACATATCTCAACATTATAAAAGCTATTTATGCAAGGCCCCGAGCTAACATTATCTTAAATGGAGAAAAATTGAAAGCATTCCCTCTAAAAACTGGAACAAGACAGGGATGCCCCCTTTTACCACTGCTATTTAACATAGTACTTGAAACTCTGGCCAGAGCAATTAGACAGATGAAAGAAATTAAAGGGATCCAGATAGGAAAAGAAGAGCTCAAATTAGCACTATTTGCTGATGACATGATAATGTACCTAGAAGGCCCAAAAAACTCTACCAGAAAACTTTTACAACTAGTAAATGAATTCAGCAAAGTAGCAGGATACAAAATCAAACCCATAAGTCAAAGGCATTTTTGTACATCAGTGACAAAGCCTCTGAAAGGGAAATGATGAGAACTACCCCATTTACAATAGCATCAAAAAAAAAAAAAAATACCTGGGAATCAACTTAATGAAAGAGGTGAAAGACCTCTATAAGGAAAATTATAGAACACTAAAGAAAGAAATCATACACGAACTCAGAAGATGGAAAGACCTACCTTGCTCTTGGATAGGTAGAATCAATATTGTCAAAATGTCCATACTACCAAAAGCATCATACAGATTTAATGTAATTCCAATCAAAATCCCAATGTCATTCTTCAAAGAAATAGAAAAAGCAGTCATGAAATTCATCTGGAAAAATAAGAGACCCAGAATAGCCAAAGCAATCCTGAGCAAGAAAAGTGAAGCAGGGGACATCACCATACCGAACTTTAAATTATACTATAGAGCAATCGTAACAAAAACAGCATGGTATTGGCACCAAAACAGACTAGTAGACCAATGGTATAGAATTGAGGACACAGAGACTAATACATATAATTTCAGCTATCTTATATTAGACAAAGGCGCCAAAAATGTACAGTGGAGAAAGGATAGCCTCTTCAACAAATGGTGCTGGGAAAACTGGAAAGCCATATGCAAGAAAATGGAATTAAACCCTTATCTCTCACCATGCACAAAACTCAATTCAAAGTGGATCAAGGAGCTAGGAATTAGACCAGAGACAATACACCTAATAGAAGAAAAAGTAAGTTCCAATTTCCAACATGTCAGATTAGGCCCCAAGTTCCTTAGTAAGAATCCTGTAGCACAAGAATTATTACCAAGAATTAATGAATGGGATAGATTTAAACTAAAAAGCTTCTTCTCACCAAAAGAAACAATCAGTGAGGTGAATAGAAAGCCAACTAATTGGGAACAAATATTTAATACGTGCACATCAGATAGAGCACTAATTTCTAGAATATATAAAGAACCTAAAAAACTTAACACCAAAAAAAACAAATAACCCAATCAATAAATGGGCTAAGGAATTGAAAAGACACTTCTCAGAAGAAGATACACAATTAATCAACAAATACATGAAAAAATGCTCAACATCGCTGGCAATTAGAGAAATGCAAATCAAAACTACTCTAAGATTTCATTTCACTCCAGTCATAATGGCAGCTATTAAGAACTCAAATAACAATAAATGTTGGAGAAGATGTGGGGGAAAAGGCACACTCATACATTGCTGGTGGGACTGCAAAATGGTGCAACCGATATGGAAAGCAGTATGGAGATTTCTTGGAAAACTGGGAATGGAACCACCCTATGACCCAGCTATCCCACTCCTGGGTCTATTCCCAAAGGACTTAAAAACAGCATATTACAGTGACACAGCTATCTCAATGTTTGTAGCTGCGCAATTCACAATAGGTAGGTTGTGGAACCAACCTAGATGTCCCTCAGTAGATGAGTGGATAAAGAAAATGTGGTATATATACAAAATGGAATTTTACTCAGCAATAAAAGAGAATAAAATAATGGCATTTGCAGGTAAATGGATGAAGTTGGAGAATACAATGCTAAGTGAAATTAGTCAATCTCAAAAATCCAAATACCGAATGTTTTCTCTGATATAAGGAGGCTAGTTCACAGTGTTGTTGGATGGGGGTACATAGGAGGATTAGAGGAACACTAGAATGGTCAAAGGAAAGGGAGGGGAAGGGAAGGAGCAAGGGGGGCGGAGGGGGAAAGGAAAAAAATTGGTGGTTGAATGAGATGGATATCATTATCCTAAATGCATGATTGAAGATCTGAATGGTACTTACATACTTTGTATACAAACAGTTGTATGTAAAAAGATGTTATATATGTGCATTATGAATTGTAATACATACTACTACTATAAATAAAAAAAAGAAAAAAGAAGAAGAAGATAACACAGAATTATAATGAGGACGATCGCCACTAGAATCCAAAGTCTGCACTTCACTGCTGGCTCAGGCGCTCCCAATTGGAAGCTCTCTGGTCCTGGAGAGAAGCTGGGGCCTCCCAGCTTTACAATGGTACTCAGCTGTTTGATTAGAATTAAATCCATTCTCACCCATACACACAGCAAATATTTATTGAGTGCCTGTTGGGTGTCAGGCACTGTTTCTGTCTCTGGGGACACAGCAGTTCTTTCTTGTTGCTCCTTAGGATTATGTTCATACAGTTCCCACAGTTTTAGAAGAGATGAAGCTGAGTAGTAAATGAGTCACAGAGGCCGGCCAGCCCAGGGTGCTGGGCAGCCAGGTGGCTGCTGTTGTTCTGCATAGATTGCAGAGGAAGTGTGGTCACTCCTCACCTTCTACCCTGCAATCTCACCAGATTGGTTTTTATGGTAGGCGGGGTTGAGGGTTTTTTTTGTGTTTTTTTTTTGGGGGGGGGACTGGGGATTGAACCTGGGGTGCTTTACCACTGAGCTACATCCCCAGCCCAATAGTTTTTTTTTTTTTTTTTCCTAATAGCATTTTTGAAGTTGACACAATAGGAAAATTGGGGAAATACTTGTAGTTAAGAGTATTTTTTTAAAACTTTAACTTTTCAATTCTGAGACCAATGAGAATTTCATTCCTTACAGGCATGCAGCAATCTAGATTCCCTTAATCATAGTAAAAAATTTCACTGCAAACAAATGTCAAAGCATACTGCCAAAACAACAGCTTTAAATTCTATTTCACAAGTGAAGACATCTTCACACCGTCAATCAAAGAGATCATTTTGATTTTGTCACGACTCCTATCTCCACTAAAGGCTGAGATGAGAAGTTTGGCAAGCTGGTTGTTCTGAAGCTGCTGATGAAAAGGGTATCAGAGAAAGAGCTGGATCTTGGAGGAAAAAACCTGGTAAGATTTATTATTTTAGAATATTACTTAGAATGCTTCATTTCATAATGCTTTAAACTAATGGAATAGCATCCAAATCACTCTGAGGATTAATCTTTACAACTGTATGAGCAAAGCAGATAATACTGAATTCAACAGATATTTACTGAATATCTGCATGAATAGTGCAGGGTATAAATTAACATACTATGATGCTCTAAGGGAATTACAACTTCAAGAAAGATGAAAAAGAGGAAACTGATACTGAGCACCTATAGCCTGATGGCCACAATTCTAGATGCTTTAATATTCACAAAAGATAGCTGCTGTTAACATGTGAAGAAAAGAACCCTCACAGGGGTTAAGCTGCCTGCACTCGACGCTGGTCAAGCTGGGATTTAAATCCACGTTTGCCTAACTTCAAAATCCATACTTCTTACATGAAGCCACGCTGCCACAAGGTCCAAGAGCCCTCGTATCACCGAAGCCTTTTTGATATCTAATACTAGGTATAGTGTCCACTGCTCACTGTGTCCACCTCACTGAAGTAGCTCAACACCAAGTGCTCTTCTCTCTTCCAATTCATCAAGGTGCTGGAGGACGCCATCTCACACTCACTCAGTGTATGGGTGCACATGAAATAGGAGGAGGGGACACAGAGGGGCACATGGGGCTTTTGCCTTCTGCAGGTCAGCGAGTCCCCTGGAGACTCCGTGTTACAACCTGGTTGAGAACGAGCAGTCCCATGGAGAGTAACTGACAAAACAGCTCTTCAAGAAAAGTTGTGCAAACCAGACAGAAGGGAACCCGAGTTATAAGGTCACACAACAGAGCTCGTTTCTGTCTTTGCCAGTTATGGGACCCTGAGTCAGAGTGTAGCCTCAGTTGACCTTAGTGTCCTCATCTATAACATGTACACAATGACACCTGTGTCAGAGGCCAGGGTCACAGCTCTGCTAGCCAGTGCCTTTGTGCAAATCTAAAGTGGCTTCTCTTCTGGGCTGGTGAATTAGAAAAAGTGCTCTCTCTGGGTGTACACCTTGGACACAGGGGTTGGCAAGGAGAGATGGCATGCTTTTGCAAGGACATGAGTCCCTTCCTCTGTGGCAAGTGGCTGGAAGCACAAAGTCCAGGCTGATGTTCAGGCCCCTTAGCCCTGTGCTGGCCCCACACAACGGTGCAGGGCATCTCACTTGGGCAGTGTGTAGACAAGACAAGACAAGGCTGCTGAATGCGGGATCATATGTGAGAGAGCTGGGGCGGGATGAAGGCAAGGGAGAAGGAAAGAAAACAGGAGGAAGGGAGGGACGGCGTCGGGAAGAGAGGGAGGGAAAGAGAAAGAGGAAGCAGGTATGTTCAGCCACAGGTCACGCCATATGAAGGGAAACAGCATCCTGAAATAATTTGCTGGATTTTATACGTATTTTTCTGGGGTGAGGGTTTATAGTTTTCAACTAAAAAATGACAGAAGACAAAAACACATGTCCTTATGAAATATATGTGTAAGTCTGTTCTTCTCCAGTACTACCCCAAGCCTCACTGTGATCCTCCCATCCAAAATGAGGCCCTCAGCAGCCCTGAGGTGTCCGTGACCAAGCTGAGTGACCAACTCTACCTGCACACTCGCATGTCCCTAAGAGATCCAATCCTTTGCAAGTGGGAAAAAGCCACACATAATTCAACAGGCCTATAGGAATGGGTGAACTGCTTCCTGGTCACTGTTTCCCTTTCTCTTTCAAATCAGAACTTGTATCAGTTTTTCCTTTTCCCCCTCTAGGTTTAGTTCTTGCTTTTATGGTTTTTTTTTCTTTTTTCCTCCTCTTCTGAAGCTCACATTTCCTCCTCACATCTGAAGCAACCTCAGTAAGGGCGCTCCTTTGTCCTGAGGAGTGGCACCTGAGACCATCTGGATTTACAAAAACACACACTGTTGCGGGGAGCAAGCTGGGCTCTGGCCTTTGGTGAGCAAGTATACCTGGCAGCCTGGGGGGGGGGGTGTGGTGCTTCCAGAGCAGCACAGCAGGTTCCCAGACAGCCCCAGACTTAGTCAACACCATCTCCTTAGATGTTGCCAAGTCTCAGTGTGTCCAAAGTGTTTCCTGAGCCCAGCTTCTTCTCCTGGAGGGACCATCTCTCCTCTAACTTCTTAAGGACAGCTCTATTTAGAGGCCCTACCGGTGCTCCAAATCAAAGCTTAACTGACTCAGCTGAGAAACAGGGTGGGTTTACTGAAGGAAGGAAGGAAAAGTGAAGAGAAGAAAGTCAAGTTCCTGTGGGAACCTTGAGGAATGCCTGTGCTTGTTCCTCTTATTCAGTAAAAGGGCAGCAGATGTAAAACCAATCTGGAAGAACCAAAGCCAAGCCATTTGGCCTGTGAACTACAAAGGCCTCATGCTACTCTCCCACAGAAACAGATCTGGTGACCCTGGCTGCACTGGTGAGAAAGAATTCTGAGACAAGAAACCTGATTACCTGGGGCTGGGGCTGGGGCTCAGTGGTAGAGCACTTGCCTAGTATGTGTGAAGCCCTGGGTTCCATCCTCAGCACCATGGAAAAACAAATAAATAAAATAAAGGTATTGTGTCCATCTACAACTAAAAAGAAAAGAAAAGAAACCCAAGTACCTGATTCTCAGCTGCCTGCTACCCACTTCCCTGGCCCCATCCCCAGATGCTTCCTCAGAAAATGTCTGCCATTTTAAAGAAGAATTAAAAAAAACTGCAAGTCTTCTAAATTATACTCATTAATACAATAAAAAATGAAGATAAAAGATAAAAATGATAAGAAGAATGAAAAACAAATACTTATCATGTACTTTCTGCTACAGAGAATGATACAAAACAAAAATTCCTGCCCTTATAGAATTTGTGTTCTTCTGGAATATAATAATTATATCGATAAATGTAAAATGGGACAATCCCTTAACGTTAAAGATTCCCAGATTTTAAAACTACCACAACTAACAACAACAAAAATCCTTTGCTATATATCAGATATGCATTTAAAACAAAAAGATTCAGGAAGAATTAATGAAGACATACAAGGTAAAACAAGGAAGGAAGAAAGCAGAGTTGTAATATTAATTGTAGATAAGAATAATCTAAAGCAAACTAACTGAACAAAAATATCTTGGAAGCCTGGACCAATATGCTTCTTGATATCATCAGTATCACCTTTGCTTGTGGTTTGCTCTCACAAAAAAAAAAAAAAAAAAAAAAAAAAAAATGGTGACAGGTAAGGAGGGAAGAAAGGTGGAAAAAAGTGACATGAAGCACTTGCCCAGCACATTGAGGCCCTGGATCCAGTGCTAGCACTGCAGAAACCAAGACAGACACAGTGTGATAAAAGATATTTTTCTGTTGAAAACGATAGAATTCACCAATCCTTGGCCTAGGTGGTACAAGCAGCACACAGGTTGTGATTTTTTTTTTTTCCAATAAAAATCTGACACCAAATGAGACTTGAATTCCATCCTTCCTTTTACTAACTGTGAGGTTTTAACCATGTCATTAACTGACTTGGGATTCAGTTTAATCACTTGTAAAATGAGGTAGTGAAATGCAGTGACCTTGCAGTAAAATGTGTCTTTAGTGCTGTGATTTCACTGTTATGAATATGTAGGATGATGATGTCTCAAATATATATGGACACTGATTTAAAGATAAAATAGCTTTGTAAGAAACTGCACCTTTCATTTTTCAGTGTTGTGACCTCCTGTCTCATCTGATTCAGAAGAACTTTGGTTATCTCTAGCTCACTGTCCGAGAGGTTAATTCTTCTCTTTGAGTCTTCTTCTTGCCTTTCTTTTGCAGTCAGCTCTTCCTGTAAAGCTTTATATAATTGTTGACAAGTCATTAAAGAGTCTTCTTTTTCTTTAAGCAGCCTAGTGTGCCTAAAAAGGAACCAGGAAAAAAAAAATCTCACCAGCATGCATTAGGTGTTTTTTTTTTTTTTTTTTTTTTTCTTATAAATGTTTTTCTTTTCTTTTATTTATTTTTATGTGGTGCTGAAGATTGAACCCTTGCCTTATACTGGCTAGGAAAATGCTCTACCACCGAGCCACAACTCCAGCCCCATAGATAGTATGTTTTTATATTTATCAAAGGTATATGAAAAGCTCATTTGAAATTAGAGACTATAACTGTAACCTTAAAAAGTAAAGATATTTAGAATATGATAGCTTTGTGATCTTCAACTTTTCCCATCTATGTAGAGGCAAAAGCAACGAACAATCATAGGACATGATAACACTGGGTTAGGTATTACACATATAAACAACTAAGAAGAAAAGTAGTCCATTTTAAATAATGTTTTCAAATTTAATTATAAAAATATCAATTAAAAGTTTACAGTGTATACCGTGATTCAGAAATAACAGATTCAAACTTCAGTTTCCTTAGTTCTCTTTGACAGTCATCAGCTTCATTAGATTTAGTCCTAAAATAATAAAGTATTTTAAATTAGTTAAAATATAGTATATTACAAGTAAAGTATAAATATTGTCTGTATCATTATTTTACTCATCCACAAAATAATTTAAGACCTTTAAACTATTATGTCTTTAAAGAAATAAGCATTTAGTCCACTTTTTAAATTTTAATTTGTTATATATGACAGCAGAATGCATTACAATTCATATTACACATGCAGAACACAATTTTTCATATCTCTGGTTGTACATAAAGTAGAGTCACAGTCTTCATACGGGTACTTAGGGTAATGACACCATTCATTCCACTGTCTTTCCTGCCTTCCCTTCCCTCATACGGGTACTTAGGGTAATGACATCCATCTCATTCCACTGTCTTTCCTACCCCCACCCCCCCTGCCTTCCCTTCCCTCCCCTCCGCCCTATCTAGAGTTCATCTAATCTTCCCATACCCCCCCCAACCACATTATGAATCAGCATCCTTAAATCAGAGAAAACATTCAGCATTTGGTTTTTTGGGATTGGCTAACTTCACTTAGCATTATATTCTCCAACTCCATCCATTTAAATGTTCAACATCTCTAGCAATTAGATTAATCAGAAGTACTCTAAGATTTCATCTCACTCCAGTCAGAATGGCAGCTCTTAAGAATACAAACAGCAATTAGTGTTGGCGAGGATGTCAGGGGAAAAGGCACTCATACATTGCTGCTGGGACTGAAAATTGGTGCAGCCAATATGGAAAGCAGTATGGAGAATCCTTGGAAAACTGGGAATGGAACCACCATTTGACCCAGCTATCCCACTCCTGGGTCTATTCCCAAAGGACTTAAAAACAACATACTACAGGGACACAGCCACATGGATGTTTATAGCAGCACAATTCACAATAGCTAAACTGTGGAACCAACCTAGATGCCCTTCAGTAGATGAATGGGTAAAGAAAATGTGGTATATATACACAATGGAGTATTTAGTCCACTTTTATAATGGCTAATTAGCTTTTATCAGACAAGTCTATATTTCAATAAAAATAATGAACTCTGGAAAAAATTGATCAAAATAGAACCTGAACAAAGGGCCCCTATGTAAAGGCACTGGAAAGGGACCAAGAACAGATGCTGGATGAGTGCTGGCACTGAGCTGAGGGGACAGCACAGGCTCAGGCTGTGTCCCAGGGCAGGGCCCAGAATGCACCAGGCAGGGAATTAAAACCCTGGTAGAAAACGCCAGTTTTTCTGGTGTCAAGAATTGGAGCACAGTGTTTGAAGCAACCACAGCTGCTGGGAAATGAAGGGGATCCAGAGAGGGAGCCCCAAGTACTGTATATAAATTCTGCTGAGCTCTGCCCAGGGCAGATTCCAAGCAGGCCAGGTAAAAGAGCTGACATTAGATGGAGCTGCTGCCCAGAGACAGAGCTGTAGTTTGAAACCAAGGGAATTGGCCCCTTAAAGCACCACCCTGCCACTGGCAATTTTTTTTGGAAGGAATATAACAGAATCCAGAATCACTATAATATTCACAATGTCCAGATTGTAGTAAAAAATTACTTAACATGTAAAGAAACAGAAAAGTGTGACTCTGTCTCAAGAGGAAAAATAGTTAATAGAGTCTGACTCTGTGATGACTTCTTGAAATTAACACACAAAGATTTTAAAGGAGCAATTATAACTCTGCTCAAAGACATAAAGGAAAATCTGTAACTAATGAAAAGATAAGAAATTTCAGCAGAGAAATAAAAACTATTAAAAAGAACCAAATGGAAATTTTAAATCTGAAATAAACATTTGTTTTTAATTTATATGACTGGGTTTTATAGCAACAATCAGAATGTTAAGAAAAATTAGCATTCCAGTTTAAATTTATTTATACTTCTCATTAACCATGCTGAATCACTTTCTGAATTTTCAAAATAGCTTACAAACTATATTATAAAATATGTTAGATTACAAATGGGTCTGCCCTACTTGAAACATGATTTTAATTTCTAGAAAATTATATAAAAATCATCATGAACATATATAGCATTCATTTGTTTTTAAATTTTTCATTATAAAGTACATTAAACTGTAAGACATAAAATTGCATAAAACAAATATATAATATGGTGAATTATTATAAGGAGATACTCTGGTATTTATCATCCATGCCAAAAAAATAAAACCTTATCTACTACTCTAGCAGCCTTTCATGAGAATGGTCCCAATCATAGGCAGCCACCACTTCCCTAAAAGTAACTGTTCTCATGGATTTTGTGGTAATTACTCTGATTGCTTTTGATGTTTTATTACCTATGTTTTATCCCCCCCAAACTATATTTTAATTTTGCTTTTATTTTAATGCCTTAAATATTCTATTTCCTCTATTGCACCCTTTTTGTAAGATGGTTCTATTAAGGTGTTGCTTTGACATAAAATAAACTGCACATCTTTAAAATATACAATTTGATAGGAATGATGTGTGTATACACCCAGGACACCATCACCATGGTCAAGTAGCATAGGAACGCATTCAGGAGCCAGGACTACTCAGTGAAATGGAAGACTGTAGGGGTGGGGCATCTTGTTATGCCAGAAAGTAAGAAAATACTTAGAAAAGATATGAGACCATGTTCCAGTACCAGAGAAGCCAGCTTGAATGCGCTCCCACTAGCTATGCCTAGGACAATCTGAGTACCAAAGCCAAACAGCAAGGAATTGAATTATCAACCATTAAAAACAGGATTGCACAAGTCCACAAAAAAAGTGGATGCATGAATGGAAGAAGGAGGCACCTGCTTAGAGCAGAATGCTGAGAGCTAACACAAGGCAGATGGTCAGAAGTTGGAAAGTCACCATTCAGCAACCACTGGCTATAGTAAGGATTGGATCAGATAAAAAGCATTAATGGATGTTATACCTAGAAATAAGTTTTGGTGAAGAGCAGAGTATTTTCATGCATTTAAAATGTTTCTTGGGGGCTGGGATTGTGGCTCAGTGGTAGAGCGCGCGCCTAGCGCGTGGGCGACCCGGGTTCGATCCTCAGCACCACGTACAAACAAAATGCATTGAATAAAACGCACTGTGTACAACTAAAGCAAATAAATAAAAATATTTAAAAAAAAAAATAAATAAAATGTTTCTTCTAGAATTCTTATTCACTGAAGGGGAAGAACAATCTCCCCCCCACCCCCCGCCCCACATCATTAATCACATACTAGAAAAACTGAGCAACACCTGGACCAGGAGATCAAAATTACCAGTGGGGAAGATGATTATCAGGTGTCTCCAGATGATGTGATCCACTGAAAAAGACACATAACTGTCATTGGGGCTCAGAAAAAATACCTCCAAAATATGGCACCCTGGCATGCTGGTTATTTAAAATTCAAGACCCTTGGAGAGCAGTAGGTGCTGAAAGAGGCTTTACACTGAGGTGGCCTTATCCACTAGACCTGCCAAAGAAGAAAAGAATCACCTCTGGTCCCTTCCTTGAGTTTTCACTAAATGTGCATCTGCAGGAAGGAAACCATACCTGGACAGATTCTGTCACAAGCTATTTTCCATTTCCCAGACCCATTCAATTCCATCCCCCCTGCCCAAATCATGTTCTAACTACTGTCCGAGCGTCGGACTCATTCATTCACCTAAAATCACTGGTGACCCATCAAAACTTTCTCATCCTATCTCCTCTCCCCTGTAGGAAGGGCATATATGTAGCTCACTGCACTGGGTTGGGGGTAATCATACTCCTGTGACTGTCCCCATGTTAGTAACTCCTCTGTGGTCAGTTCACTCCAGTGAAGCACCAGAGGGCTAAGGAGCCAAAACTACCTATTTGGTTTTTGAGTTGAGGATACATTTTCTTTTCTTTTCTTTTTAGATGTTGGTGGACCTTTTTAGATGTTGGATACAATTTTTTTTTTTTATCATTTATTTATATGTGGTGCTGAGAATCAAACCCAGGGCCTCACACCTGCTAGGCAAGTGTTCTTATCACTGAGCCACAACTCCAGCCCCAGGATACATATTCTTAATCCAATCATGGGAAACAGACCAATAAAAAAATGAGGAAAATTTTTATTTTAAAAAGGCATGAGGGATTCCACATTCTTTAAAAATGTCAAGGTCATAAAAAGACAAAGACAGTCTGTGGAAGGACAGTCTGAGTAAAGAAGGATGAAGAGAAATCCAAGCAGACTGACTCTACACTGGATCCTGCACCACAGGAGCAAAGGCTGTAAGGACATCACTGGGTCAACTGACAACTGAAATATGGATGGCAGATTAAAGTATTACATGTTGATTTAAGACACTGAAGACTCCACAGAGGTTATGTAAAATGCCACTGTCCTGAGGAAAGGTAGGCAGAAATGTGCAGAGGTAAGGGCCACATTGTATGTGATGTATCTTCAAATACCTCAGGAAGAAAATATGCATATATTATAAAATACAAGACAAGAAGCCAAAGGCCATGTTCAGGTGAGTCACAAAGGAAAGAAGCCACAAACGTGAGGATACAATTTTTTTTTATCAAAAAATTTTAAAGTTATAAATTCAATATTGGTTAGAAAGTGGAAAAATGGGTCTTTACAAATACTGCTGATATAAATAAATCAGTATAATCTTATTGGGGGGAAATATTCAAATATTCCTGTTTGATTTTAGCAAAAATTACTCCAAGGAAATAACTGTGAATACAAAGTTTTGTCTCTATGAATTTTCTATGCACTGACTTATGAAAGAGAAGGACTTGCATATTCTAAAACAAGGGATTAGTGAATAAATTATGGTTCATCCAGGTTAGGAATACTATGTAGCCATTTAATGATCATCCACAAATATATAATGACATAGAAAAACATCCAAGATAGATCACCAAGTAGAAAAGTTTGCAAAACAGGACATAAAGTATAAGACCAATTACCTTAAAAATATATTAATCACTCAGAAAAATAGACTAGAAGGATATATCAAAATATAAGCAATCACCTGCATTTCTTGGCTCCTGGTTTCTTCCTCCGTCTTCAGATCACATCGTTGCAACCTCCACTTCTGCCCTCACATCTACTTTCATGACGCTGACCACCTGCCCTGCTTCCTATTTGCAAGGACCCCTGTGATTACATGGGATTTTCCTGCATAATCCAAGATAATCCTCCCTTCTCAAAAATCCTTAATTTAATCACACCTGCAAAGTTCCTTCTGCCATGTAAGGAACAAAAGGATTCTAGGGATTAGGACATTAAAATCTTTGGGAGCCACTGTTCTATCATAATTAGGCTTCTTCATGTTCCTTGAACTTGTAAAAGTTCTTGATCGCCTGGTCTCAGATGCTAGCATGTTAGAACAGCTAGCTTCATTATGTCATCCAGATCCTAACTCAAAGGCCTTCTGCTCAGGGCTGCTGTCTTGGTCCTTCCAGCACAAGTACATCACCCCTCCCCATCACTCGCATTCTGACTATTTTATTTACATTTTATGCAGCACTTGGCATTACCTGAAATTACCTAAGGGGCTCTCAGGATCCTGCCAATCCAGCGTTTAGTACTGCACACAACTATCCTGGCACACAGTCGGCCATCAATCAACGTTGCGCATTCAATGAATGAATGGAGTGAAACGAGCCTCTTCAAGTTAGGGCCAGGTGAAAAGTAGATCTGGACCCTGCCACTGGAATGTCACCAGGCCACCTTATGCTTGCCATACAAAATTGCTCACAAGTGAGCAGAGGTAAGAAGAAAATCAGAACTCGATACTTATATCTCAATAACAAAGAATGTTCCCAGAACAAATTGGCCAAGTCAGATGTCACTGAGAGGTCAAGTAAGAACTTCACAAATTAATAATGTTTGCTAGTTGTAAGCTTGTTATTGCTCAAATTATTAGTTAAGCAAGAATTAACTAGTTCATTAATTAACCAGTGGCTTCTAATAAAAGTCCAGAGTAAGTACATTACAAAGGTCCCTAAGTTAGAAAATCATCCACTCACCACTTAGACACTTTCTCTGTGGTTTTAGCTTTCTGCAATTTCCATTACCCACCACAGTCTGAAAATATTAAATTGAAACTTACAGAAATTAACATTCATGACTTTTATTCATGCACAGTTCTGAGCAGTGTGATGAGATCTCATTATCACCTCATCCTGCCCTAGGTGCGAACCACCAGCTTCCCTGCACAGCCACGCTGTGTGTGCTGCCCACTTCCAGCCCCAGGTCAACTGTCCTGGCACCTCAGCACTGGTGACTAAGTGACCCTTCTGTAGTGGCCTACAGCTACTTGTCCTCATGCCTACGTCATTCAAGGCATCTCGCCAGAAGGGGAGCATACTGTAAGATGGTCCGAGAGCAAGAGACCACATTCCCACACCTCTCATCACAGTATGTCACTATGATTGTTCTATTTTAAAATTTGTTATTGTTGTTAATCTCTCACTGTGCCTATTTTATAAATTAAACTTCATCATGGGTATGTGTATATAGGAACAAATGCAATATATATGTATATATCTGTATATACATGTGCATATAACATACATATAAAACAGATATATAGATAGATAGATACATATATATTATATAAAAAGTCAGTTACTACCTGTGGTTTGGGGTATCCACCAGGTTTTAGAATATATCCCCTTTCAGATCAGGGGTGGGGACTACCATATTCATTAGTACTTGACAAAATCCAAATCACATTAAGCAAATTTTGTTCTTTTGATTACATACATAAGAACAAACACATCTACACTGTAAACTACACAATGTGTAGGTTACAGAGTGAGGGAAGAGTCTGCACAAGCACCCCATGCTCGCTCCTGCTCACTCCTGGAGGTACTGCTACAGTCCTTCCAAACGTCCACTCAGGGGACTTCAGCCCTCACGTGTGAACACTCACATACACTTTTAACAAAATGGGACCATTATTTTTTCTGATCTTTTTTTAATGTCTCAAATGCCTAATAGCTTCTTCTAACAGCCAGTTTTTGTTTTAGGCTACAATCCTGGACATACTTTGGAGGATATCAGTAATTCTTGTGTTGCTATTTACCAATATCATAAGGTATTTAAAATATCCTGTGCAACCCCTTAACCAATTTGGGGTGGTGGTATATGGAGTATGTTTTTCCTTACACACCAACTTTTCATTGTGTGTTCACCTCGGCTTTAAGAGCCTCTGCTTATCAGCTTTCCTGTTCATTTCTGCCCTTGGTTGTTCTGGAAGTTGTATGAAGGGGCAGGTTATGCTGTCTAAGTTGGGCACTGAGTTTCGTCTTGAGCTGTGGGGACCCCAGCTCCCCAGCTCCAGCTCCCATTCTCACTGCTTTAGCCTGAGGGTATAGATGCCTCTGCGAATGCTGCTCCTACAGGGCCAGCTGCTGGGAGGGGTTTGCTGATGGACCAGTTGGCCTACATGCCCGGAGGGGCTGTCATTGGACTTCCTTCATCAGAACACATGGGAATGCATTCAAAGTGTGATTGCTTGGAGATGCCCCAGGCCCAAATGTGAAATCTGAGCCTCTCTGGAAATGAAATCTGACTCTGGGCTTGAGTGGACGGGGTCACACTGTAGTACAGGGTTTTAACAAGCTCCCCATGATTTGTACACAGATGACAGTGAGAGAGCCACTGCCCACGATTCACCAGCTTCCACTTTCTGGTCTTAAACTGATTGCAAGAAAGGTCCTGCCCGTCACATGTGCATTGCCACCAGATTACAAGTGGCTTTCCTCTCCGTTACTCCTCCAGAGAGTTGACCCTTCATATGCATCATCTCCCAGGAATCCCTGAAAATCTCTCATCACCTAGGGCAGTCCTTGTTCGCCTTATTTATCCATCTTCAATACCTACATGAAAGTAATATGGACACACTTCATATCTACCTATACTTAAGAGCAATAAAAATAAATTTCAGTCTTTACATTTTTCATTATTTCAGGGAGTTCTCCCCTTAATTAATTAGATATTATGATTCCTAGAAATAAAGCTTGTAGAAAATCTGGCCATCAACTTGGCAGAGCCCCGTTCATGCTCTGCCAGAGCTGACACGCTGCAGCTCGGCTTCACTGTGGCCCTCGGGGTCCCACCTACCTTCTCCTCTCAGGACGAGCCTGCCAGACATGAGCTCATTTTGGTTGTCCTCTTCCCCTTACCAATGACTTTTTTAGGAGAGAGCGTGTAAAGGGTTTTAGCCAAGGGGGTGTAGGGTGAGGTCTATCTGGTGGCTTCTGGGTAATTTTTTTCCTTTCTTCTAAGGACACACAGGAAATGTAGGCCCATCCTGCCTCTGTTTGGACATGGCACCTGGAATTGCAGCCACTTGCAGATCAATAAGGGTGCTTTGGGAAGAAGCCAGTGCTGAAGGTAGCAGGATGGTGACAAGAGAAAATCAAGAACCTTGGTTATGTTGCTGAGCCTCTGGATCAACTAGCCCCGGTTACTTGGAGCCCAGAGCATCCTAATTGATAAAAATCTGTTTCCAAATACACAACAATGTTTTTATAATCTCTATAAAATATTTTTTTAAAACATCAGAGGGAAAATAAAACCAATTTCATCCATGTATAAAAACTGCTTCCTCTTATATCAAAATCTATGACATATATATCCAAATATTTAAACAAGAGAATTATCTAAGTTGAATAGGTAAAAATCATTCCCATTCACATCCCCCTATAAAAGATGAGGATAAAAATTAAAGAAAACTGATGCCACAGCATTTTCTAATTTCTAGAAGTCCAAAGAGGTTTGAGTATGCACAGTAAATCTCTAGCTAATTATTAATAAGCTGTGCCAATTTTTGAGTGAATTATTTTTTACTTAAAATCAATCATTTAAAAAATGGTCAAGCCAAAAATTTGCCTCCAACCTGTAAATGCAAGAGCACTAGTTGACTATTGGGAACCTCCTGGTTTCTGAGCACCCCGAGACTTGAGCAGTACCATTCTCCGATCCCAATTGCCCACCCTCCCCAACTGAATCCTCACAGTGAAAGTGAGCAGTAAGATGGCCGAGCTGGAGGCAGGCAGGCGGTGTTGGAAAGGTCTCTAGACCAGGGGGCATTTTAAGTTGCTCTGCCATTCATAGTTCACATTTTCTGAAAATGGGGGCTCTGTCCAATTTTCCATTGCAAGAAGGTCTTTTGTGGGTAGGAGTCACTGGTTTTATAAACCAACACAGCTCAGCAGTTCTGCAACTGTACAGGATTGCCTGCAAGTAATTAGCTGCAGAGCTTTGGTGAGGATGTGTGGACTTGTCCCTCAACTTTAGTCTACCTCAACCCTCTTCATTTTTCAGTACTCATGTTGTGAATTATGTTTAAGATATAATTAAGAAAAATACCACACAGAATGTGTTAATTGTAAATGGGATGGCTCCTTGTGTATGCAACGAAGTCTGTGCAAACTTTCTCTCCCCGCAATAACCACGACCTGTAGCCCTTTTCTTCGGCAGGCTTCTTTCTGCTTAGCTTCTGTCTTAACTTTCCAAGATCCCACTCTACCAGCTGAGTCTTGGGGTGGCCATGGATTCCCTTTTAGTTATTTTTTTTTTTAATTGCTTATTCATTTTTATTTTTTTTAATTCTAAGTTGTTATAAATGACAGCAGAATGCATTACATTTCATATTATACTTATAGAGCACATTTTTACATATCTCTGGTTGTACGGCCAGGCCCAGGTCAGTCCCACTGACCTCTGCCCTAGTGCGGCCAGGCCCAGGTCAGTCCTGCCAACCTCTGCCCTGAGCGCAGGTGGCGCAAGGACAGTCCCGCTGAACTCTGCTTGAGTGCAGGTGGCCAAGGACAGCCCAGAGGACCTCCCTTTTAGTTTAGGCCAGTGCTAGCACCACCTCCCTGCTTCTGAATCGTGCTCTCTTCACTTCTTGAGCTCCAAGAAGCAAATGTCACACAGTAGCTGTGGCCTAACGGCTGCTTTCCCAAAGCCATCCGCATGGCCCAAGCCTTCCCTGTTGCTGTCAGAGGAAGGGAAACGATGGTTTTCTTTTCTTTTTTTCTTTTGTAACCACCGTCCAGTTTCTTTGCTATGTTTCTTATCTTCCACAGCTTACTTCCTGGGCCCAGGGTGGGGTGTCTCCAAGGACTCCTGTTCATCACTGCTTCACCCCAGCCACCCTACACAGACAGCTAGCTGAACTACTGGGCTAACTGGACTATTAACTTCAGTTTTATGCAGCAGGAATATTTGTTTTTCTTGGCTTTCAATAACCACACTATTTTGCTACAAATAATCCAGGTATGCACTAATTTGATGGAGCATTTTGGGATTTGTTCCTCCTTGCGTTGTTCAGCACTTTGTTAAACACATTGTTCTTCGGAGTAGCCCATAGTCAACACAAACATTTGGTTGCTAAGCATTCTAAATATTTGTATTTCTTATGAGGTTCATCCCTTTAAATTACAGGAACTGAAAACCAGAGCTAGCAGATTATATATATCACAAAGTAAAAGAATTTACTTACGTTTCAAAGATTACATATGTTCTATTTTAGTTTTATAATTATAGGTATGCTATGTTTATATAACAAAGTAACTTTTAGAATCTCTTAAAAGAATTAATTTTTAAAGTTAGTAGTGCTCTGGATATTTTACAAGGTCTTTTTTTTTATCATTTTTTGTCTAATATTTTCTTTTGCATTTATATGAAGCATAAATACATCAGCATTTCAAAGTTGCTCAACTTTCTTTTTGGATCTTCCATGTTACAAAACAACCCCAGTACTACTTCTTGTGGATAGACAGTAAAAAATATAAAGAAAAAAGTTCAGAGACTATTTCACGTTGTTTGCCTGGGAACAACAGGAAGGCGTTAGTATATTGCGAGATACATTTCTATACTTGATCTTAGCCAAAAGGCCACGAAACAGCTGGTAACTTTCTTAGTGAAGGAAAGAAACCCTTTCTGTATTAAAAAAAAAAAAAAAATACTTACAGGTCCTTCAGTACATACAATCTAGACCAGCAGGACAGCAAAGGAAAGCAACAATGTACTATTACCCACACAGCTGAGTGTCTGCCCCAGGAGCACAGCACACCTGGGTCTTTCTAAATTCTTCATTCTGTGGCACATGTACAGAGCCCTGGAGTCTTACACTTTGTTTAACATCCAACAGCTTACGTGAGCATTTCTTTATAGTTGTCCAGCTCCGTCACTGCCCTTTGAAGTTTTAACCCAAGGGCCTCAACTTGACACTGTAGATCTGAAATGACACAATGTATTTCTCTCATTAGCACATGGAAAGTGTCCAGATATTTTTGTGGAGTAAATCATATTCCTGAAAAGTTGCCACTCAGTTCCTAAAGAATAACACAGCATTTAGTCGATTTAGCCTGTGACTGCTGGCAGCCTGACTGTCCCTACTAATACCCACAGAAATAACGGATCTTGGCAGAACCTGATTTGGTGGCCTATTCTGCCCCCATCGGCATGCTGATCTGAGAACAGCCAATGGGATGAACTTTGCTAATGTCCCTAAAGGACATGTATGTGGTGACATGGATTTCTGACCTGTGGCTCATTTCTGAGTCACTTGGTGGCCTGAGTGCTCTTGTGGTCCAGAACCAAGAGGCTCTGCTGAGTCCTCCTGGCAGGGCTGAGGCAGACAAGTCGTGCACCAGGCTCACGGTCAAGAATCTGTTAGGTCAGGGTAACATCTAAAAAGCATTTTCATGACTTTCAAAGCTGAGAGAATACAGCAGGAAATTGGCTTCCTGAGTTGTGGAATGGGGGATTTAAGCATTATTTGAAGATTATTGAAGAATCTGTGTCTAATGCGTGTAGATGCAGAACTAAAATCAAAGCAGAAAGAACAAATGGCTTGACCTAAGTCCTGTCATCAGGCCATGTGTGAGAACTGCTATCTGAACCCAGCTCATGACAGTTCTTTTTGGGAATAAAAGTAGAAAACAAACATACATAGCTGGATCAACTGGCTTCTACAGAAAAAAAGTAATTCAAAACACTGGAATTATAAATTTATGTTTCATTTGCTCAACTAAAATATTGTTTAGTAACTTTTTTTTTGTACTTGTGATTGAACCCAGGATGTTCTATCACTGAGCTGTTCCAAGTCCTTTTTATTTTTTGAGACAGGGTCTTGCTAAGTTGCTGAGGTTGGTCTTGAACCTAAGATCCTCCTGCCTCAGCCTCCAGAGTCATTGGAATTATAGGTGTGCACCACTGCACATAGCTTAATAATGTAAAACTTTAAAATCTTTATGTGGTTATATAAATACATAAAACTTCTATCTATATAAATCTTCAAACTGCCTTTTAATCTTTGTTTTAAGGAACAAAGAGCCAGTTCCTTACATCAGAAAACAAATTCATCCTAAACAAATGTCTTGCTTAGAAATTCCCAGACATTTGTATAAATCTTAAGTCTCATCCAGTACTTTTACATACATTTTTATTTTTAACTAATTACTTAGTTGAAAAATAAAAATAATTTGCTTTTATCATGTAGAACATGATATTTTGAAATACGTACACATGGTGACTAAATTGAACCATTCAATATACACATTACACCAATACTTATCTTTTTTTTTTTTTTTTTTTTTTTTTTTTTTTGTGGTGAGAACACTTCTTAAGATTTACTCTTAAAGGTTTCCAAGAGCCGGGTGTGGTGGCGCACGCCTGTAATCCCAGCACTTTGGGAGGCTGAGGCAGGAGGATCGCGAGTTCAAAGCCAGCCTCAGCAATGGCGAGGCACTTAGTAACTCAGTGAGACCCTGTCTCTAAATAAAATACAAAAAAAGGGCTGGGGATGTGACCCAGTGGTCGAGTGTCCCTGAGTTCAATCCCCAGTACCAAAAAAAAAAAAAAAAAAAAAAGGTTTCCAAGAATTCAACATATTGTCATTCATCATGGGTACCATGCTATACAATAGAGTTCTTGAATTTATTCCACCTAACTGAAATTCTGTATCCTTTGGCCAACATTTTCTCACAAACATTATTTAATTGTATCCCTTACGCTACCCTGTAGGTGCTAATCTCCCCATCCTGAGTCCCATGCCTGGTGTCCTAAAATCAGTGGGTGAATGAACAGCATCAATGGACTGAAGATGTTCAGCTCTGCTGCAGGATCCTGCCAGGACGGCCCCTCAAAACGAGACACAATTATGGGCTACCTGTAGGGCACACATCTCATTCATTTACCAAGTGACATCTTTATATGGGAGAAAAAAGTAAACAACATACAGAAAATTTATTTTTGAGCAAAACCTTTCAAAAACGGCATTTCGTGGATGTGTGTTAGGTGCTGACTTGTTCTTCACCTCATGTGGGGCTTGGAGAGAGACTTGTTCACACAGATTTCGACCAACCATACTCTGAGGAAAGCAGGGAGAAGTGGGTGCTGGTCCAGGCACTGAGCATGGTGCGGTTCCCTGAATGATTTTCACTCTTGGTTACAACTACCATGAAAAACAAGTCCACATTTTGGTTTTACAGATGAGGATTCTAAGGATTGGATTAATTCGCTTGTTAAAGTCCATGTGGCTAGTTAGAATGTCAGCCTGTAATCACACTTCGGTCTACCGGATCCCAAGTCCAAACCTCTCTAACGATTCAACCACTCCTGGATATAAAAGCTGAAGGGGGCTAGGATGTTTGTCCATGAAAGTGAGGTTAGTGTGGCTACAGATCTGTTATCAAATTCCCAGAATCTTTAAAATCGTATCCATAAGACAAATGAGAAGTATTATATTGCATAAAATATGTAATAAACTGGTAGGTAGAACTTTTAACTCCAAGGGCTGGTTTTGAAAGTTTAAAAATCAATGTTATCTGAATAATAAAGCTATTGAAACAAAGGTGGTGTCACCATGCTGATTTATGGTACTGACATCAGAGAACACAACTGTGCTGTCCTATAAATGTCCTATAAATGTCGGGACACATCCTAAACCAGACTAAGCAGGGCTCGGAGCCCATATGATATTACTTGTAATTGTAGCTATAGTTAACAGAAAAATATCTTAAAAAGAAACCCCAAGGAATTGGTGTTTGGCATGGGAATTTTCTGCAATTAATTCTCAATTACCTGAGAATTGGTGGATGGTAGGAAGGGCAGCTAACTGAAGCTCATTTTTATAGCACTGAGAAGTATCCTGAGGCTCACATGTGAAAAGGCTTGTGCATCACATTCCAGAATTCACTGTGCCGCCATGGCTCAAGCGGAACAGAACAGCTACTGCACTTCCACCTAAGCTCCCTCTCCCCTCCAGTTCTACACAAACACACAGAACCCAGCGAGTAGAGAGCCAGCTCCTCCAAGATTATTTGGCACATATTTTGCAGCAACTTTGACTAAAAACTGGGAAAGTAAAATACATGTTTTATTTTTAAAACACAAGAACCTCTGAAAGCTGTCAAATAAAGTCAACAGAAACAGAAAATATAAGTAATGTCAACAAAGAAAACATTTGATGTAAGCAGAGACAATGACAAACATTCATACAAATAGTACATAATGTAGATAGGCAGCCAGTGTAAATTAGGAGATAATATATTTTTCATGGCTTTTTTTATTTTTTAACGCTTAGTTATATTTTTTGTAATCAAGAAATGCTAAGAGTTATTTGAAAAACAAAACAAAACACCACAGGACATATGTTTGCTGTTCTGAATGGGGCCTAGGCATCCTATGGCTTCACTACAGGTTCTGGCAGACTAGCAGGGTCCTCTTGTTTTCAGAAGCAGGGTGCCCCACTCCTGTCCTTAATAATAAAGGAACACAGTTAGGATGCACAGCTGAATGAAACACCAGCTCAGAACAGCTCGGTCCCTGGGGAAGAGGGTGCGGACCTCTGTGGTGAAACAATTCACCTGCAGTTTTCGGTTATTCAGCATGACATTGGATTACAAGGCAAAGGCCCTAATGCCCACAGAAAGGAAGCAAGCACTGGCTTCCAACACCCTGCGGCTATAAGGCAGAGCCCAGAGAGACAACCCAAAATTCACAGCAGCACAAATTCTACCACGATGCGACTGTGTTCTTTGCAAATAGTAAAGAAGCAGCAAATGGCTTTAAATGAACAAAGCCAAAAAGAGCTCTTGGGCTCTCTTCACACGAAGCCAGCTGCCTGCTGGATGGCATTACACAAGCATCAGATTTGAGATAATCAGTCATTTAAGAGAATCCTGCTATTCTAAAAGGTTTCTAGAAGCTACAGATATAAAAGGTACTCATAGTTAACTATTTTATAGGATGATATAAAAACTCTTGTCATGTGGAGGGCATATTAAGTTGATATAATGTTCAAGAAGACAATAAATAAAACCTTTATAGTGGAAAGCTCTTCAAGCTTAAAACTTCCTGATAAACACTGAAAATTCAAAACCGGTGCAAAGTGCTGTTTGGAGGAAAATGATTCAAGACTTGAGAAGCAAAATGGAAAAGCAACCAGCACCCAGAGTTCCAGGGGAAACTCTTTTAAATAAGAAACTGAAGCTGCTTCACTCTAGCACACTGGAACAGGATAGTTTAGAGGGCTGTGCACAAGCTCTAAAGCCAGACTGCCTCGTGTCAAATCCTGGCTCCTCTTCCTGCCACTTGTATGATTTCAGCATTTCAGTTTCCCTGTCTGGAAGGTAGTTACTGGTGCCCAAGACCCTCCTAAGGACTAAGTGGCCTCACACACAAGAGGAGGGCAGCAGCTGCAGTGTGCTGGGAGCTGGAGGTGCCTGCCACTACCTTGGCTGGCGTATGCCTCTCTCCCTTAAATGGGTCGCATCACCTCTCACCTCGTGGACCCTGTTCTTGTACACAGGCCTGGTGTCAACAGCTGTCATCTTTGTATGGGGAAGAGTAAAAATGGGCATTTTACCTATGTTTTCCTATAACAATCTATAAAGTCACTGTGTTAGTCAATCTTTTCATTCCTGCGACCAAAATACCTGATGAGAACAACTTAGAGAAGTTTACTTTGGCTCATGGTTTCAGAGGTCTCAGTCCAGATGACATGGCTGAGGAAAGTTGCTCAGCTCATAGCAGCCAGGATACAGAGAGAAGGGGCCAGGGAAGGACAGAATTCCCAAAGGCATGCCCCCAGTGACCCTCCCTCCAGCCATGCCCCACCTGCCTACAGTTTCCACCCAGTAATCCACTCAGATGATGAGGTCACAGATTTCATAATCTAATCATTTCACCTCGAACATTCCTGCATTGGAGATCAAGTTTCCAACACAGGAGCTTTTCATACCCAAACCATAACAGTGATGGGTTCAAATACATTTTTTATTTTATTCTCTGTGTTTTTTCTGTGTTTGAACATTTTGTAGATATGCACTGGCAAAGAGGAGCTTTGCTGTAAGGGTCAAAAGTGACAGCATGTTCTGCACTAAGGGGCCTCATCAATGCTGTTCTGTATGTCCTTGGTACAAAAGAAAACAAATGAAAAGGGGCAAGAAAACATGCTAGGGGACAGGCGAGATGAGACTGAAACAGCAATTAAGGGACCATGCGAGCCTCTGGATAGGGAGCAGACAAATTTCAGCTGGGGTGGTATATCAACAAGGAGGTTGCCCATTTTGCTCTGTTTTAAAGAGGTGCTGCTGAGATGTTCACTGGCCTTTGGGAATGCTGTGTTCCAGAGGGGAATTTAATGGACATCTTCTAACTTGCATGTTAGGTGTGAAAAAGCACTTTTTGCAGGTATTTTAAAAATTATACAAATTGTGCTGAGCTAAAAATCTCATTCATATTCTTACTTTTTTTACTCTTCTTACTTTTTTCACTCAAAAATCCTTACTTTTTGGAGACATGTCCATGAGTTATATAGATGTGATCGATTCATTCCTCTTTGCTATATTTCATGTACATACCACACTTAACTTATCCAGGCCTATAGTAATGGAACCTAGGTTACCTGACACTTAGTCACCACAAATAACCTGCATTCCAGGATTTCCCCATCCTCTTGCATACTTCAGGAGGCTTTTCAGTCTGTCCCTGGAGATATGTTAGGCCACAGGGGTCACGTGTTTAAGTACTGCCTAACAGTCCCCAGGATGGCACAAACGCACTCCCATCTCTCTGGATGAAGGCCCTTGCTTTCCTAATTCTCATTGGAAAGAGTTATTTTAGAGATTTTTGTCAATCCAGAGGGCACAAAGTGCTGTCTCACTGCTGGCCTAGCTGTAGTTCTCTGCTCACTGTTGATGCCGGCGTCTCTCTCATACTTGGCCATTCAACATCTTTTTATGATTTGCTTTTCCCAAGTCTCTTTGATAGCTACTCCAACCAAGCTTTCTTCGTCACTCCTCCAGAGAAACAGTGCTTGTCAGGGTCATGAATGACCTTTGGTATTAGTGACTCTAGAAGCTAACCCTCCTTCTCTGAATGCAAACGTTAAGCAGCACTTGTGCAGTTGTTCCCTCCCTCTTAGCAACGAGCGGGTGGCTGCTGCTTAGTCTCCACGGATGGTTCTCCTTCTTAGGAGGCTCTACGTGTGGGAAGCACCCAGCCCTCAGTTCTGAGCCTCTTCGCTGCTGCATCATCTGCCAAGGCGAGCTCACCGGGCCTCACGGCTGTGGAAGGCGTCCGTGTATGGGACCCTCCCGTCACCACCACCACAGCTGCCAACACAGAGCACTCACCCCACGCCAGGCACCAGGGCTGGTGCTTTGCGCTCACTGTGTCCTTGTGGTGCAGGCCTATTGAAATGTGCTCCTACGAAAGCTGGAACCCCATCTGTCATATTCAGAGGACCTGGGACATGGAAGTTGTTTACAAAATAACCTTTGAAAAAAGCAAATGAAATTCTGCAGCAATGCCAGTAAGTACGTTTGAAATTAAGTACCCAAGAGTGAACATAAATAGTTGCAGTTTTCATTTATATTATATGATATGTATTTTGATGTTGAAATACAACATTCCTATCAATACGTTACTTCACTTCAACAGACATTTGTTGAGTATCATCTCACATTTGAAGCTAGGTTCCATGGTAGTTAGACTCAACGTAAAAATAGCAATAAGATATATTTTCTTACCCCTAGATAAATTACAATCAAGTGTTTCATTTGGTTTTGAAGAATTCATTTTAAATAACATCAATAACTTATTTAAACTATGGCCTGCCCTATTTTCACCATTTTACATTATTTTATTAGTTAATATCAGTTATATGGTTGAAACTGTGGGATTTCTGATCAGATATAATTAATCTGAATGAATAAAATCAAGTTTGTTGTGTTAGATATAATACATATATGTTATATGATGAGCTGATAAGCTTTTAGCTCTTTTCAAAAGCAATATCTCATTTAAAAATTTGTATGATATATATTCACAGAAGAAACCTTTGCACATGTAAAATATATTCCAATAGAAGAAAGTTATTTAATGAGTATTCAACTATGTCAATTCCAAATTAACATATTTTAACTTTAGCAAACACTTTACAAAGCTCAGATGGTGATACAGCCACTTAGAATATTCATTTCATTTGCCATTTATATTTCAGAGGTTTGATTCATATCTATTTTGAACAAGTATTCTTGAGATATATTTAACATTTTCTACATTATGTCAGAAGGGAATGAAATGGCTTTTAGAGATTATTGTAAATAATATTCTAGAACAGGTGTGAAAAGTTGCAATTCAGTACAGATGTAGTTATATCAAAACTGGAAAATTATTTGTGTGTGTACATGCATATGCAAATATGTGGTGGTGGTGGTGGGAGATGGGGTGGATTAAATCAAGCTAAGGAGAAAATCAGAATACTTATAAACTTTATAAGTGAATTATAACAGTATAAGTATGAAAACTTTCTCTTCAGAATTGTTCATGTAAAAAATGCATCTAATTTTTTACTGCATTTTTATTCTGAACATTAAACTGACCCAATATAACAGGAATATAATTATCATCTATAGGGGCTTATAAAATAGGACAAATGTAGGTATTTTTTATTTTATTTTATTTATTTATTTATTTTGTAGTGGGGATTGAACTCAGGGGCACTCGACCACTGGGCCACATCCCTAGCCCTTTTTTGTATTTTATTAGAGACAGGGTCTCACTGAGTTGCTAAGTGCCTTGCCATTGCTGAGGCTGGCTTTGAACTCGCGATCCTCCTGCCTCAGCCTCCCAAGTGCTGGGATTACAGGCGTGTGCCACCGCGCCCGGCTCATTTTATTTTTATTTTTTTTGGTACCAGGGATTGAACTCAGGGGCACTCAACCACTGAGCCACATCCCTAGCCCCTTTTTGTATTTTTATTAGAGACAGGGTCTCACTGAGTTGCTAAGTGCCTCGCCATTGCTGAGGCTGGCTTTGAACTCGCGATCCTCCTGCCTCAGCCTCTCAAGTGCTGGGATCACAGACGTGGGCTACAGCTCCCGGCTCAAATGTAGGTATAAATAAGATAGGAATCTTAAATCATAGTTGTGTTTGTACCATGGTTAAATTAACTGGCAAAATGAATAGAGCTGTTTGTCTATCTCACAAGGAACAAGTCCTGATAGATCTATAAACTTTTTAATATGCTTTAGAACAGTCTTTTGCTTTCTGATGAATCTGTACAAAGAAATAAATTTAAGTGATCACATGGATACATATGTCAGAGTGAGAATTTTCAAGGCTGAAAAAATCCTAGTAAATGAAACAAGCAGCCCTGAGCAAACGAGGAAGGTACAGGGCCGCAGGGAGATCCCATAGCACGAACTGAAAACATTCATGGGATAAAAAAGAAAAAGACTTAGGTTAGTAATAAAAACAGAAGTTGAGCTGGGTGTGGTGGTGCACACCTGTAATCCCAGCACTTTGGGAGGCTGAGGCAGGAGGATTGCGAGTTCAAAGCCAGCCTCAGCAATGGCGAGGCACTTAGCAACTCAGTGAGACCCTGTCTCTAAATAAAACACAAAAAAGGGCTGGGGATGTGACCCAGTAGATGAGTGCCCCTGAGTTCAATCCCCAGTACCACCAAGAAAAAAAAAAAAAAAAAAAAAAGAAGTTGAGATCTACAATTTAAGGCATTTCCCAAGAGGGTCACATAACCACAGGGTCATGAGCTCCCCTGAGCTCCCCACGTGCAGGTTCCTGTGAGCAGGACTGACTCCATGCAGGACTGGGGAGGAGGTGGGTGCATCCTTGGCCATGGAGTGCTGGCTCTTGTCCTGCCCCTCTCTGCCTGTGCACACATGGCAGTAAAGCAGGCCAAGGTGGAGACACAGGACCTTCCTCAAGGGTAGCTGCATGCCACCCAACTACTTTGAGCTAACTGCATTCTAAAATAAACTCAGCTTTTTTACATTGTGTAATCATGTAGCAAAGATATGTTTCATAATTTTAAGAGTGAAGAGAGAGATCCTCAGGCAATACTCATGGATACAGTAAAATACAGAAGGCAGGTGTTTAACATAGTATCACTCTGACAGAAAACAATGAGAAAACTGTCTAATAATAAGGTTAGATTACAAGTAGACTATGATTCTCCAAACAACACAACACTATGAATGTTTTTACAAGGAAAGATTTCTCAATAAAGAAAAGGGAGTGGAGATTATAAAACTTTGTTATTTTATTAAAAGTATATAATATTCAGGGCTGGGGTTGTGGCTCAGTGGTAGAGCATTTGCCTAGCATGCATAAGGCACTGGGTTTAATCCCCAGCACTACATTAAAAAACTAAACAAACAAAATAAAGGTACTGTGTCCATCTACTACTAAAAATGTTTAAAATATATATATGTATAATATTCAAAAAATAAAGTCCAGAAGGACAAATTTCAAAGCTTCATAACTACTTGAATGTTGGAATGTCCCAATCAATAAGTAAGCAAAAAGATCATATTAAAGTAGGGTAACAAGGAACCCCAGAGCATCTCATGTCACCACTGTGGACACTTCTAGTGATACTGCTGGGTGTCATGTGCCTACCCCATGTAGACAGTGCACGTTACCTGCTCAAGGGGCTGGTCCAGCAGCCCTCTGAGGGGCTCACGGGCCGGGACACACAGATCAAGAGGCCTGGACTCGGGTGCCACTTCTGCCTGTCAGTAGCTGTGGGGTCCTGGGCAAATGACTTCATTCCTCTGGGCCCCAGAACTCTCATTTGTAAACTATAGATAATAATCGTGCTTAACACAGGAGGGTGACAGGAGGGGGCACGGTGGCTGAGCTGTGCCTGACAAGGGCAACTGCTCTGTGGCTGCCAGCTGCTAGGCACACAGTAGAACTACAGCTAAACTCACAGGGATGCTTTTTAATGATGTGAGGACAGCACTGTGATCAGCGAGCGGGAGAGCGCGCGGAAGGCTGGCGACGCTGGCAAGGGGTGGGCACTGTGAGCAAGGGGGTCACTGATTTCCCACTCAGACAATGTCGCTATCACTCATGCTAGTAGCACAAATGTGGACATCTGCAGATGTCTCTATGAGCAGCAGGTACCTTCTGTGAAAACATGTGTGAAAAGTGTCTGTGTGGGCCAGCAGGGGGGATTCTGTGGGTGTCAGAGGAAAGCTCCTCCAGCTCCCCTCCCTGTCCCCTGGAGTAGCCCAGAGGGAATAGAAGCTGTGTGTGACAGAGAAGACAAGCAGCCCCAGTGGTTCCTGATGCCGCCTGGTGTCCCTCATATGGTACACATCTAGTTAGGACTGCTGAGCCACAAGATGAATGAGTGACTGGCATCCAAAGGAGCAGAAGAAAAAGACTTATCTGGTAACAGGCGTATTAGGTCACCGCATAAATAGGAGAAAGAGAGGGGCAACGCTGTCTGAGAGAGGTGTGTGTAGGAAGCAAAGCAAAGGACAGAGTCCACAAAATTCAAAAAAACACTATCTAAAATTTGCCCCCAAGGTCCTGAGAGGTAGGATGCAGTCAAAGCAAAGGCAGAGAAAGGGGTAGGCTAGGTGTTACCTTGGAAAGGGACAGCAAGGTTGGAGGTGGAGGAGGACAGAAGTCTGCAGGTGGAAAACACTAGAGAGTAAACCAGAATCATCATTCTCAGAGGAGAGAGAGGACATAGATCCTAAGAAGTCATGTGACCATGACAGAATTTCCTCTAAGAGCCAAATATTCATCAAATGGAGAGAATATGCAAAACAGAGTATGTAAAACAGTATGGGAAGCTCAGTGTGGGGAGCAAATGAATAAGCAAAGCAACAAAGAGAACCTTAGAAGATGCAGGTGGTCAAAAGACCACATGGCTTCTGAAGGAGGCCCCTTAAGACTCCACATTTCAATGGTGGCCTGGTTCTAAAAAAGGATTTTCAGGTTCTGTTTAGTACTATCTGCCTTGCAACTTGTCTAGAGACCTGGGGAATCTAGTTTTTGAGATCTCCTTTTGTGGGGCATAGAAACAGTCTACAGTGTCCCAATATCAAGCTAGTCTCTTCTAAGGGCTGATGGATCTAGTATAACTAAGGGTCACTGCCAATCTCCCTGGTTTTCTGTGTGTACGATTTGCACTTTTCCTCTTTTATGAGAAGTCAAAGTTACATGGTTCCAGATGGAGCCCGAGGATTCCAAAGGAATGAGAGACTGGCAGACAAGTCGCACTTGCAGCTAAGGTCTGGGTGGAGTTCTGTAGGTAGCTTCCTTCCCCGCCATGCAACAGGTGACCCCTGAATCCATCAGAGCTGCTGCCTTCTGCAGCTACATTTCTAAGAGTGGGCAGACAACAGTACAGTGAGCCAAGGTCAACCGGAAGATACCCTAGTGGAGCCAAAAGGACCTTTCAACAGGAGAAATCAAAATTTATAAAACTCCTTTGTGATGAATGTAGCACTTAAGGGAATTCTAACACTTTTATCCTACACACAACCATCTGGTTTCTGTCACACCAGGAAAACCCCTTTTCTGGATCTGTATGGTTGTTCTCTAGGCCTCGCTACATTCCCTCCTGTCTGTACTCCTACAGCTCTAAGGTAGGAGAGGAAAGCCACCGAACTCCCCTTTTATAAATAAAACAACTAAGTCAAAGAAATTAATGACTTGTCCAAAGGGCCTGTAAGAAGCGAATAAAGAAAACACAAGTGTTTGGCCCCTGGGTCAGTCCCCCTTTCAAATGCACGGCATTCGTTTTAACTTTTTCCTATTTCACTAGCGAAGCTACTAATTAAGGCATGTGCCACCTGCACGAGTTACAACACAGAGGAGACCCGCACGCACAGAACCACATACTGCATGTTCCACTGTGTGAAACCCCAAGCAGCCCCTACAGAGGCCCAGAGGAGAGGAGCAACAGGGGCCCTCAGAGTGACTCTTCACAGACATGGGGCTTCTTACGGGTGAAGGAAATGCTTGAAAATTTAATTGTGGCAATGGTCACACAACCTTGTCAATCTCCTAAACACCACTAAACTGTACATTTAAAAGAGGTGCATTTTATGTAAATTATATCTTGATAATTCTGTGTTTGAAAAATTAAGTTAGGATGTTAAAATATTACATGCAAAATAATTTCATTATATTCAACAGCTTACTGAAAGAAAAAGTTTTTTCACTCAGGATAAATTTGAAAGTTGGTGAAATAGATTTAGGCAGCATATTAATGCTGGAATGATTTATCTGAACTCTGTCTTCCAATATTTGTGACTGCTGACAAAAAGCAAAGGACACATCATTCCACCAGGTGGAAGGAAAATCACTTAAGTGCACTGATTTGTAGGTCACAGTGACCTCTGACAGGCGTATTATCAATTAAGATAAATTGTGCATTCTGGAAGTAATACTAGCATGAACCAAACATAAAATTACGAAACTTAGGCAAATCTTTAAAACGGGAACTAATAATTTAGCCTTCCAATTTTAATTTTACATGTTTACTTTTCTATAAAAAATTAAATTTTGGCATTAAGGATTGGGCTGCTATTGACAGTGCATAATTTACTCTTTTTTTTTTTTTTTTTTTCCAGGGGGAGTATCAGGGGTTGAACTCAGGGGCACATCCCCAGCCCTATTTTGTATTTTATTTAGACATAGGGTCTCACTGAGTGCTTAGCACCTCGCGGTTGCTGAGGCTGGCTTTGAACTTGTGATCCTTCTGCCTTAGTCTCCTGGGCTTCTGGGATTACAGGTGTGTGCCACAGCAATCAGTGCATAATTTACTCTTTTTTTTTTCTTCTAAACATTTATTTTTTAGTTGTAGTTGGACACAATACCTTTATTTATTTATTTTTATTGGTGCTGGGGATCGAACCCAGGGCTTTGTGCATGCAAGGCAAGCACTCTACCAACTAAACTATGTCCCTAGCCCACAATGCCTTTATTTTATTTATTTATTTTTATGTGGTTCTGAGGATCAAACCCAGGGCCTCACACATTCTAGGTGAGTGGTCTACCACTGAGCCACAACCCCAGCCCAACATAATTTACTCTTATACCACTATTAAACTATATGAACCAGAACTAACAAACGCACTTTAATTTTTGAGCCTCAGCTGTTTTTGATGTAAAGAAAAATAATGACCATAATTGAATTAAAGTTGAAATTGGCCGGGTGTGGTGGTACACGCCTGTAATCTCAGAGGCTTGGGAGGCTGAGGCAGGAGGATTGAAAATTCAAAGCCAGGCTCAGCAACTTAGCAAGGCCATAAGTAACTTAGCAAGACCCTGTCACTAAGTAAAATGTAAAAAAGGGCTGGGGATGTGGCTCAGTGGTTAAGCACTTCTCGGCTCAATCCCCCCGTACCCAACAAACAAACAAATAAATAAATTAATAAAAATAAAGTTGAAATTGTTTGATGGTGTTTTCAAAAACAGTAACAAAATGTGAAACTGTTAACATCTGGGGTGTGGATACAGTCCCTGGGGACAGATGGTGTGTCAGTCATCTGGCTAATGTGTGGCAGCTCAGTTGTCTTCTGACTGTCAGCCTAGAATGCTTTCAACTAATATCACATTGGTGGGGAATTGGGGAGGGGGGTGTGGCTGGAAGACACAGTAGAGACAACTCATAGCTCAAGATGGAGAAAGATTATTTTCAAAGTAAGAGATATGGAAATATAAAACACAGAACAACTTTTAAAACATTTGTATGGAAACACAGTAGTGATACAGTACTCAGAACAAGTTTAAAAGTTTAGAGTGCAATGGAATATATTTCATGTTAGTCAAAAGAGTGTGACATTTTATATTAGTCAAAAAGAATGTAATGCCGGGCGCGGTGGCGCACGCCTGTAATCCCAGCACTTTGGGAGGCTGAGGCAGGAGGATCGCGAGTTCAAAGCTAGCCTCAGCAATGGCGAGGCACTTAGCAACTCAGTGAGACCCTGTCTCTAAATAAAATACAAAAAAAGGGCTGGGAATGTGGCCCAGTGGTCAAGTGCCCCTGAGTTCAATCCCTGGTACCAAAAAAAAAAAAAAAAAAAAAAAAAAAAGAGTGTAACATAATGAGTCACTTCTTGAGAGAATAAGGAACAACCAGGAGTGTGAAGAACAGGCTGCAATGGAAATTCAAGTGAACTAGTCCAGAAAGGAAGTTTATTGTGATACCTAACAGGCAAAATTGGTTCTACCTGTGGAGCTGGAAAATGGCTTACAGAAAGAAGCATAAACATGCAAATGTTTAGGTTCCTTTTCTTTTTTTCTTTCTTTCTTTTTTTTCTTTTCTTTTTTTTTTTTTTTTTTTTTTTTGGTACCATGGGTTGAACCCAGGGGCACTTAACCACTGAACCACATCCCCAGCCCATTTTTTTGCTTTGTTTTTTATTTTGAGATAGGGTCTCCCTAAGTCGCTTAGGGCCTTGCTAAGTTGCTGAGGCTGGCTTTGAACTTGGATCCTCCTGCTTCAGCCACCAGAGCTGCTGGGATTACAGGCATGCACCACTATGCCCAGCTAGAATTGTTTTCAAGATTTTTAATTATAATAAGCCATATATAGAGCACATGATAAAAGTGAATTTTAAGTACTTTGTATTGTATACTTTAAACAAATTTTATTTCTTCAAAACAAGACACAAAAAGAGCTGGCTGTGTATCAGTCTACCCTTATTTTGATTTGCCCAAAGAACCTAAAATGTCATGTTCATTATATTACTCCAGTGATTTATCTGGGAAGAAGACATTCACCGTAACATATTGGATTTTCCTCTTCTCAAAGGGTAACATGATTTCTGAAATGACATGAAACAAGCTGGAAAAGGGACAGATGACAATATCATAATAATAAAAATCTTAAATATAACACTCAGCTGTAACAGAAAAATTTGGCATGCTTTAAAAGAAAGCAGATTAAGAAGTAAGACATTTAAAGTTCATGAAAGTTGTGAAGCAAATGCCATCATATGGTAAAGAAAGTAAAACTGGACAAAATAATTTGAATGGCAATATGATTGGAGCTGGAGAAATTTACAGAATATTCTTAATACAGAGGACATAAGCCCCTGTTGAGAACTGCTAAGGTTCAGGGCACCTGCACATACACCTGGTGTGACACCAGGAGGCAGGAAGTCCCATGAGGACCTGTAAGAGCCATGGCCACCTGCAGGCAAAGGGAAAACAAGGCCCGGTGGCTGGCACGCAGAAGATGCCCAGTAAACAGTTGCTAAAAAAAATGAAAGGAATTGCAGGCCAGCGTCAGCCAGGGAGGACAGACAGGAATAGGTGAGCTGCGGTAAGAAGGTAGTGAATAGGTTCAGGGATAGTGGGCAGAGATTACAACAAGCAGAAAATAGGTAGTGGAGAGGAAGGGAGCAAAGGGGTAGGCCTGGAACCTGGGAGAGTCTCCCGTGGATCCTAAGAGGGTTTGATGGACAACACTTGACAGATAAAGACCGAGATGGTACCTCTGCTGTCCTTCCTGAACTTGTGGTTCTACAGCCTTCTGTGTTAGCTTCCATTACTATGATGAAATAACCTAAGATAACAAATTTAAACAGAGGAATGACTTATTTTCGTTCATGGTTTCAGAGGATTCAGTCCAAGGTCACCTGGTCCTCTTGGGCCTGTGGCAGCACAGTACATCATGGCAGGAGCATGTGGCAGAGGAGGCTTGTCCACCTCGTGACAGCTGGGAAGCCAAGAGACAGACAGGGGGGCAAGGGCTTCAAGGGCACGTCCCTGTCCCCAACTTCCTCCTACTAGGCTCCACCTCTTAAAGAGTCCACCACCTCCAACAGTACCCTGGGCAGGAAGGAGAACAAGCCTTCAGCACAGGGCCTCTGTGGGACATTTGCACCTTCCTAAACCACTGTCACCACTTTTGAAAAATGAATTGGGAAAAAAATAACATGTTGGTATAATCTAGTCAGTTCACCAGAAAGGTGTCTGTGGATACAGCAAGAGGTATGTTGATGGACTTTTTACTAGATATTTTGGCAACTTTCACACTGAGACCCTGACATGGGAATGAGTAAGATTCTTGTGGGTTCAAACAGCCTGGTACCCTTGGGAAAGAAACACAGGGAGTAGTATTCACCATCACTGACAGTAGCTCTAGCAGGCCTGTCCAATCTGACTTACCAACTCAAAAACGGCTTCTACAAAGAGAAACATAAAGGACTTTTAGATTTTTCCTTTGTTTATGTAGTGTGTCACTGTCCTATTCCACAACAGCAGCATGAACAAACCTCTAACTCAGTACTGAAATGACGTGGCTCTTTACTCGGCAATCACACTGCCCTTGAGAAGAGTCCCTTTCCTCTCTCCAGCTGCCCAGCCTCCATGAAGACTGAAGAGATTAGAGCCGCCACCTGCACTTCTGACCCCAATATGCTCTGTACTTAATGAAGGTTTGGCCTTGATGAGTATCAAAATGTGGCTAATTAGTGCTACTATGTTTCAAGAGGTTTGTTTTTTTTTTTTTTTTTTTTTTTTTTTAGGTAGGAAGTAGAACATGAGCTAGATCTTGAAAGATGTATAGTTTTGGTAATTTTTTTTTAAAGGAAAGTTTATTTGTTGGCAGCAGATGACTGTGACCCTGGCGAGCCTGCCATATACATTACGCAGTAGGGGCAGAGCAACCCCGGCCCACCATGTGGTAGGAGCAGAGCGTCCATGCAGACGCATGCACAATAGGAGCTGCACCCCATCTACCAATGCTTGGGGTGGCTTTCCTCACCGGCTTCCATCTAGTAACAACAGCCAGGACCTAAAGGACCATCAACCAGTTCCTGTAGGCAAGGTATTGGTAACCTGCAGGAACACTACAAGCTTACAAGGTAGAAACTGTAATACCTCGAATCCACACTGCTAGAAAGGAAGACACACGGACAACATGCAGAAACAAGGGAAGAAGGTGCACAAACAAACCAAGCTGATACAATTCCATTGACGGCACAGTAGATGAAATGTCAGAGAAGAAGTTCAGAATGTACAGAACTAAAATGATATGTGAAGCAAAGAATGAATTAAGAGAGCAAATACAGGCAACTATTCCAACAAAGAGATAAGAGAGGAAACACAGGTAGAAAATATTACTTCAAGAAAGAGTTAGAGACTCTGAAAAAACCAAACAGAAATCCTTGAAATAAAGGAAACAATAAACCAAATTAAAAATTCGATAGAAAGTATCAACAACAGACTAGATCACTTGGAAAACAGAACCTCAGGCAATGAAGACAAAATATATAATCTTGAAAATAAAGTTGACCACACAGTGAAGATGGTAAGAAACCACGAACAGAACCTCCAAGAATTATGGGACAACATGAAAAGACCAAATCTAAGAATTATCAGGATAGAGGAAGGCACAGAGATACAAACCAAAGGAATGCACAATCTCTTCAATGATATAATATCAGAAAATTTCCCAAACATGAAGAATGAACTGAAAAATCAAATACAAAGAGGCTTACAGGACACCAAATGTGCAAAATTACAACAGATCTACACCAAGGCATATTATAATGAAAATGTCTAGCATACAGAATAAGGATAGAATTTTAAAAGCTGCAAGAGAAAAGTTTTGATTACATACAAGGGGGAAACCAATTCAGATCTCCACAGATTTCTCAACACAGATCATCAAAGCTAGGAGATCCTGGAACAACATATACCAAGCTCTGAAAGAAAAGGGATGCCAACCAAGAATCTTATATCCAGCAAAAATTAAGCTTCAGATTTGATGTTTAAATAAAAACCTTCCATGATAAACAAAATTAAAACAATTTACAATGACAAAGCCTGCACTATAGAATATTCCCAGCAAAATATTCCATGCGGAAGAAATAAAAAACAACAATGAAAATCAGCAAAGGGAGGAACTACACTAAAGAAAAATCCAATCAAAGGAGAATCCAACTCAAGTTAAAAACCAAACCAAACCAAAATGACTGGGAATACAAACCATGTCTCAATAATAACCCTGAATTTCAATGGCATAAAACTCATCAATTAAAAGACATATACTGGCAGATTGGATTTTTAAAAAGCTCCAACAATATGCTGCCTTTGAGAGACTCATCTTAGAAAAAGACATCCACAGACTAAAGGTAAAAGGATGGGAAAAAACATACCACTCATATGGGCCACATAAATAAGCAGGGGTTTCCATCCTAATATCAGATAAAGTGGACTTCAAATCAAACCAGAGTTAGTTAGAACAGATAAAGAAGGACATTTCATACTGCTTGAGGGAACCATACATCAACAAGACATAACAGTCATAAATATCTATGCCCCAAACAATGGTGCATCTATGTATATCAAACAAACCCTTCTCAATTTCAAAAAGCAAATAGCTCACAACACAATAATACTTGGTGACTTTTAACATATCTCTCTCACCACTGGATAGATCTTCCAAACACAAACTAAACAAAGAAACTATACAAAGAAATACAATCAATGATTTAGACTTAATAGACATTATATATAGAGTATTCATCCATTATCAAGCAAATACACCTTCTTCTCAGGAGCACATAGATCCTTCTCTAAAATAGACCATATATTATGCCACAATGCAACTCTCAGAAAATGCAAAAAAAAATAGAGATACTACCCTGTATTCTATTAGATCATAATGGAATGAAACTAGAATCAATGATAAAATAAAAAAATAGAAGCTATTCCAACACTTGAAGACTAAATAATAATGATATTGAATGAACAATGGATAACAGAAGACATCAGGAAGGAGATAAAAAAATTCTTAGAAGTAAATGAGAACACTGATACAACATATCAAAATCTCTGGGACACTATGAAGGCAGTGCTAAGAGGAAAGTTCATTGCATTGAGCTCATTCATTAAAAGAAGAAAAAGTCAACAAATAAATGACCTGACATTACATCTCAAAGCCCCCCCAAAAGAAGAACAAATCAACGTCAAAATTAGAAGACAGGAAATAATTAAAATCAGAGCTGAAATCAATGAAATTGAAACAAACAAACAAACAAAAAAAAAACAATTCAAAAAAAAATGAGAAAATGAAAAGTTGGTTCTAACAAAGAAAAGGAGAGAGAAAACTCAAATTACTAAAATTTGTGATGAAAAAAGGAAATATCATGATGGACACTATTGAAATACAGAAGATAATTATAAACTATTTTGAAAATTTATACTCCAATAAAATAGAAAATCACAATGACACCGACAGATTTCTAGAGATATATATGATCTACCCAAATTGAATCAGGACGACATACACAATTTACAGATCAATTTCAAGAATTAAATAGAAGACACCATCAAAAGCCTACCAACCAAGAAAAGCCCAGTACCATGTGGATTCTCATCCAAGTTCTACAAGACCTTCAAAGAAGAACTAATGCCAATACTACTCAAGTTATTCCATGAAATAGAAAAGGAGGGAACCTTTCCAAACTCATTCTATGAGGCTAGAATCATCCTGATACCAAAACCAGACAAAGACACATCAAGGAAAGTAAACTTCAGACCAGTATCCCTGATGAACATAAATGCAAAAATTCTCAATAAAATCCTAGCCAATCGCATACATAAACATATTAAAAAGATAGTGCACCATGATAAAGTGGGGTTCATTCCAGGGATGCAAGGTTGGTTCAACATATAGAAATCAATAAATGTAATACATCACATAAATAGACTTAAAGACAAGAATCATATGATCATCTTAATAGATGCTCAAAAAGCATTTGATAAAATATAGCACCTCTTCATGTTTAAAATACTAGAAAAACTAGGAATAGCAGTATCATACCTCAACATTATAAAAGCTACCTATGCTAAGACCAGGGCCAACATCATTCTAAATGGAGAAAAACTAGAAGCATTCCCTCTAAAAACTGGAACAAGACAGAGATATGTAAACTATTCAACATACTCCTTGAAATTCTAGCCAGAGCAATCAGACAGACAAAAGAAATTAAAGGAATACACATAGGAAAAGAAGAACTCAAACTATTATTTGCTGATGACATGATTTCATATTTAGAAGATCCAGAAAATTCCACAGGAAAACTTCTAGAACTAATAAATGAATTCAGCAAAGTAGCAGGATATAAAATCCACCCATAAATCAAATGCATTTCTTTACATAAGTGATGAATCCACTGAAAAAGAAATTAGGAAAACCACCCCATTCACAATAGCCTCAAAAGAAAAATTCTTGGTAATCAATTTAACAAAAGAGGTGAAAGATCTCTACAATGAAAACTACACAATTCTAAAGAAGGAAACTGAAGAAGACCTTAGAAGATGGAAAGATCTCCCATGCTCTTGGATAGGCAGAGTTAATATTGTCAATGGCCATTTTACCAACACTGTTATACAGATTTAATGCAATTCCTATTAAAATCCCAAGGACATTCTTCATAGAACTAGAAAAAAGCAATCATGAAATTCATTTGGAAAAATAAGAGACCCAGAATAGCTAGAGCAATCCTTAGCCAAAAAAAGTGAAGCAGGAGGCATCACAATACCAGACCTTAAACTATACTACAGAGCTATAGTAACAAAAATGGCATGGTATTGGCACCAAAATAAGACTTGCAGACCAAGGTACAGAATAGAAGACACAGAGGCAAACCCACATGGATGTAGTTATCTCATACTAGACAAAGGTGCCAAATACTTACTTTGAAGAAAGGAGAGCCTCTTCAACAAATGGTGCTGGGAAAACTGGAAATCCATATGTAGCAAAATGAAATTAAATCTCTATATCTCACCATGCACAAAACTCAAATCAAAGTGGATCAAGGACCTAGGAATTAGACCAGAGACCCTGTTCCTAATAGAAGAAAAATTAGGCCCAAATTTCCATCATGTTGGATTAGGCCCCAACTTCCTTAATAAGACTCCTAAAGCACAAGAAATAAAATCAAGAATAAATAAATGGGATGGATTCAAACTAAAAAAACTTCTTAGCAAAGGAAACAATCATTGAGGTGAAGAGAGACTACAGTATGGGAGCAAATTTTTACCACACGCACATCAGATAGAGCACTAATCTCCAATATATATAAAGAACTCAAAAGACTTAATACCAAAAAACAAACAATCCAATCAATAAATGGGCTAAGGAACTGAACAGACAGACACTTCTCAGTAGAAGATATACAAGGGATCAACAAATATATGAAAAAAAGTGCTCAACATCTTTAGTAATTAGAGAAATGCAAATGAAAACTACTCTCAGATTTCATCTCACCCCAGTAAGAATGGCAGTTATTAAGAATACTAGCAATAATTAGTGTTGGCGAGGATGTTGGGGAAAAGGTACACTCACACATTGCTGGTGGGATGCAAATTGGTACAACCACTTTGGGAAAGCAGTGTGGAGATTCCTCAGAAAAGTTGGAATGGAACCATCATTTGACCCAGCTATCCCACTCCTCAGTCTATACCCAAAGGACTTAATATCAGCATACTGTAGTGACATAGCCACACCAATGTTTATAGCAGCTGAATTTACAATAGCCAAACTGTGAAACCAACCTAGATGCCCATCAATAGATGAATGAATAAAGAAACTGTGGTATATATACACAATGGAATATTACTCAGCATTAAAAAAGAATGAAATTATGGCATTTGCAGGTAAATGGATGGAGTTGGAGAATATTATGCTAAGCAAAGTAAGCCAATCCCCAAAAACTAAAGGCCAAATGTTTTCTCTGATTAGAGGATGCTAATCTACAATGAGGGTGGAGCATGGGAAGAATGGAGGAACTTTGGATTGGGCAAAGGGGAGAATAGAGAGGGGAGGGGTTATGGGGTAGAAAAGATGGTGGAATGAGATGGATGTCATTACCCTAGGTACATGTATGATTGCACAAATGGTGTGTCTCTGCACCGAGTACAACCAGAGAATTGGAACATGCTCCATTTGTGTACAATGAATTGAAATGCTTTCTGCTATCATGTACAACTATGTAGAATAAAAATAATTTTTAAAAATCATTGCTTAGGGGCTGGGATTGTGGCTCAGCGGCAGAGCGCACGCCTTGCATGTGCGCAGCCCGGGTTCGATCCTCAGCACCACGTAAACATAAATGCATTACATTGTGTACAACTAAAGTAAATAAATAAATATTTTTTTAAAAAATCATTGCTTAATCCAAAAAAAGAAAGTTTATTTGTTGTTTAAACAACAACATAAGAGAGGAATTTTTTTTTTTACTGGTATGATTTATTTATTTTTTTATTCTAATTTGTTATAAATGACAGGAAAATGCTTTACATTTCATATTATACGTATAGAGCACATTTTTACATATCTCTGGTTGTATACAAAGTATATTCACACCATTTGTGTCTTCATACATGCACTTAGGGTAATGATACCCATCTCATTCTACCACGTTTTTTTTTTTTCTTCACCCTTTGCCCACTCCCTTCCCTCCCTCCCCATTGGCCATTCTAGTGTTCCTCTAATCCTCTATACTACCTGTCTCAACCCCACTGTGAATAGGCCTCCTTATATAAGAGAAAACATTCGGCATTTGGCTTTTTGGGATTGGCTAACTTCACTTGGCATTATATTCTCCAACTTCATCCATTTACCTGCGAATGCCATGATTTTATTCTCTTATTGCTGAGTAATACTCCATTGTGTATACATACCACATTTTCTTTATCCATTCATCAACTGAAGGGCATCTATGTTGGTTCCACAGTTTAGCTATTGTGAATTGTGCTGCTATAAACATTGATGTGGCTGTGTCCCTGTAGTATGCTGTTTTTAAGTCCTTTGGATATAGACTGAGGAGTGGGATAGCTGGGTCATAAGGTGGTTCCATTCCCAGTTTTCCAAGGAATCTCCATACTGCTTTCCATATTGGCTGCACCATTTTGCAGTCCCACCAGCAATGTATGAATGTGCCCTTTCCCCCACATTCTCTCCAACATTTATTTTTGTTTGTGTTCTTAATAGCTGCTATTCTGACTGGTGTGAGACAAAATCTTAGAGTAGTTTTGATTTGCATTTCTCTAATTGCCAGAGATGTTGAACATTTTTTCATGTATTTATTGATTGATTATATATCTTCTTCCAAGAAGTGTCTTTTCAGTTCCTTGGCCCATTTATTGATTGGGTTATTTTTTTTTTTTTTTTGGTGTTAAGATTTTTGAGTTATTTATATATTCTAGAGATTAGTGCTCTAGCTGATGTGCATGTGGTAAAAATTTGTTCTCAATTAGTTGGCTCTCTATTCCCCTCACTGTTTCTTTCGCTAAGAAGAACCTTTTTAGTTTGAATCTATCCCATTTATTGATTCTTGATATTAATTCTTGCACTACAGGAGTATTATTAAAGAACTTGGGGCCTAATCCGACATGTTGGAGATTAGAGCTTACTTTTTCTTCTATTAGGCATAGTGTCTCTGGTCTAATTCCTAGATCCTTGATCCACTTTGAGTTGAGTTTTGTGCATGGTGAGAGATAGGGGTTTGATTTCATTTTGTTGCATATGGATTTCCAGTTTTCCCAGCACCATTTGTTGAATAAGCTACCTTTTCTCCAACATACATTTTTGGCACCTTTGTCTAATACAAGATAACTGAAATTATATGCATTAGTCTCTGTGTCCTCTATCCTGTACCATTGGTCTACCAGTCTATTTTGGTGCCAATACCATGCCATTTTTGTTACTATAGCTCTGTAGTATAGTTGAAAAGGAAAGAAAGAAGGGGAAATCATTATTTTCATCATTCTAAAATTTGTTTTCATATCTCCATCTTCCTTTCTGGTTTCTATTCACAAATATTGTATTTTCACATAATTGTGATTATAATATACACGTGATTTTATGAACCTTTTTATTATACAATCATGAGCCTATTCCTTTGCTAATGCCCAGTGTTTATACTGTCATTTTTGAAGTCTGCTTAATATTCCAAATGCTGGTATGTTATAATTTATTATCCATTTCATGAGTGTTGGACATACATTATTTCTAATCATTCACTTATACAAATGTGACATTTCAATGTAAATAATTTCTCCTGAATTGTTTCCCTAAGCATACATTCTGAAAAAGGAGATCACTCAATCACAAACTTTTTTATGGTTTAAAAAACACAGTAACATTTTTAATCACCAAGTGAAGGGAAACTACCACTAAATTCTATGTAGTAATTTAAAATGTAGAGCTTTGTTTATTTAGTCATTAGAAACTCAACCTTTTGTGTTTGGTTATCTCGCATGCATTTCCTGTGTTAATGGTCTGTTGCTGTTTTTTAACCATATGCTCAGTTAGGCATTTGGAGTTTCCTGATACAGTTAAACAAACACCTTATATGGGGTGGTTTGAACCCTCTGCATTTCATATATAATACTAAAATTTTTTTTCAGTCTGCTCTTTTTAGGTTTGGGGTAGGTTTCAAACTCAGAATTTCTGCCTTTTTTATAGGCAAAATCTTACACTTTATAGTGTTTAACATGCTGCTCCATCCCAACTGTTAAGATATTCTGGGTTTTGTTGTTGTTTTAGGTTTTTGTTTGTTTGGTTGGTTGGTTTTTTTTTGGTGTGTGATAGTTTTTTCACTAATTTGAAGTTTGGTGTATTTGGCTTATTTATGTCTATAAAACTTTTGGCATAATTTTGCTTTTTCCCATGGTTAATGGCCCTAATGTTAAAGTCTGATTCTACTTTGGATGTGTTATTCTGTTCTAAAGATATACATTGCCGTTTTTTATAATAGCAACACATCCCTATGATAACATAGTCTAAATGTGCTGGGGCTAAGTGGCCAAACATAGTTTTTCTTTTCCAGATGGCTTTTCAAGTATTTTTCTCAAAAGGTTCTCTGATAACAGCTGATGCCAAGATCCAAAGCAGGGGAGCAGTCATTCCAGGCTAAGTAGTGGTCAGGAGCATAGTGAGAGACTGGTCAGGTTGGGGTCCAGGGTCTTAAAGACAGGGCAGCTGTGACCTCACCACACAGGTCTCATGGCATCATTTTGGCTTTGAAGTTGGCAGCCTCCCTAACCACCTTCCCACATTCTGAACACCTAAATATTCTTTCAATAAATTCCCTTGTATTGTTACATTCAGTTGGGGGCATTTTTTGCACAATTTCGATAAAAGCTGTGAAAAAGCAAAGACAGCTCCCTTAGTGCTAGCAGCTCCAAGCTCCAAGCACCAGCATCTCTCAGCTTGTAGTGGAACCCTGTCCTCTGAGTGCCAGCAGCTTCCATTACTGTTGTTAACAGCTCTCCCCAGCTTGCTACAATTCTGGTTGAAGCTGGCAGCTCTCAACAGTTCTCAGGGCTTTCCAGCAGATCTTCAGCTGATAGGTGTTCTCAGGGCTAGCAGCCCTTACTATCAACAGCTGTCTACTCTACTGGAGAAAAAAATCACGTATAGGCAATAAACCATCCCAGCGAGGCTGTATTGGAACCTATGCTGCAGCACAGCAGCGCAGTGCCCAGGACAGTGGTCCCAGACTTGCCTGACAAGAGTAAAAGGAGTGCAGTGGGCAGAGCCAGCACTTTGTAACTTGGCCTGCCAGTCTGCAAAGGCACACTGGCCCGCCTGGCCTGGCTCTCACAGGTGAAGAGGGACTCCTTGGGACTGGAAGGAGACATCTGAAGTGGCTGCAGGGTGGCTGCAGGAGAGGGGCAGTGTTGTGCACAGCCTGGGTGGGTTCCAGGAGTATGGCAGTGTTGTTCACAGCCTAGGGGGGCTTTGGGGTCAGGTCAGGGTTGTGGCCCTAATGTTAACACCAAGGGGGCTACAATAGGAAAATCCTTTTTCCTATATTTCTGACCATTTTTTAAAGCTGGTGCCAAACTTTTCTGCTCATAAATTGTACCTGGAGCACTTACTAAAAATAAAGAGTCTTAAAATCTTAGAGTTTCTAATTCAATAAGCATGGAGGATGTGCATTTTTAATAGGTCCCTTTTCTTGTTACATTCAGTTGAACGCATTTTTTGCACAATTTCAATAAAAGCTGTGAAAAAGCAAAGACAGCTCCCTTAGTGCTAGCAGCTCCAAGCTCCAAGCACCAGCAGCTCTCAGCTCATAGGGAAACCCTGTCCTCTGAGTGCCAGCAGGTTCCTTTCTCCCTTCCCTTCCCTTTCCTCTCTCTTTCTCACAGCCTCTGATGTTCTTGTGGTCATGTAATTTTGAAAACACCACCCCAGCTTAAATTCTTAGAAGACTTTCCTAGTCAGTGGTTTATTTCTATAAGGGGAGAAAAAACTCATTTGTTGATTTTTTTATTATTGAGGAAAAGGAGTTCAGTGTTCTCATGTGTCTTTTTAGAAGTCACTGAATGGTTAATGAGCCACCACAGGCTTTGACCTGACACCAACCTGGGTTTCAGTCTTAGCTGTGTCACCATGAACTATTTCTCTGTCCAAAAGGGATAATGAAAGTTCTCACATAAGGCTAATGTGACGATCAGCTGAGAGAATGGGCAGTTCTGATGCTTAGGTCACATGCTTAGTGCTAGTCAAATGACTGGCACAGAGGTGGGTGGGGTGGGATCCCCGATGGGAAGGTGTCTTCCTTTCTTCTCTTATCATTACCCATTGTGCCACAAGCCCATGTACATTATCACTTATTTTGTCAACCATGGAAAGGTTATTACTTAACCCTTAGCCCTCTGTTTGTGCAGTATAAGATACCCTCTGCTCTGATGTTTTACTGTTCTTCTAGGAAACTAAAATATTCAAGAAAATTGTTCATTAATAGAAGAGAGACAAGAACAATGTGCTTTGATTTAGGGGCAGTATTTGCACTTTGAGAAAAATATTTTTAAAAAATATTTTACTTATTTTATATTAATGGCTTTGTTACAAAAAGAAACTGAGATGTAAACTTCATGTATCATTCACTTACAAAGTTTTATACCAAACCAAGTAGAACCCAAGACTAGACAGCTCCCCTATTTATATTCCTCTTAGGGTAGCTCATCCTGCCTTCTTTTTCTACCCTCAGTGTTTTTCAGAAAACTATTTTTAAGTGTAGGATATATGTTTCAGGAAGTCTACCCTAATTTGTCCTTTTAATGTCTAAAATGAATAGCATGGCCTTTTCAGTCTTAATTTATTTATAAATTTATTTAATTTTATAAATAGGTGATACATTTAAGTAACTTAAAATAGTTTTCAAAATATGAAATATACAATATGTCTCCTCTTGAAGAGGCTAAAATGATCCACATGGTAATAAATTAGATTCTAACATCAACATGAACTCATATTTAGCTTAATATAGTCATAGATGATTTCATATAGAAATATTTATAGATACATGTATATACAAAGGTTATTGTACACCCATATAAATATTTATTTGCTCTGTCAGCTGAGAGCACCTAAAAAAATAAAGCCCCAGCATTAATAAACACATCTCACACCTAGTTCTTCCCAAAACAAGAATACCATTTCCCAGTAACAGGAATTAGAGCTCCTTAAAGAAGTCGCTGATTCTAAGATGAGGGCAGGAAACACACTGGAGGTTTCCTCTTGCTGCCACAGACAGAATTAGTTAAAAACAACAGCCCACGTGGACTGGAATGTGTCAACAGGACACAGGAGCCGACTGAAAGAACTTGAGTGGCCAAAGCCAGAAAATGTGAGGAAAAAAGTAAACAAAATAATACTGGATTATAACCTAGGTATAAGAGAGAAGTTCATAAGCCAGGCACGGTGGTGCACACCTGTAATCCCAATCATTCAGGAGGCTGAGACAGGAGGATTGCTAGTTCAAAGCTTCAACAAAAGCAAGGTGCTAGGCAGCTCAGTGAGACCCTGTCTCTAAATAAAATACAAAAAAGGGCTGGGGATGTGGCTCAATGGTTGAGTGCCCTTGAGTTCAATCCCCCGTGCCCCCCAAAATAAAAAAATTAAAATCCATTTACTCATGTAAATGACACATTACAAATGGGGAGAAAAGATAAACCTCCCATGCAGAAGAACTCTAAGTAAGGGGAGGGAGCAGACTTACAGTTCAAGCCCGAACTGCACATAGGGAACTCCTTCCAGAAAATACAGTGTGGAGAGGGGAAAGGAAATCAGAGGGTACCACTGCAGCCAGGTCATGAAAGTTGACATGGATGGCCACACATTCATTATGTTGATGATATTTTCTTGTGACAAGATGTAACGCCATAATGACAACAGCACTCTGGCATTCTATCTTTTCCTTCCCCAAGCCCAGTGTACTCTCTTTTTTTTTTTTTTTTTTTTTTTTTTTTGTGGTACCGGGGATTGAACCCAGGGGCACTCGACCACTGGGCCACATCCCCAGCCCTTTTTTTGTATTTTATTTAGAGACAGGGTCTCACTGAGTTGCTAAGTGCCTCGCCATTGCCGAGGCTGGCTTTGAACTCGCGATCCTCCTGCCTCAGCCTCCCAAAGTGCTGGGATTACAGGCGTACGCCACCGCGCCCGGCAAGCCCAGTGTACTCTTGAGTAAAAACTTGAGATAATCCTAACACAGGGGCATCCTACAATATACCTGACCAGGTGTTATAGTCTGGAGCTTTCCTGTCCCCTAAAGCTTATGGGCTGAAGCTTGGTCCCCAGCTGATGGCACTACTGGGAGGTGGTAGAAACTTCAGGAGGCAGGCCTAGCTGGAGTAAGTGGGCTCTTGGGGGTGTGCCCTTGAAGCATATGTTGGGGCCAATTCCCCTTCCTCTCTCGCACCTTGCTTCCTAGCCAACTTTGCTCCACTACGCACCCCTGCCATGCTGTTCTGCCTTGCCACAGGCCCAAAGCAGCAGAGTCAAATGACCATGGGCTGAAATCTCAGGAACCATGGGCCAAAATAGACATTTACTCCCTTTAAATGGTTGATTTCAGGTATTTTGTCATAGTAATGGAAAGCTGAATAACACACCTGTACTCCTTCAAACTGCCATAGACTTCTAAAACAAAGAAAAGTCTAAGAAACGGCCACAGTCAAGGGAAGCCTAAGAGAAACAACAGCTAAATGTTATGTGGTATCCCACCTAGGGTCTAGAAACAGAAAAAGAATATTAGATAAAATAAAGAAATGTGAATGGACTATGGACCTTAGTTAATAATAATTCATCAATGTTGACTTATTACTCAGAAGAAAGATATCATACTAGTGTAACATGTACCAACAGGGAAATTGTGTGTGCATGGGGGGTTATATATGAAAACTCTATATTATCTCCTCATTCATTCTGTAAATCTCAAATTGTTAAAAAAGTCTACTCCCACTTATCTCTCATTGACCTAATTCCCATTATTTCCAAATAAGTAAAAACTGTTATTAGTTTCTTGTGTATACACACACACACACACATACACACACAGTTTTTAAAAATCATGCACGAGTAAATATAAATATACGGACTGGGGTTGTGGCTCAGCGGTAGAGCGCTCGCCTAGCACGTGCGCAGCCCGGGTTCGATCCTCAGCAACACGTACAAATAAACGCATTGTGTACAACTAAAGCAAATAAATAAATATTCTTTAAAAATATATAAATATACATATATTTTGTACTCTTTTTACATAAATTGAGCCACGATACATATGCTTCCCTGACTGGCAATATAGTTTGTAGATCATGCCCTGTCATTTATCAATACACAGGTGGCTTGCTCTTTTTTTTTTTTTTTTTTTTAAGCTGTGTAGATTCTACTATTTAAGTTTTGCACAATCTATTTAACCAGTCACCTGTTCTAATCGGGTAAATCACCGGCTATCTTTTGCTATTACTGTGCTTCAGTGAACGGCTTTGTGCATAAAGGGCAAAAATCACACCGGTGACAACCGTGCAGCCAAGAGATTTATTCACCAGCCTTTATGGCTGGTTGGAGGTCGAAGAGGAGCTGGGAGAGAGGAGTCAGGGAGAGGGGAGTGTGCAAGCTCTGGTGGGAGAGAGGAGGCAGGGAGAAGGGAGTGTGCAAGCTCTGGTGGGAGAGAGGAGAGGGGAGTGTGCGAGCTCTGGTGGGAGAGAGGAGTCAGGGAGAGGGGAGTGTGCAATCTCTAGTGGGAGAGAGGAGTCAGGGAGAGGGGAGTGTGCAAGCTCTGGTGGGAGAGAGGAGTCAGGGAGAGGGGAGTGTGCAAGCTCTGGTGGGAGAGAGGAGAGGGGAGTGTGCGAGCTCTGAACAGAAGGTGGGTGCCTGGTTGCGCCAGCTGTGGTCTCTGGAGCTGTTGACTAAGGTAGCTGCTGTCGGGCTGGAGATGGTGGGTCTAAGGCTGGTGCAGTGGCTGCCTCCTCTCAGCAGGGATGAGCTGTTTTGTGTGAGCTCTGGACGGACGGGAGCTTAAATAGGGATTTCTGGTGGGGAGTGTACCAGAGCAACCTTTAACGCTATTGGCTCCTTGCCTGTGGAACAGGGCGACCTATTGTCTCCTGCCCCAGGGAAAATGAAACATCCTGCCCAAAGACCAGAGCGACCTTTAAGCCCATTGGCTCCTGCCCAGGAAAATGAAACAAGTTTGCTTCTCAGGACATGGAAATTTCCATGGGAGGGTGGCCCATCAGCCCAAGCCCATCTATCAGTGCATCCATTATTTCACTTGTTAGGAGGCTTGTCTAGATATTAATTCTAGAAATAGAACTTCAGGGTTAAGGGTTGAGGGTTAAGGGAGGGTGTGCCTTTGTATTTCAGACAGATATTGACAGACTACTCTGTGTCACAGCTATACCAGTTTACATACCCCAGAACACTTGAGAAAGTCAAAGCCAAACTCCAAACCATCAAGCTTCCATGAGGGCCTATTGTTCATACATTGAAGAATTTCATGACTATTTATATGTTCTGCCTCAACAGCTCCTCGTGCAATGAACTACACAATCATTTTTGTGCTAGTTTCCCTATGTGTTTTTAATGTCTCCATCTAGCTAGAGACAGCTTCCAGTTCTCAAAAGTCTATAGGCATCCCCAACCTGAGGGCCATCCTACTACAGCGACTCCAGGTCGAGAGAGAAATCCCAACCATGAGAGAATCTCAATATCCTAAGGAACACAAGAGTTAACACTTAGGTACGCCTTGCCATCTCCCTGCTTCTAGCTTGTAAAATCATAGCCTATGGCATATGGAGCACATGCCAAGTTGACATTTCAGGTCTCAGGTGTAAGAAATTCATTTGAATATAACTTTCATACACTTACTGTTGATAGCTGGTTTGTTCAGCCAGACATGGTGGTGCACGCCTGTAACTGTAAAGTGGCTCAGGAGGTTGAGGCCATTTGTAATACTCTCGCAAGTTCAAAGTCAGCCTCAGCAATTCAGCGAGGCCCTAAATATCTTGGCAAGACTCTGTCTCAACATTAAAAAATTTAAAAAGAGCTGAAATGTGGCTCAGTGGTTAAGTGCCCTGTTTTCAATCCCCAGTACCCAAAATAGAACTGGTTTGTTCATTCCTTATAATACCACCACGATGAAAAGAGTATCTGAAGCTTTAGAATCTTAAAATTTTAAGCTGCCTAGTCAAACTTCTGACCAAACTTGGAAATCCTTTTATAATACTCCTGAAAGTTGGCCATCAGACTCAGCTCACTTCTTTATAAGGTAGCCCATGTTGTTAAAAGGCCCCATTAAGACAAAGTTATTTTCTAAAATCTGTTTCCTTGAAAATTGGTTGGAAAGAAAGAGACTAATTTTCTACATGGTAGCCCATTAAGAAATGGTTTCATCTTTTCTAATAATGTTCCACATTTCCAGTTCTCTCAAATAGATCATTTCTAGATTCCAAAATGCCCATTTCCATTGGAAAGAGCTTTCAACACTGCATACCCAGTCTCAGTTCCAGACTAAATGTCAAGTGAAATGGGATACTTAATGCCTTGACTCTGGGTTTTGTTTTGGTTAAAGCATATCCTATCTTTGTTGCTTACTAGCTTTGAAACCTAAACCTTCAGTAACCTAAACCACCAATCCACTGAGGACCATGATATAGCAGAATAAGTTCCACTTTGTTTTTCTGAAGTCTTACTCTTGGCTTACAATGTCTTCATTACACATGCTTGAGAATCTTACCACTCTCAAAGATGCAATTGGAAGGAATGAGAGGAAGCAGGGTCCCAGGCACGGTTACCATTATAATCACAGTTTGCAAGCCAAATTAATTAAAGCAAGATTTTGTTGTGATTATAAGAAAAAAAAAAAACTTCTAGAAAATTCCTCATTATGGTTAGTTGCTAACAACAGAAAAAAGAATGCTCTTTACCTAGTACTTCTTTCTGCAAATCATGGCATCTGACTTGTAAGCTTTCTTCCTGCTGCTTGGACATGTGAATCTGCTGGGACCTCAGTATGGCTGTGTCTGACAAGAGTTTGAGATTTTTCATTTCCTCTTCAAGGCATACCTTAGTTCTCTGTGATACCATCCAACTTTTATTTAATGTCTCTATCTCTGTAAAGAAAATTCAAAATTTATAAATAACCTTGAAGCATAAAACATTTCTCCAAAAACTGATTTTCCTTTAGAAAATTAAATAGTTAAAAGCCAACATGTCTTTTCTGGGAGCATAATGACACCTAACCAAAAGGTTAAATTTAAATTCAGCAGTGATTCTGAAAAAGAAATGAAAAAAGGGTTGTATTCCTAAATGATGCATGAAAGAATTCAGTAGTTGTTTCTTAGATTTTAAAATTATACCAAATGGCAATGAAGCCTACTTCTTAAGTACTCATAAATGATCACATAATATCTGTGTAATAGTCTGGGTTTTATTGAAATTATACTGTTTTCTTGGCAGCGTGATTCAGAAAAGTAAGCTTAAATGTGCTAGCATGCACTGGCTGGTAGCATTTCTAAAACAATGACTAGGACGTATTCTATACAAATTATGAAGAAAGGTGATGGGGAAAGAGAGGGCAAGAAGGATACAGAAGCTAAAACTGATAAACTTCTGGGTAACACTTATTAGCTAATAAATATGTTTTAATGATTCTAATGGTATCCTGATTCCCTCATCCCCCAAATGAGACCAGAATCCATCACAGCAAGTATCAGTCATTATTCTACCTACTTTAATAAAAGTTTAATAAATAAATACATCTTCAAAGTTCTTAGATTTAAATATGTTAATTTTACAGAATTTCTTGAGAAATACGTGGAGCATATCATTGGTCAGAATAATCATCAAGCTCCTCTTCATCTATGTTTTCAGTATTGCACCATAAACCACCATTAAAACATATGCACACACACACAGTAGCAATACTATAGAATTTGCACAATCACAATTAGTCGAACTAACAAGGACGGGATCTACATGAAAATCCAGATGGTGTGCTTTCCCTGAGGGCTAACAGCATCCCTTCTTGGTTACCCCCTCCTGGGTGTGGGACCATTTCAGGTGTGACGGTGTTCTGGAGAGGTTGGCTTGTTTCATTGCTCTTCAGACCACCAGCAGACATGGCAGCCACATGGTCAAGGATGGCAGAAGGCAGGCACACAGGACAGGCATCATGGCCTGCAAACGGCCACAGGAGCTGAAAAGCAGCGACCAGAACAGAGAAGACACATGGCTTATGGGATGGTGACAAGGAGGAACTGGAACACAGCCAGGGAAAGAAGAGCAAAAGGGAGTCTGGAAGAGAGGGGCACCCACCTCCGACCTGGGGCAGGCACGCTTTCACTCTAAGTTTCTGCTCAAAATGGAAAACTGGAGAAATGAATTGGCAGGGACCCAATAAATGGATTTCTAATATAGTGCAATGGTTACTTTATGTGGAAATGTCTCCCTAAGATTAGCTAACATGCTTCTTAAAACTTAGAATAATGCACCCATTTCTGTGAGGATGACTACCAACACACAAGTGCATAAAATTTTTTAAAATACTGAAGTTTAAGAAAATAAGGTTACAGTTTTCCCTCACACCTAACCAGTCTCTCTGGGTGTTTCTGTAGTCATCAAGGTAGCTTCTAATGTCTGAATAAACTATACCGTACCACAACTGTACCTATGTTTAAGTCAGAATGACACCGCAGAGTAGCACACACATGCTGTCACCTATTTATCGTTTGCCAAAATGACACTGCTTGGGTTAGCAGGCTGACTCTGTTAGTGAACTCCACAGTCTCTGAAATAACTACTCGTGTCAATGTGACTTTTTTTTTTTTTTTTTTTTTTGGTACTGGGGATTGAACTCAAGGGCACTCGACCACTGGGTCACATTCCCAGCCCTTTTTTGTATTTTATTTAGAGACAGGGTCTCACTGAGTTACTAAGTGCCTCGCCATTGCTGAGGCTGGCTTTGAACTCACAATCCTCCTGCCTCAGCCTCCCAAAGTGCTGGAATTACAGGCATGCGCCACCACGCCCAGCCTCAATGTGACTTTCTATCTGACATTAAAAGAATAAGAATCTGCAATACAAATTTATTTGTAAAATGTAGTTTAAGACATGGAAAAGTACAGAAAGATTTCAAAATTAACAGAAGCTGCAATGTTCCCATCATGGAATTAGGAAAGTCAGCTCAGTGGAGATAAACCAATTCACCCATGGCAAACTACCTAGGGCAGCCCTGGGGTCAAGTCTGAATCCCGCCTTTCACCATTATACAACCTCATACTTGTCAGTCTTGGGTCCCAGTCTGGGGTTCAGGAATTATAATCCCTACCAGGTCAACCCACACTGGTTGCTGTACCTGCCTTGGGCCTCCCCTGGTCAGCACCACTCCTTGAAGAAGGTCCTCCTATTCCCAAACATCTGGCCTTCCTGGCTCAACTGCCACCTCTGTGGAAATCTTTTCAGACCTGATCCATCTGTGCCCTAATCTTCATGCAACCAGTTTACACACTTGCACTGCAGTGATCATACACAAACATGTGACCTAATGCTGGACGACAAGTCCCTTTAGGCCAAGGATAATATCCTCCGCATTTATACTCCCTCCATAGTTCCTACCAAACATCCAGAATTAACTGACAGACTCAGTGAACACCTACACAATGAGAAAGGCACAGCCTAGCAGAGCTTCTGAAGAGTACCAAAGCCTGGGGGAGCACACTGCGCATGCGTCTGCTTGGCCTACATTTCAGAGGCAGGCAGTTCATGCCTCAGGTTTCTTAACATCAGACTGTTAGACAGACATACAAAGGCAAGAAACATTTTTAATAGGATAGATAAGGATAGATAAGGAAAAAAGCCTGTTTTATTCCTTAGATTTCATGGTTTTATTAAAACTGTGGACTATATTTCTAAGTCTAATTCTAGACTTGAATTTTAAAAGTTGAAAAGCTATTCAGGGGCTGAGAGTGTAGCTCAGTGGTTGAGTGCTTGCCTGGCATGTGTGAGGCCCTGAGTTCAATTGCCAGCACTGCTTAAAACAAAAAAACAAAAAAAGTGGGGGGGGGGGAAAAAAAGACAAGCGACTCAGACTCAGACAATGCTTGTTTTGAGAAGCAAAACATATTTCACTAAGTAATACAGGTACAATTATTAACATTGATCTCATGCAATCAATTTCTTCAACTTATTAAGATTTTTCTAGGGCTGAGGGTGTAGCTCAGTGATAAAGCCCTTGCCTAGCATGTGTGAGGACCTGGGCTCAATCTCTAGCATTGTAAAAAAAATTCCCTTTTTTTTTTTTTGTCCCACATATCAAATGAACTTAAAATATTATAGGGTCATTATGTGATTAATGAACCTCTAGAACCTTATTATCAAGGAATTCTAATATTACAGATACAGTGTGACCATTAATTCACATGTCCTTACTTAGTTTTATTATAATAGGAGAAAATCCTCAGAAACTAGAACTGTTAAACGAAGAAATCAGAAAACAGTATGGAGACTTTTGAATAATTTAAATATTAAATCTTAAATATGACTTTGAAATAATTAGATTTACAGAAACTTGATAATAAGCACATAGGGAGGTCCTGCTCCCCAGCTCCACTACTCCCGTGTGGGGCCTTTGTACACAATCAAACTAGGAAATCTACACTGATACAATCCAGAGTTCATTCAGACTTCACCAGCTGTAAACATACCAGTGTGTGTGTCTTCTGTGTGATTTTATCACAAGTGCAGCTTCATATCAGGACACCATGACCCAAACACAGAAGTGCTGACCTACATTCCTAAGCCCTGGAAACTGCTTTTGTTGTTTCAAGAACACTATAGGAATGGAAGCATATGTAGGTGAGCTTTTGAAACTGGCTTAATTTCACTTTGAAAATTTTCCCTGAGGCTCATTCAGGTTGCGAGGGCTAACAATTGTTTTCTTTTGGTTGCTGGGAAGTAGTATATGGAATGGACGTAAAAGGTTGAACTTCATCCCTGAAGGGCATTTGGATTACTTCCAGTTTGGGGCTATTATGAATATAACTACTATGAACACTTATATACGGGTATTTTTTGGGAACACTGACTCCATTTCTCTGGGATAAATGCCCAGGAGTACAACTGCTAGGTTATATGGGAAGTGCATTTTTAGTATTAAAGGAAATTGCAAGATCATCTTCTAGAATGACCATAATCTTACATCCCTACTGGAGATGCTGAATGATCTAGTTTCTCTAATTCTCATCAATACTTAGTGTGATCAGTCTTTTCAATTTTAGATATTCTAACAGATGCTTTTATATTGCATTTCTCTGGTGGCTAAGATGTTGAATATTTATTTTCTCAAGCATTTATTTTCCACCAGTCTACTCCCTTCAGTGAAATTTCTGCCTGTGTTCTAATTGGACTTTTTAAGATGCAGAGTTTTGAGTTCTTTGTTCTGCATACAAGGCCTGTGCTGGTATATGGTGAGAACAGTCTCTCCTGGCCTCTGTGGTGTCTTTTCATCCTCTTAACACGGTCATCCACAGAACCCAAGTTCTTAAGTGCTACGATCCAATTTATTGATTTTTTTCCTTTAAAGTATCATATTCTTAGCCTATGCCTAAGAACTTTGGACTAATTGTGGGCTGTAACGTTTTTTTTCCCCAAAAGTTTTACAGTTTTTCATTTGATATTTACATCTGTGATTTATTTGGAGGTAAGGTGTGAGGTTTAGGGTTAAGGATTTTTAGGCTTAAGTTATATATAGTAGCCCCAGCACCATTTATTGAAAAGGTTGTCCTGCTACTTTTTATTTCCCCAAAATAAATTGAGCCAGGTGCCATGGTGCATGAAGGAGCCCTTTAGGAAGGGCTGTTGCAGCTAGCTGGAAGCCATGGGTTCCACCTGATATTTGCTTAGGCAGAATATATAGTAAAGCCCCAGCAGGAGAACGGAGAATTCATTTATCACTCGGTCGAAAAATCAGGTTGTCCCAGATGAAGAAGTAATGACTACTGAAGTGCATGTATACCCTTCCCCAAAATAAATTGAGCCAGGTGCCATGAAGTAAAAGCACACCTATTTATCCCAGCAACTCGGGAGGCTGAGACAGGAGGATTGCAAGTTCAAGGCCAGCCTTGGCAAATGAGTGAGGGCCTATCTCAAAGTAAAAAAATAAAGGGGGCAGGCACTGTGTATGTAGCTCAGTTATGAAGTTCAACCCCCAGTCCCAAAAAATAAATTCTATAAAATTAAAAAAAGAACTATAGGTGAAAAACACTGACATTGTTCCCTTAATTAAGAAAAAAACATCTGCAAGCCCATTACAAAGAACACTTTCTGCAACACAAGGGAGCTTAATATGACAAAGGGAGCTTGGGGTTTAGAATACAAGAGAACAGGGGCAGCGAACACACCCTGATTCCTCCCTGTGCCAGGCGTCTTTGGCGTTTCCTCCCTTACATATGTGGACGCTGAGGCTCTGGATCTTAGTGTGCTGATGAGCCAGGTGTGGACTCTGGCCCTCTGCATCTGGGCGCCTTCTCTTAGGACACTTACTTAGCACTTTGGGGTGCCAAGAGCTGAAGCCATAACACAGGCCAGCACAGGTGAGGCCCAGCAGACGCAGTGGCTCTGGTAGCCTTTCTCCAGACCTGGCAGCCAGGCAAAGCCACCCAGGAGCCCACATTCCCCGCAGGTTCCTCCTGGCTCTGTCTCAAGTTCTAACATTACTGTCTCTGAGGAAAGTTTGACACATTTAAGTAAAATCTGAATTAATTGTTTATTTTGCTTAAGAATATATAGTAGCCCCAGCACCATTTATTGAAAAGGTTGCCCTTCTGCTACTGAAGTGCATGTATACCCTTCCCCAAAATAAATTGAGCCAGGTGCCATGGTGCACACCTATTATCCCAGCAACTCGGGAGGCTGAGACAGGAATAAGAGGAGTAAGAGACATTGACAAGTTAAGATTGAGAGTGATAGGTGTGGTATTCTTCAGCTATAATTCACATTGTCTGTATCATTTTTATAAATATCAATTGCAATTATAATATTATTAAAGTTTTAAAAGGTGTGGAAACGTTTATTTATTTATTTACACCTGCAACATCCACAAACATTTATATAAGGCAAGCCACATGATTTTAAATTTCCAGTAGCTACATTAAAAATGTATATTACAGTGAAACAGCCACTTCAATGTTTATAGCAGCACAATTCACAATAGCTAGATTGTGGAACCAACCTAGATGTCCCTCAGTAGATGAATGGATAAAGAAAATGTGGTACATATACATAATGGAATTTTACTCAGCAATAAAAGAAAATAAAATAATGGCATTCACAGGTAAATGGATGAAATTGGAGAATATAATGCTAAGTGAAGTTAGTCAATCTAAAATATCCAAATACCGAATGTTTTCTCTGATATAAGGAGGCTGACTCACAGTGGTGTTGGGTCGGGGTACATAGGAGGATTAGAGGAATGCTAGAAAGGTCAAAGGGGAGGGAGGGGAAGGGAGGGAGCAAGGCGGGATGGAGGGGAAAAAAGAAAAGGTGGTTGAATAAGATGATGTCTTTATTCTAACTGCATGATTGAAGATTTGAATGGTACGAATATACATTGTATACAAACAGTGGTTTGTAAAAAGATGCTCTATATGTTTATTATTAATTATAATGATTATTATTATAATGATTATTATTAATTATAATGATTACTACTATTATAAATACAACTTTGAATAAAAAATAAATTTAAAAAAATGTAACGAGAAACGTGTAAAATGAACTCTAACAGTGTACGTTAGCACCACACAGCCAAACGCTCTCCTTTCAGCAAGAGTCTACCGGCCGCATCTCAGGGCTCGGTGGCTGCCGTGCTGCACGGGGCAGGTCTACATGCTTCCCAGGCCCTTGTTCATTTTTCATGTAGGTATGAACGATTCTCAAGCTTTGCCAGAACTAACCTTTAAAAACATTGTGCTCCATTTATTTTCTATATAAATTTAAGATACTGATTACTAAAAATTCTAATTCGAAATTGGCATGTTTATACGTTTACTTAGGGCTTCTGCTAAATTTAAAGTACATTCAAATTGATCAAAGAAACTAAAAAAGTAAGCATCGGTACCTTTGGAGTTTGGCACACACTCATACCTGTTTGTACACCCGTGCCCAGGGGTTAGGACCGCGCTGACGGCCCTACGGAGGGAAATTTCAAACAGTAACAAAACACCAGTTCTACACACCCCATTGTGCTGTCTACTAGCTCTTGCTTGGGGATTGAATACACTCTGTGTGGGGGTTTCTATCTTGAAGCTTCTGCTTCTGTTCACCACTGTGATCTAGTAAACAAACATTCCAGCTTTTCAAGAAATCATGGGTAATGATGAACGTAAAGGTCAAGGGTTGAAAACCAACTCCCATCTCTCTGTGTCAGATAAAATATAACAAGATGTAACATTCTTTTTTAAAAAAATATTTTTATTTATTTGCTTTAGTTGTACACAATGCATTTTATTCAATGCATTTTATTTGTACGTGGTGCTGAGGATCGAACCCGGGTCGCCCACGCGCTAGGCGAGCGCTCCACTGCTGAGCCACAATCCCAGCCCAGGATGTAACATTCTTTATAGATGAAAAGCATTTAATTAATTGCTTTGACTTCACTTTTAGGAATTAAATATGAAGGAAAACATGGGATAAGACCACAAAGACACATGTCTGAAATGTTCACCCCAAACTAACTTATAATAGCAAAGAATATGATCAACCTAAATGTCCATGAATAGATAAGACACATTTCTACAGTGAAACATTAACATCATTAATTGACATGACTATATGTCTATATTTCTATTCTAAGTATATATCTATGTACAGAAAAAAAAAAATTTAAGCCAGGCGCGGTGGCACACACCTGTAATCCCAGCACTTGGGAGGCTGAGGGAGGAGGATCGCGAGTTCAAAGCCAGCCTCAGCAATGGCGAGGCACTTAGCAATTCAGTGAGACCTTGTCTCTAATAAAATATAAAAAAGGGCTGGGGATGTGGCCCAGTGGTCGAGGGCCCCTGAGTTCAATACCCCATACCAAAAAAAAAAAAAAAAAAAAAAAAAAAAAAAAAAAAAAAGCAGAAAGTTCTATTACCAAAATTTTAACAGTGATGGTATCTCTCTGTATGGGATTACAGATGTTGTTGACTTTCTTTTTCTGCCCATTTTCTGTTTTTACTTTGATGATGTTTTATGATTATGGTCTGAAAAACCCTTAAAGGAATTTTTAATTTGGGGTGGGGGTGTTATTAAGTTTTTAGAAGTTCAATAAACAAGTTTCAAACTGTTTTTCTTCTTTTGTTGTTCTTTTTAGATATACAAGACAGTATATTTTAATACATTACACATACATGGAGTATAACTTATTCTAACTAGAATCCCATTCTTGTGGTTGTACATGGTGTGGAGTTTCATTGGTTGTATATTTATTTGTGAACATACGAAAGTTATGTCTGATTCATTCCACTGTCTTTCCTATTCCCATCCCTCCTTCCTTCCCTTCATTCCTCTCTGTCTAATCCAATGAACTTCTATTCTTCCACACCTACCACCTATTGTGTGTTAGCATCCACATTATTAGAGAACATTCGGCCTTTGTTTTGGGGGGGACTGGCTTATTTCATTTAGCATGATAGTCTCCAGTTCCATCCATTTACCAGCAAATGCCATAATTTCATTCTTCTTTATGCATGAGTAATGTTCCATTATGTATATATATCACAATTTTATTATCCATTCATCTGTTGAAGGACACCTAGATTGGTTCCACAGCTTTATTATTGGGAATTGAGCTGCTATAAGCATTGATGTGGCTGCATCACTGCAGTAATGATGATTTTAAGATCTCTGAGTCAAATAACTGGGTCAAATGGTGGTTCTATTCCAGGTTTTCTGAGGAATCTCCATACTGCTTTCCAGAGTGGTTGTGCCAATTTTCAGTCCCACCAGCAATGTATGAGTTACCTTTTCCCTCACATCTTTGCCAACATTTATCATTACTTGTTTGAATTGTCATTCTGACTGAAGTGAGATGGAATCTCAGTGTAGTTTTAATTTGTATTTCTCTAATTGCTAGAGATGTTGAACATTTTTTCATATACTTGGTGACCATTCATGTTTCTTCATCTGTGAAGTGCTTGTTCAGTTCCTTTGCCCATTTATTGATTTTTTTTTTTTTTTTTTTGGTGTTAAGTTCTTTGATTTCTTTGTATATCCTGGAGATTAATGCTTTATGTGAGGTGCAGATGGCAAAGATTTTCTCCCATTCTGTAGGCTCTCTCTTCACAATCTTGATTGTTTCCTTTGCTGTGAAGAAGCTTTTTAGTTTGATACCATCCCATTTATTGATTCTTGATTTTACTTCTTGTGCTTTAGGAGTCTTGTTGAAGAAGTCAGTTCCTAAGCCAATGTGATGAAGAGTTAGGCCTGTATTTTCTTCTTGTAGGCTAGTTTCTTAATCCACTTCGTGTTGAGTTTTGTGCAGGGTAAGAGGGGTTAAATTTCATTCTACTACATATAAATTTCCAGTTTTCTCCTTAGTTGAAGAGATTATCTTTTCTCCAATGTATATTTATGGCACTGTCGGGGTCTTTAGAACACGTTGGCCGAAAGGGTAAAGAACTCTAACTCTCTGGCTGCTTTCCATGCCCTCTTACGGACCTGACCTAAGCAGGGGGCGTTCCTCTGACATATCGTGGGAACTGAAACCACCCTAAGGATAGGGTAGGGGACTCTGCCAATAGGATTTGCCCATGTTCTTTACCTGTCTCTATAATCTCTTTGCTGACTGGCTCATGTCCACTATAAAGGTTGTCCACCTTCCTCAATAAACTTGAGTTCCAATGCTGCTCTCTACCTGATTGGGCTCCCTGGTATGTTCCTGAGTCTTTTGAAGGCAGAAGAGGGAATACCAGCGACCTTTGCCTTCCCAGTCTCATCTCATTCGTTGAGGTATGCCCTTCTAGCCTACTTTGCTGGACAAAAAAGGCTCGCCCCGGGTCATGAAGGGTTAAAGACCTCAACCCCTTTATAATTTCCTGATACGGCACCTTTGTCTAATATGAGATAACTATATATATGTGGGTTTGTCTCTGGTGTCTTCTATTCTGTTACACCAAAGTGGTTTTTAAAATCAAATTAAAAGGGCTGGGAATGAAGCTTAGTGGTAAAGCATGTGCCCAGCAGGTTCGAGGCTCTGGGCCCCATCCCCAGCACCACACACACAAATACCCAATGAAGAACGGTACTACTGCAGCTGGGTGTGGTGGTACATGCCTGCAATCAGCTACTCAACCTGAACAACCTAGGCAGACCCTGTCTCAAAAAGTATCTCAGTGGTAGAGCACTTGCCTAATATGTGCAAATCTCTGGTTTCAATCCTCAGTACTAAACAAAATAAAAAAGTGTTACTCATACTAATTCACATAAAATTTACTCCTGAAAGGCAGGAGCAGCTCAGGAATGAGTCTTTCCTCACTCCCCAGATTACAGAAGTGATACATGAGCATTATCAAAAAGCTCTACAAAATATTCAGGGTTCAGAAAAGAATGCAAAGAGTAACAGTGATCTCACTGCTAAAACTCAGGTGTACTTCTACTAAATTCACTGAACAGCTCCCACGGGACAGGCGAATCCTCTGGAAACACTAGGAGCACAGCAATCTGCAAGACAGTCATAAACTCCAGTCTTCAAAGAGGTTTCTTCCTAGTAGGAGGAGATGTAGCAAACACAAACACTGCTCAATGGATAAGAATATTCCTGATGTGATAAATATTATTTAAATGGAATGGGAAATTGGGATAGAGAAGAAGTATAGAAGAAGCCGACTTTAACTAGGGCAGTCAGCAAGGATCTCTGGAAGAGATGACATCTGAAGCACAGGAAGGGCTGCTGCTGGTTTGGGGGGACCTCAGCCATCTTCCTCCTGAGCCTGATGTTCCTCCTCCATCCAAATCTCACACTTACTCATTTTTAATGGCATCTTTTGATGAGCACATTTCTGATTCCGATAGCTTACCAATTTTTGTCCCTTTATGGTTCTTAAGTCTGTGTCCTTTCCAAGAAACCTTCACTCACTGCCAAATCATGAAGATACTTTGCAGTTCTCTCTCTTACATTTAGCTTTCTGGTTTAATTACTTTCTAAGTGGCTGTGAGGTGGAGTCGATGCGTGTTTCCATACGGGTAATCAGGTGTTTCACCACAACTTGCTGAAACACTTCCTTTTCCCCACTAGATTGTTGTGGTGCTTTTGTCAAAATGATCAGATAAGCAGGAGGCATTTCCCAGGGTTTTCTGTTCCTCTGATTTAGTGTTGAGCTATATGGCAGTGCCACGCTGACTGGATTACTTACTGTGGCTTCATTAAAAAAAAAAAAAAAAAAAAAAAAAAACTGAGGTGATGTTTCATCCTCCATCTTTTGGGTTATTTCAATACTTTTAAAAGAGTTATCTTTTAATTTATTTATTTGCTTTTTAGCTATATCTCTTTGTAATTTTTTAGTGGCTTTTCTAGGAATCATAATACACACCCCTAACTTTTTAATGTGAATAGAATGAACATCCCACCATGTCACATGAAGAGCAGCAGGAGTACGGCACGTGGACAGCTTACCTCCTCTGACCTTTATTCTCCAGAGGTCACGGTACATCGACATGCTTCATCAACCACTCAGTATAACTCTTGCTTTAAGTGAGCATGTGAATTTTAAAGAAATGCAAAGGAAAAGGAGTTTCATATTTACCCATATTTCTTATTTACGGTGTATTTATTCCTTCCTGCGGATGCTGGGGCTCTGTCCATCATTTTCAATATGCATTTTATTTCTCTTCTTCAAATTGAATAATTTCTATTGATAAATCTTACAGTTCTTTTTTTATAAATGCAAAATTCTATACAAATCCATAGAATGAATTTTTGATATTATATTTTTAGTTCTAGAAATTCTAATTTTAATAGTTTCTACTGAGGTTTTCTACTTTTATTGATTACTAGTGTGTTTTCCTTTAGGGCAGAGCTATAGCAGCTGATCTGAAGTCCTAGTCAGCTATAGATGTTCCTCTGACATAATGCAGTGCACTGCTAACCCCCGCACTCAGGGAGCACCACTATAAAGCGAGTTATGCAGATCTTGTTTTCCAATATATATAAAAGTAATATTTATACTATGCTGTATTTCTATGAAGTGTGCAAAAGCATTGTGTATAAAAGTGCACAGACCTTGATTTAAAAAATGCTTTATGGATAAAACACACTAACAGCCACCTGAGTCTTCAGCAAGCTGTGACGTTTTTCCTGGTGGAGGGTCCTGTCACTGGAGGTTGGGCTGGCTGTAGCAATTTCTTAAAATAAGACAGCAATAAAGTCTGCCCTATCAATTGACTCTTCCTTTCCTGAAAGATTCCCCTGTCGTGTGTGATGTGGTTTAACAGCATTCTACCCACAGTAAAGCTACTTCCAGAACTGGAGTGGAGCCCTCAAACCCTGCCCCGGCATCATCAGCTGGGTTTATATAACATCCTAAATCCTTTGTTGTCGTCAACAATGTTCACAGCATCTCCCTAGTAGTAAATTTCATCTCCAGAAACCTTTTTGATCATCAATAGAAGCAACCCCTCATCTGTGAAAGTTTTATTTGGAGAGAGCAGCAATTCAGTCATATCTTCGGGCTCCGGGTCTAATTCTAGTTCTCTAGCAATTCCCTCCCACAGCTACATCCTCCACTGAAGTCTGGAGCCCCTCAGAGTCACACAGGAGAGGCAGAACCAACTTATTCCAAACTCCTATTATCTTGATAGTTTGCCCTGAGCCTATGAACAATGAATGTTCTCAGTGTCATCTTTCCAGAAGGTTCTCAATCTACTTTGCCCAGATCCATCAGAGAAACTGCAGTCGTTGGCAGCAATAGGCGTATGAACTGTACTAGCCATAAGACTTGAAATTACAATTACTCCTTGATCCATGGGTGAGTGCTATGTTAGTGCCATGAAGACATCATTAACCTCATTAATGTCTATCAGAGCTCAGGTTGAGCAGTGTGTTTTGAAAGGAATCTTTATTTTTCCCCTGAGCAGTAGGCATCAATAGTGGGTTTAAAAGATTCAGAAAACAGTGTTGTAAACAGACATGCTGTTATCCAGGCTTTGTTGCTCCATTTACAGAGGGCACAGGCAGGGGACTGTCAGTATAATTCCTAGGGACCCTTGGATCTTCCGAATGGCAAATGAGCATTGGCTTCATTGCCAAGCCACCAGCTGGGTCAGCCCCTAACAGGTGGGTCAGCCTGTCCTCTGAAGCTTTGGAGCCACTCACAGACTTTTCTCTACCTGTAAAAATGTCCTAGGTGGTATCTAGACTCTTTCATTTAAGTCTACTGCTTGGTGCAGCCACCGTCCTGGGCCATGGAGAAAGAGAGAGGAGAGGAGATAGGGTGGGAGGTGGGGACAGGGAAATGGCTGGTTGGTAGAGCAGTGAGAACACATATAAGAGTTATTGATTATGGGAGATGGGCTTATAGCTCAGTGGTAGAGCACCTGTCCAGCAGGTACAAAGCCCTGGGCTTAGTCCCCAGCACCACACAAAAAAATATTTATTGGTAAGTTCACCATCTTATATGGGCATGGGTCATAGTGCCCTAAAACAATTATAAGAGTAACATCAAAAATCACTGATCACAGATCACCATAAGAGATATAATAAAGTGTGAAATATTGTGAAATTTGCCAAAATGTGACAGGGAGCGTATATTTACTGGAGCACGTGCCGTTGGGAAGTGGCCCAGGCAGACTCGCTTATTGGTTGCCACAAACTTTCAATTTGTAAAAAAAAAAAAAAAGAAAGAAAGAAAGAAAGAAAAAAGTAAAAGCACAAGGAAGCAAAGAGCGATGGAAAGAGGCAGCCTGTCCACGTATCTGGGTGGTTCCAGAGGGGTGTCTGCTGACTGCCCACTCTTCAGGGCTGGGCCATCCTTTCCTATTTCTAACCAGGTGAAGGAATTTTGGATTGTACACTGAATACTGTGCATGTCATCTTATGGAGCCGGTTCTGTTACGCTCCTTCAATAGAGTATTGAGCTTTTCTGTCTTGTTTTGTAATCAGTAGTTAATTTGGCTGAATTCAAACTGTAAGATATGCCTCCCCTGTGGTAGGGATTAGCTAAAATATCAATTATTTTAGTCAAAGGTGGGTTTCCTAGTCATTCTTGTTACATGTGTATTTCAAGGATAAGCCAGAAATTTGGAAAGAGTTTATATGCAAATTATGAGCTCTCCCGCCCTGGCCTCTCTTCTGGGGGCATCCCCCCCACTTCTCAGAGGCAGGGGCTGCCTTGATTTGAATTCTCTAGTCTTAAGCCCCAAATAATTAAATATTTCTACCAGATTCTCAACTTCTCTACATGGAGCAAAGTGTACCCCGCCCTTACTTCAACAGCCTTTAAGAGAAGAAAAAAATTAAAAAGAAAAAGGAATTCACCATGCTCTTCTTTCAATGTTAAAAAAAATAGACTATTTATTGGAGCAGTTCTAGGTTCATACAAAACTGGCAGAAAATGCAGAATTCTCACATACCTCCTGTCTGATGCACAATCTCGCCCACCTACACCAGAATGGGACATTGGCTACAGTTGATGGACCACACTGGCACGTTATTATTACCCAAAATTCATAGTTGACATTAGGGTTCACTCTTGTGTTGTTCCTCTCACGAGTTCTGACAAATGCATGATAACACGTGGCCTTCGCTGTAGTATCACACAGCCTAGTCTGTCCTAAACGTCTCTGGGCTCCACCTGTCCCCTGCCTGTACCTAATCCCTGGAAACCTCTGACACTTGCACTGATGAAGAGTTTGCCTTCCAGAATGATGTGCACCTGTAATAACACTATAGTGACCTTCTTGGACTGGCACCTTTCACTTAGTGATATGCCTTTTTTCCACATTTGACACTCCCTCCCCAATGAACTTGGGTTTGATCACTTTCCAACATTTTTAGAGAACAATTTTGCCCAGAATTTACAGCTATTATCTGTGGGAAGGCTCATCTAATATGAACTATTCAACCATTAAGAGAAGAAAAATTTAAATATAAATTGGCACAATTAACAGGAGTAACCAGACTTCTGTTCACAGCCCAAGATAGAGTGTATCTCAGATCAACCTGTACTTCGTGAATTACAGGATTGGGGGTAGATCTTAATGGTCTTACTGTACCAACCAATAATAGATTTAACAGTGGATCCTAAGTCTATTAACATATAATGAAATATCATTATTTCATTACTTAAAATATACCATTAAAAAAAAAGATTCTGTTCTAAATATATATTAACAAACCTGTCAAGGCTGTTTCACTTATAGATGTAATTTGCAGAAAAACTTCTCTTTTCAGTGAAGTCCAGTCTTGAAAATTATCATATATTTCATTTTTAATACTGGTTAGCTCCCTTTTAGTAAAAGTAAGTAATGAAAGAGTCTTATTCCAGAAATATTTGTACTCCGACAATCTTTGACTGCAAAGTAGTAAAATAAAAATTAGGATTTTTTAAAAGTAAGAATAATAACAAATATTTCTTCAAAAAGTGGTTTTAGAGTGATCATATAATTGTCTTAATGGAGACAATTTTGAAAGTGAAAGGAGGTGTGATTCGTGTCATACTGAGACAAACAGATAAAAACTGGGTGTACCTCAGGCAGACAGAAGAATATGGCCATGCCAACTCATTTCCACTTGGCTATAATTTAAACTACAAAGAAAGGTAAAGACCTTCATGCATACTTATTCTATTAATTTTTTATTCGACAGCAAACATTTAGAGCAGAAAATGTGGTCAGAGCCATTTGGTCACAGAGCCTGAAGGAGAATCCGTGATTCTGTGTGACAGTATTCTTCCCAGATACACAGTCCCACAGGCAGCGTGAAACCCGAGGACATGATAAGGGAATTTTCAAACTGACTGGCTCCAGCTTGGCTTCATCAATTGCCACAACTCAAAATAATCACATGCTTTTGTCATTTCAGTGGCTTCCGTTACTTTGGATACCCTGGCTAGGGTTCCTAAGTGATCAAGCAAGGGGTAACTGAAGCCCCAAAGTGAAGTCACCTGGCCAATGTCCATGGCCCTGAGTAGACACGAAGGTCTGTAGGGTAGAACCATCACCTGTCTTGCTCATTGAGAGCTTAGCATCTGGAACGGTGCCTGCCCACAGTCTGTGCCAAAGAGTATGACAGAATGGAGGAGGGAGAAGTGCTAGGGACACACACTGGACAGAAGGACTGGTAAGTAACTTAAATAGAAGATCTGCCAGAGGAGACTTGGGACCAATCAGTGAGCCAGAAGGAGACCCGAGGAACAGGGGCAGAAGAGGCAGCACATTTCTAGAAGTAAGCAGGGGCTAGCACCTATGGCCTGCGACAGAGGCTGGGAAGTACCTGTGGCTAGTATTAAGGAGACAGTTGGTGACCTCAGAGAGGCATGAGGCAGGCAAGGGCTGAGCTATAAGCAGAAGCAGGAAAACGGCCTATGGCACCAGCTGTCAAGAGTCTTGACCCAGGAGGAAAGGGGGCAAGAAGGAGCTGCATCACGGAATGGTGTGTCAGGACGAGGAGAGGGACAGTGTGGTGCAGGCCCACAGGCTAAAGCCCTGCAAGGATGGAGTCACTCCAAGAAAGGATGGACAGAACCGAGGCTGAGGGAGGACAGTGTGCTCCACCCGGCTGACCAGAGCCTCAGGGAGACTCCACATGAGGCATAGCCAAGACAGACCCTGGCTTCCGAGGGCAGAGAAAGCATCCAAACAGGGAGCCACAGGGAGGGGGAGTGGCCTGAACGCAGGGCAAGGCTGATGACAGGGAGACAAGGACAGAGCCAAGTCCAGTGCGTGCCACTGCCGAGGCCACGCGGCACACATGGGTGTCGGGCTACGGGTACGGGAAGAGAAGGGAAGACTGGTGAGGGTGGGGGCGCCTCTGCAAGGGGAGGCGAGGAACAAGGCTCAGCTTGTCAACCAAGAGGTCTAACTGCGAGGGGCCTGAGCCCCGTTGGTTTTCCTGGAGAAAAGGCACCAAAATGATAACTACAAAATTAGGTTTCAAAGCATGTAATTATTTATACAATGTGAAAAATCATTACAAATAAAAATTTTAAAAGTTGGTAAATTTCACTGGTGTCACAAAATACAGGAAAAGAATGTACCTTTTTAAATGCCCTACAACACTTTTTGCTTCTTTTTTTTTTTTTTTTTTTGGCTATAAGCTCCAAATCGGCTCAACAAATGAATCCTTTTCGAGTGGTGCTGCAAGTGGCGAGGACAGAGACCACACAGCCTTGCCATTGGCCTGGCCACTGGATGCTTGTGGTTTTAGTAGCAGTAGTTTAGAAAGATCTTTTGGCCTCAGAGATTATTAGTAAAGCCACATAAGTATTTAGTGTTGTCAAATCTGGGGAAATTCTTATCAACTTTTTATACACAATTTAAGACTTTTGGCATTTCAAGTTTCTTCAAAAGTGACTAATCTTAAATTTTCTTTGAAATAACAAAACTCATGAGCCAGTTTGTCTTGATGTCACCTTGGATATAGTACACTATGATTTTTATGTTCAGTATGTTAGCAGTTGTCAAATTAGCAGGAAACAAAACTTTCTCCAATAATTTTGAATAGTTAACTCCTCTTCATTGGATTATCAAATAATCCAAGAACTTTTATTGAAAAATCTATTGCTTTGAAACAATCTGTAAAATTATTACAATTTGCTTTATGCCAGAAAAATTTCTATTGCTTAAATTGTTCTATGTTGCTTTTATTTAATTAATTTTAAAAAATTCATATGCATCCAAATTTTTTGTCTGCGATTTTTTGCTTGTTTTATTGAAGCTCTTCTAAAATATCTTTCCAAATGGCAATTATAATGGTACACTCCCAAGTCACCTCTCCCTGTCACCACTTACATCAGAAGTAGGACAGAGGGGAGAGCAGGTGGAAGCAGAATTTTTAAATGACTAGAATCAAACCATCCTAGTTTCGTCCTGGACTCCCAAGACCTCAGAAGGAAGACTTGAGCGAGAGTTTCGAAACTGAAGCATCATCTGATTCATCAATCTGTCTTAATCCGCCACCTCAACTTTCTCTGTGTGATAAAAGGCAAGACACACAGTGTCTGAACAGGGCTGACAAGCCTAAGGAGAACAGGGAGGATTCCTCACTGAGGACCCAGCTTACCTGGAGGTAGGGACCAAGACTGAGGATTTTAAGGACAAGGACAATTGAAGAAGTAGAGGTAAAAGGGCTTGGAAGACTAGGAACCTCCTTTATGTAGAAAAACCTAACTTCCCCCCAACCATATATACACTAGAATAGCAAACACTCATCAAGGTTACAGGACACACACTGCATATGCGGAAAAAAAATTTTTTTGTTACTTCTACACATTAGCAATAACAAATCCCCAAAATAAAACCAGAAAACAGGGAAGCAGTCCCATTCATAGTAACATAGTAACACAAAAATAAAACATTAAAAATAAATGTACTAAGAGAACTATAAGAAAACATTTCAGAGAGGAATAAAGATTTCCATGGAAATATATAATATCCATGAAGTAAAATATTCACTATTTTAAAGATGGCAATTCTCCACAATTTAATCAATCACAGATTCAATACCAAACACACTGAAGGGGCCAATGGGCTGACCCTATATGCAGATGAGAGGCAAGGGAGAGAACAATACAACCTGAAAACAAGAAGGCTACAGGACTTACAGCTCCTGTTTCAGAGTGTCCCACAGCCAGCGTTCAGAGGGAGATGCTGACATAGAAACAACATGCACACGGATGGAAGGGAACAGAGCGCAGGGAGGTGGCCCTCTCTGTTCGTGGTGATCTGATCTGACTTTGGCTAAAGATGTCCAGGCAGTTCAACAGATCAAGAAGAGCCTGTTCAACAGTGGTGCTGGAAAGACTGAATATCCACATGAGAAAGATGCATTCAGATTCTCGCCTCACCTTACCTCATACACAAAAGTTAACTCAAATGGATCCTAGACCTGAATGTAAGAGCTGAAGCAATAAAACTATAGGAGAACAATGTGTGTGACACATTTCTTAGGCCATTAAATGTATCACCAAAGTGCAGTACACAAAAGAAGACAGATGTTATATTTCATCAAAATAAAGCTTTTGCTCTTCAAAAGCACCACTAAGAAAGTGAAAAGATAAGTCACAGATGGGGAGAAACTAACTACAAATCATATATCACAGAGAGGACTTTTACCCAGAACACAACAAGAACTCTTCTAGTCCTACCATAAGAAAACATGCAAATTAAAAAATGGACAAAACATTTAAGTAGATATTTAATCAAATAAGATACACAAATTGTTAACAAGCATATCAAACAATGTTCAGCATCACCAGTCAGGTAGAAAACAAATGGAAGCCACAATGAGATGCTATTCCACAATGAGATGTTATTTCTCGTTGTAACTGTAATTGTAATCCACAAGACAGGCAAGAGCAAGGGTTGCAGAGAACCTAGAGAAACCAGAACCTTCATTCTTGGTGGGACTGTAACTGTACAGCCACTTCTGAAACAGTCTGGCAGTTTCATAAAAAGCTTTATAAGGTAACCATAAGACTCAGTAATTCTGTTATTAGGCATCTACCCCAAAGACATGAAAACATACAAGTCCACACAGAGACTTGTAGGTGAATTTTTGTTTCAGCATTATTCACATGCATCAGCATGTGGACAAAATCCAAATGCCCATTGATGTAAAATGGTAAATAAATGTGGCATGTCCATACAATAAAAAATAAATAAATGAATGAATAAATAAAAATAAATATATTGTGTCCATCTACAACTAAACCAGTATTTTTTTAAAACAGATGCAGGGTATTAAACTATAGGATCAAGGCTAGAAAACAAAAAAAAAAAAGCTAGAACATGGTTGGGAAAATGAGAAAAAATACACGAAGTCTTAACAAGACTGAAGAATTGAAAGAAAATGAGAGGCTTGAAGTTGGCATTGAACATTCAAGAGATGACAGAGCCTAGATTTCAAATTTAAAAATTAAAGACTATTTTATGTTTCAAATAACTTAGGAAAGATTCTCAACAGGAGTCTCTAAAAGTCTGCACTTCCGGGAAGTTTCGAACGTGGCTTACAGTGGAACGGTGGCTCCACACACAACTCGCAGGGGAGCGGGTGCCTAGCATCCATGGTTTAGTATCTATTTCTGGGCCTCTGAAGCTGCTTGTCATTTTCAAGAGCAAGTCTATTTGAACAGTGGACGCTCTGAGCCCACAGGGCCCACTCCAACTGCTCCTGGTCCCTCCCCGCCAGAGCAGGCCTGCGAATGACAGGAGAACGGCCTGCAGAACACTTTGCTGGAGGCGATTAACAAATGAGAGAAGCTCTAAAGAGAGCACTGTGACCCCAAACACAGATGACTGATCTATTCCAAGTGCCTCTGGAATTCATAAAAGAGGTGATCACCGCTGAGGGGGGGAGCTCAGCATTCTTTCCCTTGCCTGGTTAAGAAAGATTACAATTATAGCTCCTTTTCTTTATCAGAACAATCACTAAGTTTCATGTTCTAGCAGATATTTTTAAATGATCATAAACTAGTTTAAAATCAGCTTTTAGTGTGCAATAAAAGTCACTGAAATTTACCACCTTTGGTTAGTTTTATTTTTATAGTATGCCTTTTCCTATGCATGCATCTACCAGTGAAAATATAAATAAAACCACTAATTATCTGCATTCTTTAGCACAAACTTTAATTTGTACTAAATGTCTAGCTGGATCATTATTCCAAAGTTGTTTTTAGCATGTACTATTTTTTTAATATATATATTAGATCCCAGACTCCCAATATGTGACATTTTGGCTAAAAAAAAAAAAAAAAAAAATCACAGATCTAAGAAAACATGTGGATGAACTAAGCAGTTAAAAGTATAACTCTGCTGGGGACATAGCAAGGGCCAGAGTTCAATCTCCAATCCTGTTAAAAAAAATATCAAAATACAGAATGAAATAAATTTTAAGTATGTATGTCTAACTTTCTTCAAGAATATACAAATGTGAATAATGAGGATCACCTGTATCTGTTCCATAATATCTTAGCCACAGTGATAATGTCATGTACTCCTGGTCCAACCTTCAAATGCAGGGGTCCCGCCATCCATGATGGCACTGGTGGGTAAAACAGCTGGCATATCCATGACAGACCTAGGTGGCTCAAAGCTACTGCAAGAGCCAAGGATGGATACCAGTGGTCCTGAATAAAATAGGAGAGGTAGGGCCACCTGGGCAGTATTATCCTGCTGGCTCTACCAGATTTCTAATAAAAGGCTATAATGGGATTTCTTTTTCTTTTTCTTTTTTCTTTTTTTTTTTTTTTTGTACTAGGGATTGAGCCCAGGACGCTTAACCACTGACCCACATCCCCAGCCCTTTTTATATTTTATTTAGAGACAGGGTCTCGCTGAGTTGCTTAGGGCCTCTTAAGTTGCTGAGGCTGGCTCTGAACTTGCAATACTTATGCCTCAGCATCCTGAGCTGCTGGGATTACAGGTGTGAACCACCATACCCAGTGGCTAAAGAGATTTCTAATGACAAAAATGGTCATCTGTGTTCTGAGTAGATTTTACTCATTCATCCATTCCTTAAAAAATTACTTACTGTGCATCAGTTATGTGCAAAGCATTTATGAAAGGTAGATGGGCAGCAGGTTATCAACAAATAATGCATTAAAAATCACTAGCCCAGTGAATGTTGTTAACAGAATGTTTCTGGTAATAATTAATAGATTAAAAACAAAAAACTAGCCAGGCGCGGTAGCGCACGCCTGTAATCCCAGCACTTTGGGAGGCTGAGGCGGGAGGATCGCGAGTTCAAAGCCAGCCTCAGCAGTGGCGAGGCACTTAGCAACTCAGTGAAACCCTGTCTCTAAATAAAATACAAAAAATGGCTGGGGATGTGGCCCAGTGGTCGAGTGCCCCTGAGTTCAATCCCCGGTACCACAAAAAAAAAAAAAAAAAAAAAAAAAAAACTAACATTCAAAATATGCAGCATGATTTTAGTTATCCTGAATCTGAGTCAGTTGCCATGTTAATTTAACTTGTTTCCCTTTCTAAGAGCTAAAAGTTACTCAAAATGCAAAAGGAATCATTCTTTCTCATAAATGTTCTCAATGTAGTCAATGCTACTTTCATTTATTATTTTCATTTCTCTATTTATTCATTTTGCGATACTGGGGGATGGAACCAATGGCCACTCTCCCGTGAGCTACATCCCCAACCCTTCTTATCTTATTTTTGAGACAGGGTCTCACCAAGCGGCTGAGACTGGTCTCAAATTTACAATCCTCCTGTCTCAGACTTCTGAGTTGTAGGGATTAGAGGCATGTGCCAGAACACCCAGCTTCAGGGCAATTTTTTTTTTTTTTTTTTTTTTGTACCGGAGATTGAACTCAGGGTCACTCGACCCCTGGGCCACATCCCCAGCCCTTTTTTGTATTTTATTAGAGACAGGGTCTCACTGAGTTACTAAGTGCCTCACCATTGCTGAGGCTGGCTTTGAACTCGCAATCCTCCTGCCTCAGTCTCCCAAGTGCTGGGATTACAGGCGTGCGCCACCATGCCCAGCCAGTGCAATTTTTAAGAAAAAAATGTACTCAATAGGTTCTTTAGAACATTGGATTTTATCTAAAGAGCAAATAAATCTGGGAGCGGTGGCGCACTCCTGTAATCCCAGCAGCTCAGGAAGCTGAGGCAGGAGGACCTCGAGTTCAAAGCCAGCCTCAGCAACTTAGGGAGGGTCCTAAGCAACTCAACAAAACCATTTCTCTAAATAAAATATAAATAAATAAATAATAAAGAGAACTAAGATGTGGCTCAGCAGTAAAGCGCCCCTGGATTCAATGCCCAGTACAAAAAAAAAAAAAAGTGTGTGTGTGTGTGTGTGTGTACACACCTGTACCTGCCCTAATCCTTTCCCTCCTCTCATCTTCCCAACACACACACACACACTTGCAGAAAGAATACCATTTATGTTGGAGACTCCTAATTTTGGGAGGTCTAGTATTACCATTTAGCAAGTTACTCTCTTCTGTCACGTTTTATCAGGAGATTAAACACATCAGGGAATACTGATCAAGAGAAACAAGTTAGCTACCGTGCTTTTATTTTATATGTCACCACAAAATAAGAAAAACAAGGTGTTATCCCAATTTAAATTTTATTAGTGAAACTATTCAGTTGCTATATGGTTACCAAAAAAAAAGTAAAGCTATCTGCATTTTTCTAAATCACACCACATACACAAATCATAATATTAATATATTTAAATTTTTATAATACAGTTAGTATTAAATGTATCTTTTCAGTTTTTATAATTTTCAACTCTTTAAGTATAATCTTACCTGAAGACTTGTGACAATCTATGTTTAATTTTTAATTCATGTTGCAACTGATTCAGTTCTTTCTGATATTCATTTTGTTGACTTTTTAACTGCATGCTTGCATTCTGAATTCTAAAAATATAAACAAATAACATCTGTTACAAGCTTGAATACTCCCAAATGAAAACTGTTTTAAACTAAAATATAAATATACTTTTAATAAAAATAAATAGAAGAAAAAGATGTATCCTTATACATACTCTATGAATGTATAGAAAAAAATATGGAGAGAAACACACCAACCAGCCAAGGTTCCTGGACATGAAAGTGGAACTTACAGGTGACAAAAAGAGAAAGAGTGATGAAGAAAAGCAGAACTTTTACTCTATGTGCTTTTGTACTGTTCAAAATTTCAGAGAGCGTGTTTTCATGAATTAATTAAGATATAAAGTATTAAGTATTTTATTAAAGTAATTTAAATTTAAAATGTCATAATAATTTTAAATGTCTAATATTACTGAAAAGGTCATAAGAAAAAATAGCAATTATTTGCCTTTACCCAGTTCCCACTGCCAGTGACAACCACTTTCAATTTTTTTTCCTGTTTTTTCTACTATTTATCTCCATATTACTAAATGACGAGTTTTTACTGCTGTTGTCTAACATTTCATTTTAACATTACCTAGTAAATTAAAAGTCAATTAAGATCCAGTTATGCTGTACATCACTAAGACTGGAATCTGACTGCACACACACACAATCTCACAAAGGACAAGTCCCTGGGTAGCCAGTGTGATGCTGACATGACAGCTTACATTTACCATGCACCAAGTCCCTGCTCCACCCTCTTTATTCCCACAGTCCTCCATGGAGGAAGAAGCTCCAGCGCTTTCATTCCAGATGATCAGTAGGAGAATAATGGCTTACTCCATACACCATAAGTCAGTCTCCTCAAAGCACCACTGAATGTTGCTGCAGAATTTAGTCATGTGGCCTCACCTAGACTTGAGTGAAATAAAGCTGGGACACAGTGCTCACTACAGAAAGATGAGACACCAGATGTATTCGCAGTCCTGTTGCTAAAATTGGATGGAAAACAGATGTTGGGGTTGGCAGCTAATAAAAACTAATCCTCCTACCCTCAACTACACACCTGTACCTGCCCCAACCCTACCCCTCCTCTCATCTTCCCAAGACAGTTCAATCCATCATTTTTATTAAAGAACTTATTAAAACACTGTTCTTCATTGGTTAGCCATGCATTATGTCACAATTATATCTATATTCTTGTACAACTTTTTGGAATTAAAAATGGTCTTTTCAAGAATGAAATCATGGCATTTGCTGGTAAATGGATGAAACTGGAGACTATCGTGCTAAGTTAAATAAGCCAATCCCAAAAAACCAAAGGCTGAATGTTCTCTCTGATGTGCAGATGGTAACTCACAATGGGCAGGGGAGGAGGGGGGGAGGTTCACTGGATTGGACAAAAGGGAAAGGGGGGACCAAGTGGGGACGGGATGGAAAAGACAGTAGAATGAACAGGACGCGACACTCCTGTGTTCACACGTGAACACACGACCAGTGTGACTCCACAGCATGTCAACCACAAGAATGAAGAGTCACACTCCATGTGTTCATGATACGTCAAGATGCATTCTACTGTCATGTATAACTAACAAGAACAAAAAAAAAAAAAACATTTTAATAGTCTTTTCTTCTTTCTTAGTTTTTGTATCTATCAAGCCTTCTTCCTAGCATGCTAAACTGGCAGAAGCTGTTTCTGCAATTCTGTATAAGTCTGAAATTATTACAAAATAAAAAGTTATAAAAGGATGATTCCTACATATACAATGAGTGATTTCTGTAAGTCCAACATATCTATTATTTTAAATTTTAGAAGCTATCAATATTGGGGACTGGGGTTATGGCTCAAAGGTAGAGCACTCACCTAGCATGTGTAGGCACTGGGTTCGAACCTCAGCACCACATAAGCATAAAATAAAGATACTGTGCCCACCTATAACTTATATATATATATATATATATATATATATATATATTGTCGCCTGAAGCGATGGCCGTTTGGAGCAACGAAGCCGTGGGAAGAAGTTTAGAGGCAAACTGGAAACAAACAGCTTTTTATTCTGATAACTTTTTTCTCTGGCTCTAACAACAACTAACACGTGCCACACACACCACCAAAATGGCGCTGACCCGATCAACAATCTCGGCCAAGTCACTCGAGATCCCGGGCCAAGTCCCGCAAAATCCCAGGCCGAGTCCCGTGAGACTACAAAAGACAACAATGCCCAAAACTCCATGGCCCATAGTCAACCACAATTTAAGCCATCTCCCCAAACAGAGCTCCTACATATATATATATATGAAGTTATCAATATTGTCTTAATAGCAAAAATAAAAGAAAACAGCCTTCCTGGTCACCCTTCATGGCTAGTATATTCCATACATGGCCAATTTCAGAGGAACAACAACAAAAAAAAAATCGTGGTCCTGTGGAATATTATATACAAAGGAAGAGTGAAGCAGATTCCCTATGTCCTGGCCTGGGAAGCATGGTGAGACTTCTCATCAAGGAGAGGATAAAGCAAACTGCAATGTGCTGCCACTTACAGATCAATAAGCACAACATGGAACCAGTTCTATATATATATACATACATTTAAAATTTTAGAAAACAGGCATAACCTTAGAAAAGTCAGAGTTACCCCTAGGACATCATACCAATCAGGTGGGAAAAAGGGTCAAAGAGCCTGGAGTATTTGCCACAATGTTTGGAATACTTCACAATGAAGATACATTTATGTGTTGTGTGAAAATCTAAAATCAGAATTTTTTAAAAAACCCACATGGAGTTGGGCATAGTGCCACACACCTGGAATCCCAGCAGCTCAGGAGGCTAAGGCAGGGGGATTACAAGTTTGAGGCCAGCCTCAGCAACTTTATTGAGGCCCTAAGCAACTTAGTAAGACCCCATCTTGAAATAAAAAATAAAAAGGGCTGGGGATGTGGCTCAAAGGTTGAACACCCTTGGGTTCAATCCCAATACCAAACAACAACAACAACAAGACCTATATGGTCTCATTGTTTGTGTATATATGTCTCAGGTTCATAAATGGGAAAATATCTAGAAATATTAGAAAGAAACTTAAGTTTATATAGTACACTGGTGAATAATGATATTTTTAAGAATAAGTATAAACATTCCTTAATAAAGCCCACTCCAGGGCTGGGTACAACTCAGTGGCGGACCACCTGCCTCGCAGGCTCCAGGCCCCGTGAGCTAGGTGTGGGGGCACACGTCTGCAGTCCCAGCTACTCAAGAGCCTGAGACAGGATTGAGGTCAACCTTGAAACCTTGTCTCAAAATACAAAACATCTAAATAAAAGCCTATTCCAACTATTAAGAGTACTCACCCTGTATTTTTACAAAATACTTTCCTTTTTGTCATTGGAAAAATGCACACTAAGACACTTACCAAGGCCCCATCTTTGAAGACATTTCCGGAATGAAGGTCAGGCCTGAGTAACACCCCAGCCCTCTCTCTGACTACGCTCCTCAGAAGCCTGATCACCTGGCCTCTGCATTGGCTATGGTAGCAAAATCGCTTCCTTCAAATCGAACACCAGCATGGTTACACAGTACATGAGCAGAGAAGCAGGAGTGTCCACGTTGACTGTAGGTATCAGGTCAGCTTTGTGAAGCAAACATTTCACAGAATGCTGCGATACGGTATGTGCTGCGCAAGCCCACAGCTTTCTCTGAGCAGTCATGATTCTGCACAGAGTTTGAACGCTGTGTTGACGTGAGGACATGATGTTGTCTAGTCAGACACTGTTCCTGAAAACTGGGAGACTCACAGCATGTTCCAGTGGAGAGTCCTGTACTGGAGTGAGCTGACCTGTACTGTAAGCCTCTTGCCAATGCAGCTATGAGAACAGCACATTCATTACCCTTATCTATTTCCCAGTTTTTCTTACTCAACTTGATTAAAATAGATCGTGTGAGAATCTCTGAGTTGTAAAACAAAGGAGGGGAATGTATTATCATGGCTTTTAAATAATTTTCATTTGGATTATCTGTTAATATTACTCATAATGAAATTATTCTAAAGGAAAATACTTTAACATCAAACATGTTAGAAAATACACCAAAAAAGATGATCCCATCATTAGGCATCTTAATATATTAGGCACCTGTAATCTATGTGCTTTTTTTGTCAAGCTCCTGGGTCTAAATATTAATTTGTTTTTAGTCTTTCCTTCAGACTGGTTTTGCAGCAATCAAAGATAACAGATGGAAGTTCAGAGTCTGGAAAATGATGTGGGAGACATTCAGGCTTGTATCCTACCAAGGTCTCACAGGCGCAGGCATCCAAGTATCAAGGGAAAGTTAGGAGCACAACAAAGAAACCAATCAAAACAAGCAGGTACTTCAGTTCCTGGGAAATAAACTTCAGAAATCCACAGACATCTGCAGTGATGAGAAGCCGCCTGTAAATGCTCCCTGGAGCCAACCACTGCCTGAAGACAGCGAGAAAAAGGAGTTCCCAGTTAAGAGCGTAGGGGGTTGGGTGGAGAGTCCAAGTGCTACAGAGAGAGAAATCACCTAGGGTTCAATAAAACTAGAAGGAACTCTTATTCGGAGAGAAGGTGCGAGCACTTTGTGAGACCCTGAGAGTGGAAACCAGGCTGCTTTACCTGTTTTCAAAAGCTACTGCAGCTTCAGAAACACCGGCAGGAGCAAGCACTGTCCGATAGGCTCATATGTCAGGAATGTCACTGACATATGAGCCTATGGGACAACAACAATTTTTAAAACAAAATTATTTGTAAATACAAATACTTAATTTCCATGGAGTGGTATTCGGTTGCTTTTATTCAGAAAATTGGTGTGACATTCAAAATTCCTACAAAATTCTTAATTACTAAAATATATCCTTTTGTTAGGATAGTCTTAATTTTATACCAGTCATTCTCCTTTAGGTACATTATTAATGCACTGAAAGAACCCAAAAAGGTAGGAGGAAGGTACCTCGCACTGGACTGAACAACACTGCTTTTAAATTAACCTCATTTAATTAATCTCATTGGAGCTTTATTCAGTCTTTGATTGTTCACTTACTTTCCTATGGTCTCTTTAATACGCAGATAGTCAATTAAAATAATAGACCTTTGACTAAATGTAATATTCTTCAGTTTCATTAGCACAGAAGCAGAAGTTTAAAATATTAACTCTGGCTTCATAAAAAAACTAAACACCTAATTCTATATTGCAGGGGCAGCACTGAAATATAATTTCACAAAAAGAGAGGAAAAATATTTTACTGTATTTTTCTTTTTTAAATTTTTTAATTTTTAAATGTTTATTTTTTAGTTGTAGTTGGACACAAGACCTTTATTTTATTTATTTATTTTTATGTGGTGCTGAGGATCGAACCCAGGGCCTCACACGTTCTAGGCGAGTGCTCTACTGCTGAGCCACAACCCCAGCCCCTGTATTTTTCTTAAAGGTAAGAAATAGAAGACAACTTGGGAACAAATGAAATCTCCATTGTTTTAAGTGCTCTTAATAAAATCACATTGTTTACGTAGAACAGTGTTTTAAATATCACTGTCACTTAAAGCACAGCCAGCCCCTCCATATCTGGATTCTAATCAAACTTAGCTTTAAAATATTTGAGGAAAAACTGCATCTGAGGTGAAATGTATACACATTTTTCTTGTCATCATTCCATAAACAATACAATGAAAACTCCAAAAAGTCAATATTAATTATCTTAGGAAGTGATATTAAGGGCAATCTTTTTCATCTATTTTTAAATAGCCTATATAATGTGTATAATGTACACAGTGAAAGTAAGAGATTTAATTTTTGTTAAAAGACAACAGATAAGGGCTGGGGTTGTGGCTCAGCGGTAGAGCACTCACCTAGCATGTGTGGGGTGCTGGGTTCGATCCTCAACACCACATAAAAATAAAATAAAGGTATTGTGTCCATCTACAACTAAAACAAAATATTTTTTAAAAAGACAACAGATAAGCAAATAATTAATAAATCCATGCTTAAAACTTAAGTATTTTCTGTTGCTATAACTAAATTCCACAGACTGAGTAATTTATAAAGAATAAATGTCCATTTGGTTCAAATCTCTGAAGACGGAGACGTTCAGACGGAGTGCTGGCCTATCGCTGAGCTCCCTCTTGCTGGTGGGGACTCTGCAGAACCCCAGGGTGGAGCCAGGCATGAAGGGGTGAGGAAGCACCCTAATTCAGGGCCCTCTTCTTCTTATAAAGCCACAGTCCCAGCAGATCAGGGTTCCACAGTAGGGTCTTATTTATCTCCCAAAGTTCCCACTCCAAATATCACAGCCAGTTAAGTTCCTACCCTCTTGCTACCTTACAGCGGGACTGAACTTTAACATGGGTTTTGGCATGGAAAATCCACATCCAATTCATAGCATTCTACCTCTGTCCCCCCAAAGCTTATGTCCTTCTCATACAAACTACATTCATTCCACCCCAATATCTTTACTGTTTTAATTTGTCTCAGCATCAGTTCAAAAGTCTAAAGTCTCTGGACTGCAAATGGATGCAACCACTACAGAAAGCAGTAAGGAGATTCCTCAGAAAACTTGGAATGAAAAACCATCATTTGACCCAGCTATCCCATTCCTCAGTTTATTCCCAGAGAACTTAAAACCAGCATACTATATTGACACAGCCACGTCAATGTTTATAGCAGCTCAATTCACAATAGCTAAATTATGGAACCAACCTAGGTGTCCTTCAATAGATGAATGGATTAAAAAAATGTAGTACATATACACAATGGAATATTACTCAGCTTTAAAGAAGAATAAAATTATGGCATTTGCCAGTAAATGGATGGAACTGGAGAATATCATGCTAAGCAAAATAAGCCAATCTCAAAAACAAAGGGCGAATGTTTTCTCTAATATGTGGATGCTAATTCACAATAAGGGGGAGGGGCACTAGGGAAGAACAGAGTTACCTTAGATTAGGTAGAGGGGAGTGAAGGGAGGGGAGGAGAGGGGATATGGGGATAGGAAGGATAATAGAATGAAACAGACATTATTACTTTATGTGTATATATATGTGTGTGTGTGTGTGTGTGTGTGTATGTGTGTGTATATATATATATATACACATATATATATATGACTGTATGACCAACATGATTCTACAACATGTATAATCAGAAAAATGAGAAATCGTACCCCATCTATGTATATCAAAGTGCATAAACGCACTCTACTGGCATGTATAGTGCCAAAATAAATTTTAAAAATTTTAAGTCCAAAGTCTCATCTGAGACTCAAGCTATGAACCTGTAAAATCAAAGTTACTTGCTTCCAATATGCAACAGTGGGATAGGAACAGGGTAAATACTCACAGTCTTGAAGGAAAAAATAGGTTAAAAAGGGGGGGAACACACAGAACCAGCCCAAAGCAAGTGGGAAACTCAGCAGGGCAGACAATGAATCCTGAACCTTGGGACTAACCCTCAGTCCCAGGTGCCTCCTGGACACGCTGGGGGCGAGGGCCCGGGCGCCCACAGCCTTGCCGGCTCAGCCCCCGGCTGCTCTCTGGCTGTACTGGTGCAGAGTGTGGCTAGGGTGCAGTTTGATCTAAACTATCCCTGAAGGCCCGTGTGTTAAAGGCTTGTCCCCAGAGTGGCACTACTGAGAGGATGGGGAACCTTTACGTGGTGGGTCTGGTCGGGAGTCTTAGGTCACCAGGGTGTACATTTGAAGGGGACAGGGAGGCCCTGCAGTCTTCCTTTTTCTCCCTTCATTTCCTGGCCACAAGGCAAGCAGGTGGCTCCATCACATGACCTGCACCATGAGGCATCACCTCACCCCAGGTCCAAAGCAACACAGCCAACTAATGGTGGCTGGAAACTCCCAAACTGTGAGCCTAAAGAAAGCTTTTCTCTCTCTCTCTCTCTCTTTTTTTTTTTTTTTTTTTTGGTACGGGGTATTGAACTCAGGGGCACTCGACCACTGGGCCACATCCCCAGCCCTTTTTTGTATTTTATTAGAGACAGGGTCTCGCTGAGTTGCTAAGTGCCTCGCCATTGCTGAAGCTGGCTTTGAACTCGTGATCCTCCTGCCTCAGCCTCCCAAGTGCTGGGGTTACAGGCATCCCTGGATTTGTTATGATCTCAGGTATTTGTTGACTGTCTCAGGTACTCAGTTACACCAAAGAGACTAATACAGCCACCATGGCCGAAGGCTTGCACCCTCTGGAGCAGTGGAGGCACACCATGTGGGGCTGGTTGAAGCCACAGCCAGGGTGGCCCGGAGCAGAGTCCTGCATGGTCCTGGAGATTACTTAGGCCCTTTTCCCTGAATCTTGCTATCCTCCTAGGCCTCTGGCCCTATGACATGAGAGGTGACCTGGAAGGTCCCTGAGATGGCCTCAGGACCTATACCCCATTCTCTTGACCAATGGAGCCAGGCTCCTTTCTGGTCATGTGACCTCTTCAGCAACCAGTCCCTGGCCCACACTGGGGCACTCTGCCCAGCAGGCCTTTTCATCCTTTATATGACCTGGCTAAGGTGCTTCCTAATTTGTATACCCTGCTTCCTTTTTAAGTTATAAACACAAATACAAATTTATCTTTCAATGATTTCTTTCTCTTTCATGTAGCATCACAGTTAGCAGTAACCTCGCAGCAGCCTGAAGCCTCTCTAGAAATCTCTTGCACTAGTTTGTCATCACTCCTAAATGCAGCCTTCTACTACCCCCTAGGACCTGTAGTATTCTTTGCCAGTGTGCAACAAGGGTGGCCTTTTCTCTGATTCCCAAGAAGATGCTCCCAGTTTGCACACGCAGCCTCCTGAGCATGGCAGCTCCTGCCCACCTTTCCATCAGCACTCAGCCAGTCTCCAAGAACTCCCAACTTTGCCTACTTTTCTTGTCTTCTACTTCAGGTCTTCTCAACCTTAACGCTCTGTTCATGGAGATACAGACTTTTAAAAAACTGCTCCTCCAAATTCTTCTAGGCTCTGCCCATAACCCAGTCCCAGAGTCACCTGCACATTTTCAGGTGTTTGCTATTAGCAACAGCACTGCCCTCGGTACCAATTTCTTGTTTTAGTCCATGTTTTGTTGCTATACATGAATACTATGGACTGGGTAACTTATAAAGGGTTGTGCAGCTCTTGGTTCTAGTGGCCAGAGATTTAATATTGAGGATCCACACCTCTGGTGAGAACTGCTGGTGGGAACTCTCTGTAGGATCCTGAGCAGGGCAGGGCCAGTGGGATGCATCAAGAGACAGAGCCCAACTGGCCTTTATAACAGAGCCACCCTCCAAATAACCTACTAGTCCATTAATCCACCAATGGATAGATCATTCACAAGGGCAGGGCCCTCATGACCTAGTCATTCTTAAAGGTTCTGCCTCTTAATAGCTCACAATGGGGATTAAATTTCAACAAGTGTTTTAGTGGGGACATTTAACTACAGTAGTAATTACAAAAAAATGAGTGCATTTGAAATGTAATATGGAAGACCATTTTTTAATAAACCCCAAAATATCACTAGATTACATGTGTGGTTTTAAGCACTAGTTTATTCACATGTTTTTCTGTGAAAAGTTTTAAGAGAATGATGTGTGAGCTCTCATAGATAATGCAGAAAACTGTAAGATGTTCAAAGAATCATTAAAATTTGGGATTTTCTTTCTTTCTTTCTTTTTTATTTTTCTTTTTTGGATTTGAAGCAATAGTAACCAGCTCAATAAAAGGAAAAGAGAATATGTATTATTTTTATCATCAGCTCAAATTTTAATTACACTAGGGGAAAAAGAAAAGTAAAAACTGTTCACTCAAAAACATACATCACATACCCAGCATGTGCATGACTCATGCCACACAGGTGAGGATTCAGAAGCAAAGGAGGCACCTGTCCTGCAGCTCCCTGGGGCGGGGGAGGGTCCAGTGGAAGCGGCACAGCAGAGTGTGGTGAAGACTCGAAGCAGGCGGCAGAGAGGCAAGGGCCCACTGCTCCCCTGGGTTCTGGAACACAGGGAGGCTCTGCTAAAGTCCCGGTGAGATGTTTAAAGCAGGAGGAGGAGGGGACAGCAAAGGAGGGAGGGCACTGTTTACGAGTAATGGAGAGAAGAAAGTTTGCTAGAAAAACTTCTATTTTCTTCTCAAAATATTTACTAATTAGGAAAAAAATGTGAGTTGTTATGGTTACTTCCTTATCAAAGATCAAATATTTTCATTAATATTCTAGTGCCATTTAAAAATACCCAAAGAATCATTCAACAAGATATTATGCATTCTTCTTTTCACCATCAGCAATAACAGAGACATGCATAATATTAATCAAAATTCAAACTATTGCTTACCATAATGAGGAACATTTTATTTTCAATTCTAAATTATTAAATCATGTAAAAATACAATGGTCAAAATATTCTTCAAACAGTGAAGAGCCTATTTTACTTTTAGACAATTTTTCTGCTATCAGCATTTCACTAAACATTCTCTGATTCAACCGTAACCTCATACTGAAAGGTTTGCGCCTAGTGGCAATGCCATTAGCAAATGTAACATGATTTCTTTTATTCGGATTAGCAAATACGGTCTCAGGTTAACTTTAAGCAGATGCATATAGGGTTCTCAAAAACCCTCCAGACGCAGGGTTGGCTAGGAGCATCGTCACACTAATCATTTTGTAAAATGTTCTGTGACGAATATCAGCCAGAGATGAGCTGTGTCAAGACCCGCCTGGGGTTTGCTATGAGCAGCCTTACAGTTGCCAAGTTAAGAAAGTCACCCACTGGTCCTTGAGCATGTTTTATTTGACTTGCAGAGTGGATTCTTTTAAAATGAACACCAGCATTTCAACTTTGAGAGATTTTACATAAAGATCCAGATTCTCTGCTTCTCTTTGACAATCAAGTAATTCAGAAACAATGGGACCACCCACTCTCCCGCAGAAAAAGCCAATCTTTCAGAACAGCTGCCTCCTTTAATGAACATGCATTTTTCAGTTTACTGTAGCTCCGGCCCTGTTTCTCTCATTTATTCTGGACACCCTGTAGGCATTAGAGTTTGCTATATTGTCTAATTCTAAAATTCACTGGCTGAATTTTAGATGTTTTGAGAATCCACATAAAGCCCATCTGAACATACTTTTCTGTGAAAAGTATGGAGTGGCTGCCTGCCATTCATTTGAGGAATTCTTTTAAGAATAAAGGAATTCTATTTTTACTTTGCATATTTAAAAAACAGGCAGAGATAAAGACAGAAAATGGTTAAAATCATGGGGAAAAATCTGAATTTACACTGAGAGTCACCAAGATACAATATCTTGCAGGCAGGGAGAAGCCACGGCTGCTCCCAACTGCAGGGTCTGCCCGCTGGCAGCAACTCCTCTCACGCACAGAGGCCTGCTCTGCCTCCTGCCCTGTCCCACAGAAAATCATGGCCTCAGCAGCCAGCAGCAGCTCCACAGGCGCGCACCACGCTTTCCAGGTGCTCTTCATCTAAACCTCCTGGGGAGTCCCGGCTCCAGCTTCTCAGCTTCCTGTTGGTTCCAATCAAGGGATTCTGCTTGGTTTTTTAGCAGTATTCTTGCCACAATAAAAACACACATTTCTACTGATGTCAAAATGTGTTCTGCAGTAAGTGCCCCACATCAACCCAGAAATGGCTTCATAATAAGGAAAAACAGAAATGACACACGCCTTCACTGTAAGACTTCAAGCACTCCAACTACACAGGCCACCTGTCTGGGCTGCTACAACACACTATGGACTGGGTGGCTCATAAATGACAGAAATTCACTTTTCAAAGTTCCAGGGCTGAGAAATCCAAGGTCCAGGGGCCCTCAGGCTCAGTGTCAAACAAGGGCCACTTCCTGAGTCCCAAGGCCATCCTCACTGGAACCTCACTTGGAGGAGAGCAAGGGAGTGCTCTAGGGGGTCTTCCCTAAGTGCCCAGTGGCCACACTTCCTAATACTACCGCCTTGGGGATTCGGATTTCAACACATGAGTTCTGGGAGGATGTAAACATTCAGATCAAAGCACTGAGCTAATATCTAGAGCGAATCACCAAGCAAAGACAGATGCAGAGTATTTTCCAAACAAAGCGGGATCACAGAACACTTTCTCAATACTTCTTAGAAATCTCACTTTGAGAAGCAATGCTTTAATTTTAGCATTAATTTTATAATCATTCTATGTGATTAATTTTATTTAAAGTGTCTAATGAGTCCTGAGGGCTTTATCTGTCTACATGAGCTGTCCATAGTGACAGGGGCTCCAGCCCATTGCAGAGCCCAGACACTGATTCAGGGGACTGTTTCAAGCACTCCCTTCGAAGACTCCATGGGCCAATATTCCCACCCAGTTCCCCAGTAGGAAGGGACAGTAGGGGTATTTTTACACCCCAAAACACAATTACCATTTCTTTGACTATGAGGGAAAACTGACAGTCCCACACCCATAAATGCTGCTTCTATCATCCTGGTGAAGCTGAATGCGAAGATCAGTAAGGCCAACCAGAAAGATACACCAAGAGAGCTGATGAATGGTGTTTTCTCATGTCCCCAAATTGTCACACTGTCAAATCCAGAGTCTGACTTATCTGATCTTCAGATATCTGACAAGTAGCCCACATCATGCACTTAAGAGCTGTGAGTAAAAGCCTCACCCAGGACAGTCTCCCTGGTGCCTTCATCCAAGAGAGGCCGAAGACAGAGACGCTGGGATTTCCTTTTCCTCTTTCTACTCTCATAGAACCTGAAGCCTCCCTGGACAGCAAAGGCATAAGCAGAATTCCAGAGCCCCTCTAGGGCAGAGCGTCCCACACACCCTGACCTATGAGACTCTGGCATTCCACAAGAAGCACTACAAGAAGCAGAGGCCAGCTGGGAAGATCTCTTGCACGCCTCTGGATGGGTCCCTTCACTGCAAACAGGAAGCTATGCTAAGTAGGCCTGAGGTACTTCAACCTTGCCAGCCAGACTGCACTAAATCTTAGCCGTAATTCTTGCCACTCAGAGTCTCAACCAAGTCGTGCATTTATTTATTCATCAGAAAACTTCAGTTAATGCAGAAGATGGCCCGTGGGTCAACGAGCACTGAGGGTGAGCACCCACAGGGAGCAGACGTCATCAAGAGCACAGGAGGACTCAGCCCAGGACCCTGAATGGCAAAGCATAAGTCAGGGTCCTTTACCATTAGGAAAGGACACAGTCAGCAAGGAATTCCACAGGGGCATTATCCAAAGCATGGAAGCTTGAGAGAAGACGGTACATGTGGTCAGTTCTTAGTGGGCGGCCTGTAGTGACAAGAACCAAAGGCAAATGGAGAGTATCGTGTGGCAACGTTTCAAGACTAGATCCTTAAGATTCTCTTTTCAAGCCAGAACCGTAGCCTTGCAATTCAGTTCCTCTGACTGTCGCCGACTGGATGATTAGATGTCTGTATTCCCCAGCATGAGAACACGTTTTTAACAATGAAAACAGTGACAACAAAAGTAAAACCCTGTTGAGTATTTGTCAAGTGCCACTGTGCTTAATAGTCCACGTGAACCACTACATTTAAACATCACACTACTTCTATCGGGTAGATCCATCATCAGCCCCACCTGACAGATGAGGGGATGGGGCGGGAGAGAGGAAAGTGAGTAGGTGCAGGGACACAGCGACACAACCTGCGAGTGACCAGCCGAGATCCAAGCCCTGAGAGCAGGACTCTTACCTGGTACTTATGTGTGGTTGGAACAAACTGTGCTCTGATTTTGTAACTTGGGTTATTTCTTTGCACATCGTTTTTCAAAATGGACTCTGCTTTACACACTGTTTGCTGATGCTACTGGGGTCAAGCTGATGCCTAGCAGGAGTGCCGGAGTCAAGGAGCAGCACAGCATTACCTAGAGGAGCAGTGGACCCTTGAGTGCTATAGGCAGGGAGGAAGCAGAAGCAGATATTCACTTAAATGAATCCCCAAGTATCTGTTTTTTAAAGTCACTTCCTGTAAAACCCAGGGGTTCACAGAAGGAGAGGGCCCAGTGGTATTCTAAGGAACATTTGAGTTCATGGTATAAGATGTTTCCAGAACCAGCCCTCATTAGTCTCCTCCGTCTCTCAGCAGCAAGGATTTGGCAAGCTCCCCTCTTCCTCCCTCACCAGGCCACTTAGCATTCCAGCTTCCACAGCAAATTGTTTTCATCTCCTTTTGCCTCCACACCAACTTCAGATTTGGGCAAAAGAGAGAAGGCGTTAAGGGAAAGAGGAAACAGGAGGCTGTTGCTGTTGTCATCTTTTTAACTACAACAAACAAAACATGCTTATAGTTACGTGAAACATAACTGTTTAGTCTAATCCTTGCTATAAACCCTGAAAGTGTTCTAGCTGCAGTCTTCATTCTCACAAGCATAAAACTATACCATGACATGCCTGAGGTGCTGAAGGGCTGTCTTCTAACTCAGTGAAAATTCTGAGTTTTAATTCAGTAGCCAACTTTTTCCTTTAAAAGAGGATAAGAAATGGAGACAATCATAACCCATTCTGCTAGATAAAAGCAAATACACGAGGGGGTAGTGTTGTGGCTCAGAAGTAGAGCGCTCACCTAACATGTGTGAGGCACTGGGTTCGATCTTCAGCACCACATAAAAATAAAATAAAGATATTGTGTGCACCTATAACTAAAAACTAAATATTAAAAAAAAGAGTAAAATATCTTGCCAGAGAAAATAAGATAATTAATATAGAAATCTATAATTCTGCATTTGCAAGAAAATAAACTTCCCTTTTTAGGAAATAAGAGCAATAAAACAGGTTATCTGGAGTTATTTTCTCAAAGAAATACATGATACATTTTGGTTTTGGGCTCAGACTCTAAGACAGACTTGTGTCTGGAATGTAATGCTTTTGAGAAAGACCTGAGAGTCCTGAGTGAGCCAGACCCAGAGGAACAGTGGTGGCAGATATTCCAAGAAAAAGCTACACAGACAACTTTAAAAAAAGGACTGGGAAAAGAGAAAACAAATGTAAGTGGGGATAAAAAGCCCAATAGAACAAGGCATGTTTAAGTAGCCGTCTTTCCTCGTGTCAGCAGCCCTCCAATCTGCTCGCTGATTCTTTTTTTTTTTTTTAGTCGTTTTTTATTTATATGCGGTGCTGAGAATCGAACCCAGTGCCTCACACGTGTGAGGCAAGTGCTCTACCACTGAGCCACAACCCCAGCCCATGCTCACTGATTCTTTCAATCCTTTTATTTCTGTTTCTCCTTCTGTGCTTCTTAAAAACCTTTGGCTTAATATCTGAAGAAAGCCCCTGACTTCATAAAATCATTTATTTCACAAAAATAAACTTATTAAGGAAAGCTTAGAGGAAACAACTCACAGACCTACGTGTGGCTCAGTGACAGGATCTGGTGGATGTGGCACGAGTTCTTTCAGTGGCCATGTACCACTCCCAGGGTGAGCCTGGGTGTGAGCACGTTCTGTTGATAAGACTGCTCATAACACGACCATGTCTCCGGCTGCACCTTCTCTTAAGGAATGTTAACCAGCTTCCTTTTCCCCATTCTCAAACCTTCCTTGACCACCTCCTGTGCAGCCGCCTTGGACTGGACAGTTGGAGCGCACAGGGAGAACTGCAGTCACTGAGAGCACAGTGGCAGCATCACACACTGGAAACAAGACACCCTCCACACACGGGCGCAGATCACAAAGTTCCTCGTATCACATGTGGAGTGCTGAAAGAAAGCAGAGGTGAGCCAGAGACACACTCTTCCCATTTCTGTTTTCTTGACGTGTAAGTCATTTAAAATACCGAATAATGCGTCAGCCTGAGCACATTTCAGGAGGTGCGTAACATCCTGGGATATACAGGGTAAAGGCAAAAGGAAATCCAACATGAACATCATGGCTTCATGATTTGTTTCAGAGGTTTCAGTCATTCAGCACATGGAGAAATGCCCAGATGAGCCCACCACTATGCCAGGTCATGCAGGGACACGGGGAAGGTGAAGACGCAGTTCTGGTCTGAAAGAGTCTGGCATATTAAGAAGGCAAGACTTCGCAAACACCAACAAAAAGACAACGACACCCCACACACTCAACTGCTGGGCTGCTTTGAAGCCTGAGTGCTATATGGGATCAGAAAGGACACTGAGGGAAGAACTAGAGGTAGCATCACCAAAGAGAAGGAGCTTGAAGGATAAAAATAACCACAAAGAAACAAACAAGTAGTTCATTTTGGTGAGGGGAAAAAAACGTGAAACACTGAATGAGAATGGTCTCAGAGGTTTTCATACTAACTAAAATCTAGATCAAAATTATAGTTTTTGACATAGAAATTAGTTATTTCCTTAAAATCAATTGTGAATCCTAGGGCAGTTCCAGACTGAATTTACTGCTCAAGAATCATCATTGAAGGGTTGGGGTTGTGGCTCAGTGGTAGAGTGTCCGCCTAGCACGTGTGTGGCCGAGGTTCGATCCTCAGTACCACGTAAAAATAAACGCACTGTGTACAACTAAAGCAAATAAATATTGAAAAACAAAAGAATCATCATTGATAGCACCTCATTTTTCTCTCAAAAGTTTCTCAAACTGGACCATGAATGTTGTGGTCATCTTATAATGCACTATCTCAGCACAGAATACTTGACATTCTTTCATTTTAAAAGATTATTTTGTTTAAACATCATGGGGAAGGATGTTTGCCAAGATTTGTCCTTGATTCCTTTACGAAGATTACTGGTTTTCTAAATTATCAAGGATACACCATAATTATCAGGAATGCAAGTGTTTATGAGTCCCTTTACATCATAAGGGTCCAAATGATTTAATTCAGATTCATTTTTAGAGTCTAAATTAAAGCTAGAACTCAGAGTCCTCCTGATGAAATATCTTCTTCAGCCTCAATTATTCTAGGGACATGTACAGGATAGTGCTAGGGTGGATAAAGCCAGGTGTGGGGAAAGGGGTACAAAAATGTCTAAAACATAGCCTCTATTCTCTAGCAGTTTACGATAGCCTGACTGCTCCACATCTACCCATCTGCCATTACAGACAGCACATACTAGGTACAAACAAGAAATGTTGATAATCGGTGTATGCATCAGGGGTTGCATCTGGCTAAATATAACAGAAACCAGCCTACAGGACATTGGACATTAATTATTTTCATATAACAAGAAATCTAGAGAGAGGCTTTTCAGAGCCAGTAGAAGGGTGCCAAGATGTCACCTATGACAGGGCTCGTTCCCTTCTTAGAACTCCATGCTCATCCTCGCTGTACACTCGCCACTGCAAAGGCTGGCCCTCAGCCTGTTCTCTGGATTTCAGGTAGGAAGGAGAAGAGAGCAACAGAGGGGGAAGGGGGTACAAATTTTCCCAGAAACCCCTAGAGGATTTTCACTTACATCTCATTTGACAGAATCTTCATAGAAAGTCACCCTTAATTGCAAAGGAGGTTGGGAAATGAAGTGTCTGGCCTTTTCCTCATCCCCAGAGAAAGCTCAGCTCTATTGCTCAGAGACTCAGACAATGGAGAATTACTCAAACGTAGGGAACCATCATATTCTTTTCCTATCTGCTCAAAATTGAATCAATTCAACAAATACTTGAAGAACATTACCATGTGCTAGACAACTGTGTTAAGTGCTAGGGATAGATAAAGCAAAGAAATAAGACTGGTTCTCATGAAACTTAGAACCAGGAATGCGAAATGATTGTAATTAAAGACAACGATGAAAGGGATACCAAAGGATGCCATGGGCACCTGCCAGCCTTGGCAAATGCCCAGATGAGCATCTGTCATCTCATCCAAGCCTGAAAAGAGGAGGTAGAGAAAAGGTGGTGGGAGGGGGAGGAGTCCCAGAGGAAGGTACAGGGCATTCCAAAGACCAGAGTATGTTACCTCTTAGGAGCTGAAAAGGAGTCTAAGGTGACTGAAACAAAGAGCGAGGCTGTGGAGAGCTGGAAGACAGGGATTCCTTACCTCATTCTAAGGATAATGTGAACCCACAAAAGGAAAAGCAGAATGCAATGGTCAGGTATGCATTCTGACACAATCATCTGGGTGGGCGGAGAGTAAGAATGGGTTAGAGATAGGCAACAGGTAGGGCAAGCCCAAGATGGCTATAGTTAGGCTCCCAGTGAGGTGTGTTTTTAGTATGTAGCCAAGGTCACACACACCCTGATATGTACTCAAGGTCATGAACATCTGCTTGCGAGATGTGCTCACTACGTAACCTATTGGCAATGTGCCTTTTTTGTTTAGGCTGCATATAAAAAAAGCCTAGGGAAGGACTGGGGGCCGCTGCCACCTGGAATACCAAGCATGGCTCCTAGCCCAACTGTACCACATAACTTCTTTCACCTGCCAGGATCCCAAGAACGTTTCCTAGGATCTGAGTCCATGCAAGACAACTGGCACAGTTGCCAGGATCCCACGAAGGTGACAGGTGTCTCAGCCCCAGCAGGTGGCAGGCGGGGGCGGGGAACGTGGGGGGGGGGGAGGCGGGCCCACCCTGTGGCCACCGGGCAGTATGACATTAGGTCCTATTAGCACGGACTCCTGTGGCTATCTGGGATACAATGGATGGGTGCCCTGCGAGCACAGAGAAGACTTCACCAGCAGCTACCTCTGCCTATGAGATGACATGCCTTAGACAGTAGCAGGACAAGTGGGTCGATATTTCTCACTGCCCTGTGGGCAAACATGGGCCCAACGGGACAGACTGTGAACAGAGCAGCAGAGCCCAGGCAACAGCCCACAGCCAGGAGGAGGTGGCCATGGAGGTGCAGATGGGATAGGGAAACAGCCTGAGGTGGCACGAAGGGCCACTGGGGCTGAGGGTGGGTGTTCCCTGCAGCTCTGAGCGCAGAACCCGATGCAGCTTCACAAGACTGCCAAGATGGAGGAGGTGTGAGACAAGGAAGAGGCCTGGAAGCTAGGTATGGTCACTGGAGGAGGATCTCCGCACCTTGAAAATACCCCCATCCTCCCCGCTGGTGCAGTGGAGTCAGAAGAGGAGGAGGAGAGTGAAGATCAACACCTGCGAGCCCGGCCAGTAGAAATGCAGAAAACCAAACAATCAAATCCACCACGCTCCTCCTGTCAAGCAGAGTTGGTGAGCTTGGGAAAATAATTTAGACAGAAGTCATGAGAGTCCCTGGTCGCTTTGTTGTCATGCCTGTGAGACTCAGGGGTGGATGGCATTATGTATAGTGCCCTAAAAATGGAGGGGTTAGCACCCCTCCTTACAGCAGAGATTATGACCACAGAGACATTTAGAGGAGCCACGAGAGGCCAGGTGTGCTAGGAGCTGGCAGGGACAAGAGACTTCAGGAGGCACTAGGGCCTGTTACCTATGAGGGCGCCGGAAACAAGGCCATACCTTGGAGGAAGGCACCTATACCGTCTGGTGCTTGCTATGGCTGATGGCTCTAGCCATGGACAACCACTTGTTTGGATGGTGGTGTCTGTGAAGCCAGAGACAGACACTGTCTGGTTTGATACTGACAGGACAGAGTAGCCAGTGAGCTGAGCTCCACCTGGATAATAGCAAATGAAGCATTCCCCACAGTGACATGTATTGACAGCTGTGCTGTGTATGGGGGGCAAGTTCTGTGGCAAGAGCTCTGGAAGCTGGGCCACCAGAACAGGTAGCTATAGGCCATGCCCCTCTGACTAGTCCAGGAATGAAGAAGCAGACGGTAGTCAAGCAGGTGGCACTGCCAAGTCACACTGCACTTGATTTGTTAGCAGCAGCACAGGGAGGGGCATGTGCCATCTTAGTACTGAGTGTTGTATGTATATATATCCAGATCACCAAAAGAATATTAGTGTGGCTTTAGCACATATGACTTCTGAAGTTTCAGCCATACAACAACTGACTGGTGATTCTTTGCAGGAAGGATGGGTAGTCTAGGCATCACCTGGCAATGGCGTTTAGTAATCCTAAACAGTGGGGCGTGTCTTCTGGCTACGTTGTTGCACCTTGTACTGCTGTAGTGGCCTGCGGATACAGAGCAATGCCCTCCTTGCTAAGGGATCACTGCAGAAGACCTCAACCACGTAGACTATATGGTGAGGAACATGAAAGGGGTGGATTGTAGGGAAGGCCCAGGATGGCCACAGTTAGGTTCCCTCACTGAGGCTTCTGGTGCGCTATTTTTTTTTAGTACTTAGCCAAAGTTATAAACACCCTGACTCAGCATATGTACTCATGGTCATGAACATCTGCTTGCAAGCATGCATTCACCATGCAACCTGTTGGCACTGTGCCTTCTTTGTCTGGCCTACATATACAAAAGGCTTATGGAGGCAGGCATGGTGGCACACACCTATAATCCCGGTGACTCGGGAGGCTAAGGCAGGAGGATTGTGAGTTCAAGACCAGCCTCAGCAACTTAGTGAGACCCTGTCAAAAATAAAAAGAGCTAGGGATGTAGCTCAGTGACAAAGCATCCGAGTTCAATCCCCAGTGTCAAAAACAAATAAAATAAATTTTCAAAGGCCTCTGGGATGACTTGGGAACTGCTGCCACCTGGAATAAGCATGTCTGTTGTCCCAACTATGCCTCCCATCTTCCACCTGCCAGGATCACAAATCTGTTTCCCAGGGTCTGAGCCCCTGCAGGACAGACCAAGGTCATACAGGAAGACTACTGTAGATGTCCAAACACAAGGACTAGGGATGGCACCATATGGCTTGAAAGACACATGATATTCAGGAGGAAGAGGATGAAACAGGAAAAATCAAGGATGGATGCTAAATATGATCCATTTGTTACATGTGATTCACACATTTTATTAAATTCACACAGACGTCAACCTCACACAACCCCATGTTTTACTCTAAAAAACTCTGTAATATAGGTAATAGCATTACTTCCATTTTACAGACTGAGAAACTGAGGCAAAGAGTATTTAAGTAATTTGCCAAAGTCCATACTATAAACATCTGGAGGAGCCAGGATTTAAACTCAGAATCCTAGCACTACCTTCATGCTGCATGGTGACCACAGAGCAACACGTCCTGGTATTAACACAAGAGTAGCAGGTGTGCCAGGGGAAGACGGGGTCATTTGGGTTGCGATACAGCCAGGTGGAGCTGTTGAATAGCAAGTTGAAGGGATTGATCTGGAGCCCAGAAGAGAAGGCAAAAGTGGGAGCAGAGATTCAGAAGCCTACAACACAAAGAGGGCAAGCTGAAGCCTCGAGGTAGAAAAGCTCAACTGGACACTGAAGAAAGAACACAAAAAGAAGCCACAGCCGGGCGCGGTGGTGCACACCTGTAATTCCAGCACTTTGGGAGGCTGAGGCAGGAGGATCGCGAGTTCAAAGCCAGCCTCAGCAATGGTGAGGCACTTAGCAACTCAGTGAGACCCTGTCTCTAAATAAAATACAAAAACAAGGGCTGGGGATGTGACCCAGTGGTCGAGTGCCCGAGTTCAATCCCTGGTACCACAAAAAAAAAAAAAAAAAAAAAAAAAAGAAGTCAGAATACAGCACTGGACAAGGCATGCCAGGCTCCAGCACTCACACAGCAGGAAGAAGTGGAGAGGTCAGGAGAGGGCAACAGAAGCAACAGCCTCACAGGAGGTCACACAAAAAGCACAATATGACCTCCTGGGAGAAAATGAATAATGGAGTAAAATACTATACCTAGTGCTGCTAAGAAGTCAAGAAGGATAAAAACCTAGCTTGTTTTTTATTTAATAGCATGTAAATCATTGGTGACCTGAATTAGAATCTTTCCTTTGAAATGATGAGTAGAGCCAGATCACAGTGGGCTGAGGGATGAGAGGATGGAGGGCGAAGGTGCAGACCAGGCTGGCGCGAGGAGGAGGAGAGCATGAAGAAGTCCTGGACCGAGTCCAAGTTTCATTAGTCTGTCTGCAGAGTCCTGACGAAATGCTGTTGGTAAGGAAGAAGTTCACAGCAAAAGAGAATATGAAAATACTGTAGAAAGAGGAAATAATAGCTGGTGACAGGTTCCCAGCAACCAGGTACCAGTACAAAGAGTAGGGTTAGCTGAGGTCACCCACATGAGGGGTTTTCCAGGCTGACATGCTGAAAGAATAATGCAAAGGGGGACTTTAAGACACTGTCATGAGTGACTGACACAATAAAACATCATATCTGTGATGGACAGGAAAGGATAAAAACATTTACAGGTGTCAGTGGACTTCAGGACTCGATGAAATGCTCAAGCTAGACAGGGGGCACTACAAAGAAAGGCAGGATATCCAGATTAGTCATTTCAGATGTGAAGCCTTTTTGGCTGATAAAAAGAATTTCATATTTGCACTATGCCTTCACTTTATTTTAATATAAGGCCAATAATACATGAAGATTTCCTGTTGAGTTCTTTACATTGTTTCCAGAGACAGCTTCCATGAGAGTTCTGCAAACTCAACCATCCCTTTTCTCTTGCTAAATACAAGCTTTTTTCTTCATCTTCTAGTACTGGAGATTGAAAGTCCTTTTTATTTTTATTTTGACACAGGGTCTTGTTAAGTTGTCGAAGCTGGCCTTCAACTTGCTATCCTCCTGCTTCAGCCTCCTCAGTTTGCATGCATGTGCCACTGTGCCTGTCTTAAACACTGGCTTTTTATACAACTGAGTTTCTTCAGTCCAACAAGACCAGGTTTAACATCTGGTGTGCCCTGTCCCTCCAGAATAGGCCTCCTATGACAGCATGTTTACTCTGCCATAGTTTGCCTGAGCCATATTTGTTGGTTTCTTCAGTTAATCCAAGTGGTAATATTATAGAAAAGAGAGACTTTAGCTAGTTGTGTGAACATTGTTATTTAATCTTCTGTCTTTGCTTAGTCATCTATACTAGGAGTTGCTGCTCATCGATGAATTGATTCATTTGTCTCCAATTTGAAAACTGTTCCCATTTAGAAATAAGTAAATAATATGTAACGAATCCAAGAAGAAACCGAGTTGCCCACTTTTTAAAAGATTATTAATTTAAACCTGCAACAAATAAAAATCATCTGACCTGTTCTTTCAGGCTGGGTGCGCATGAAGCAAGTGAGACGAGGTGGAGGGATGAGGACAGCAAGAAACCGGGGCTGTGAGCTTTAGGAGAGTTTCACTGCCCCCTCAGGGCAGCATCACGGGACTGGGCATTTGTGGGCGTGAGGACTGGTTTCAGATGCACGGGCAGAGGGAAGTCCTCCCCAGGGCCTACTGCTCTCCTCTGTGGATTTCCTCTAGTGCTTAGTCAGCCTTGCTTAAACAAATTAACTGAGCCCACCTCGCCAGCCCCGCTCCACTACCACCCTTGCAAAAAATCTGGCCGCATGGCGACCCCTGGAGCCCAGACAGAAGGACCTGCAGGAAAGCTGAACGTAACCACTGACCCCTGAAGGTGAGACTCATTAGTTTTTTCGGGTTGTCCAATCCTTCCCTCCTATGTTGTTAATTTCATCTTGTCCTTTTAAACCACCTCATATCCTTTTTGTAAAGAAAGAGGGGTCTAATAAATAAAATAATCACATTCTAAAGTTGTGCTTTCCACACAATCTCTACTGCTCTGAGCAAAAACATGGGCTGTGGGCCTAATCAAAGTTGGGTTAGGCATTTTACAATGCCAATTAAACTAGAATTCAATTCTGTAGAGCTGAGGTTCAGGTACTTCCCAGACCCAAGAATTTCCTTGTGGTGTTCGCGTTTGGAGGCTGGAGGCAGGTGCGAGTGTGGTGGTGTCTACGGAGGCACCAGCATGCACTGACCTTGATTAATGAGCACAGAAAGAGAGAAAAGGCAGGTGAGGGAGAGTTCCTCCAGCACTGGGTGTGGGCACGCCATCCTGGGGAAATGGCTTGTTCTCTGATGGTTTTGCGGGTGAAGAAACCAGGGCCCAGAAAGTGAAGAGAGGAGATCAGGGGCTCAGCAATGGCAGAGCCCCACTGGTCACGCCACCTCACACACTGCTCCCTTGTCATCATTCTTACATGGATTAGACACAGTCTGATGGAAACTGTGGGATTCAACCTCATAAAAATGCATTTTATCTATTTTAATGATAACTAACGCTAAGTAAGGAAAATTCAAGGTGGGACAATAAATACAAAGAACGATTGAAGGAGCCCTAATTAGGAAGGGCTGTTGTAGCTAGCTGGAAGCCATAAGTTCCACCTGATATGTATGTGACGCACCTGTAGGCACCCGCAAAGCTGAAGGTATATAACCGGGTGAAAGCGGTCCGAGTTAGGAGAACGAAGGAGAATTCATTCAGTCAGTCGTGCAGTCACTCGGTCGGTCAGAAGAAGAGTTCGGGTCGGAGAATCAGAGCGGCCAGAACGTAGGCAGAGCGGTTACAGAAGAGAAACCAGATAGAAGAAGTAATGGCTGGTCAGAGTTAGGCCGAGGCTCCCGAGGGCTGGTCAGAGTTAGGCCGAGGCTCCCGAGGAAGAAAGAAGAAAGAAGAAAGTAGAAAGAAGAAAGAAGCTCTAAAAAATAACCTTTCTCTAAGCTAAGCTCTCTCTTTCTCTCTCTCTCTAAGCTAAGAAGACAAGAAGAAAAGCTCTCTCTAATCTTTCTCTCTAAAAATCTTTCTTTCCCTCTCTAAGCTCTAAGAAAGTAGAATTAAAAGTAGTAATAGCTTTACTCTGCCTCCGAGAGTTTTCCTCCCGCGGCGGTTTGTGGCTGGCCATGACAGGCAGCTTACAAACGATGATGGTTTCAAACTATCAAGATTAAAACACTTGGGGGGAAGAATGCCTTTAAAAAGACAGAGTAGGAAAAAAAGTCTTATTTTGGTAACCACGTTGCTATAGCAACATTACAATGCTACACGGAAGGGCTCTCATACCTATATGGGTAATAAACAAGTACACATAAGGCTCTCCATATCACTGAGCAAATACCAATCCCCATACCTTGCCAAATCTAATAACAAAGAAACTCACATAAACATCATTTACACCAATCATAAAACACCTGCCAGCTTCTGTTTACTGTGCGCATGCACCCCAGAGAGAAGGCGGGAGGAAACAGTGTTCTCCTACCTGAGGACTTTGGTCTGCAGCTGACGTGCAGAAAAAAAATGAAAAGATGATAGAGGATTAGATGGTCTTAGAACCTCATGATAAGAATACAACTTGTTTAGGTTCCTCAAAGTTCATGTAACACATAGTACAAATATCAAAATAATAAATTCATATTTACACATCTAGGCTACAAACATGATGCAAACTACTAGGTTAAAATTATTTGTTAATGGCTGGTGTCAACTGAAGCCATTCCTCAGCAGCCTGAAAAGGAACACAATGGTGCTCAACCGTCCTTAAGTCTGACCACACTTCCATCAGGAATAGTTCATTTTACTGAGGGGATTTTCACCCTGTTCCACAGAGGCACACAGAACCCTGGGAGAGACCTGAAATGGTTCCTCAGGAAGTCAGCCTGGCCTCCTGGGAACCACACTGTTTTGCATCAGTTCTTTGCTCTATAAAATCTTGAATATATCAGAATTCACGTCTCCCAGTCATTCTTAACTTGGATGCCCCTTATGCTACTTCCATGAGCACCAAAGAGTGCTGCAAAATCAGAGAGCAGAAGCCTGGAGGAGATGCACACAGAAGACCTTCTAAAGAAGACCTTCCTGTGTTTCTTAAGATACTGTTTTTCTTCCTTTCAACAAACCAAAGTAAGCACGCCTACCTACGCTCTGGAGACAAATGCAATGGCTGCAGAAGGCAGGCCTCACCAGTGCCAGCCCCTTCTTCCTCACCACAGAGCCTGCACCCTGCAGTTGGTGCCCAGGCTCCCTGCACCAGTGGCCTGTTTCCCAGGGAAGTTTTGATCTCCTTATGTAAGTTTTGCCCTGACTGCTTCTCCTTCATATTCCTGGTGTAGGAACTAGACATGCTGCCTGCTGGTCTAGGGCCCATCTTAACATCGTGAGGAGACCAGCAGGAGGCTGAGGAGCTTCTCACTAAGGAGGACAGATGAGATGGAAAGGAATTGGGTCCATGATGGCATCACTGAGTTGCCCATTCCCCTTCTTCTTGCTTCAAGAAACACACTCTTGTCCACTTAAGCCACTTGCTATAGAATGGACTCCCAACTGATATAACCAGTCCAGGTGGAAGGCAGTTTAGCGGGGAAAGAAAATGCCCAACGACATCTGCCTGCTGAGCCCCATCACCCTCCACTCCAGCCATGCACACCTGCCTCCTCCAATCCTTTCTGTCCACAAGCCCAGACACTCTCTTAGTTCTGTCTCCAACTGTGGGCTCCATTTGGCTATCTGGGTCTTGGGCGCTTACCCATGCCTCTTCCCCGGACTGCTGCTCTGGGCTGACCCGCCTGGCTCACCTAACATGTGACAACTACCAGTTATCATCAACAGGACTTTCAAGTCCCATCCTTTAATGCAGGATGTATCCTTCTGTGGCTTAACTTTCCATGTGGCCATCTCAATTTGGCATGGGCAGAAGAGAAATTAAAGAGGAATGTTTAAGAAGCAATTAGAGATTAGTTTATGCAACTGACTTCTGTGAGCTACTGACATTTGTGAGAATTTAGCCAAATACTTAAAAAAAAAAAAAAAAAAAAAAGTGCAAGCTACTCAAAGCAATACTTGATTTCACTGAAAAATCAACACAGGGTTTTCACCAAGATGGGTAGCCCTCTTGCTCTCAGCTCCTCTCCTTTACATCTAAAAATCCAGGACATAACACAATTAGCAAAGGAAGACTCTAAAAGGTGGGACGAAGGCGACAGAGGACTAGGAATTTGGACACTTGAGAAACACCAAGGCCATGAAGTTTCTGAGTTTCCTTACTGTCTCTCATACATGCCAGAGAAGGTGCTATAGAAGACTCCAACCCAGAACCACCAATCGCCACAGACCAAAAAAAGCTCCCAGAAATCTCTGATCCACTGGCTGACCGAGTGAAGGCTGGCCGAACTACAGGACCTTTCTTGGCAACACCTGCCATACTCCAGCCAAATGCAACTAAAAAGCTGCCCCTCCATCAGGGCTGGAGGCCCTCAGGGAGACCCAGTGAGTGGGGACTTGCCTTCTGTGCCACCCCATCCCTGGTCCATAGGAGCAAGCGGTGCCCTCCAAGTCTCCGGCTGGTGTGGGGTTGGGGGGGCTTGGCTGGAGCTGATCCAGTTCCCTCCTGCAGAAGCAGCAGATGCTCCAACTCCCACCAGCTCAGTGTCAGCAGGGGCACGGGGCAGCTGAGGCTCCACCCTACCCTGCACTGAGATGGAGCAGAGTGGAACACGTTGGTAGTGGAGAGTTCTGCAGTTTCCTTCCTTTCCTGGGGTCAGAGAGCCAGTGGGACCAAACCTCCACACTCACCTGGAAGCAGAGTGTGAACAAAGCACTGGGAACAGGCCTGGCCAGCACTGCCAGCCCACCTCCACTCCCAAGCCCACGACAGCAGGTCTCCCTGGGGAGTCTCCAGCCCTGGACAGTGTCAGCAACTGAGACACAGATTTTCAATACTCTGCTTCCGCAATCCTGGTGTCAGTGGGACCTGCCGGAAGTGGCTGGGGACCGGGGCAGGGGGCACTCTAGCTCCACCTCTCCCATCCCTCAGTGCCAGCAGGACACAGAGGAGTGCCAAGTTTCTGTCCCTAAGCCACAGCAACAAAACAGTATAGGTCGGCCCTCCTGATGACAGTGGGTTTAGCAGCAGGGAGTTGATCTTGCGTCCCCACAGAGACAGGCAGTGCAAGTTGGTGACCTACTTTTGCCAGAAAGGTATGAGTGAGACTGAGGGGGTAGAGGAAGTTCTGCTCCACCAATCTGATATGAGGCAGTGAGTCAGGGCCCCACCTTTCCTGATGCAGTGTCAGGGGCCCAGTGGGAAACTGGACATACACATGGGCTGCATTAGTCAGGATTCTCCAGAGAAACAGGAACAAGAGGACAGATGGGGAGCGCTATACAGAAAGAGGTTTATTATGTGGGACTCGCACACATGATTATGAAAGCTAAAAAGTCCCATGATCTGCCATTGGCAAGCTGGTGGCCCAGGAAAGCAGCCAGTGGACTACTTGTCCAAGCCTGAAGGCCTACGAACCAGGGAGCCAGGCTGGAAGCCTCTGTCCAAATCCAAAGGCCTGAACACCAGAAGCACTGATGTCTGAGGGCAGGAGAGGGCAGATGCCCCCAGCTCAAGAAGGAAGAACAGAGTCACCCTTCTTCTGCCTCTTCATACTACCCAAGCCCTCAACATTCTGGAAGATATCCACCCACAGTGATGAGAACAATCTTCCTCTCAGTTTACCAACTCAAACACTAATCTCTTCCAGAAACATCCTTACAGGAAAAAATTGCCTTACCACTAAGTGCATCAAGAGTTTTATAGTATAACCTCCACAATAACCAGGATACAACTGAAAATCATTTATCAAATCAGAACCAGGAAATCACAATGTTAATGAGAAAAGAAAATTAACAGACCCAACACTGAGATGAATCAGATGTTGGGAATCAAGGATTATAAAGCAGCCATCACAAAAAATGCTTTAAGATGCAATTACAGCCAGGCATGGTGGTGCAAGCCTATAATCCCAGCAGCTCAGAAGGCTGAGGCAGGAGGATCACAAGTGAGAGGCCAGCCTCATCAACTTCAAAACCCTAAGCAACTTAGTGGGACCCTGTCTCAAAAATAAAAAATAAAAAAGGGCTGGAGATGTGGGCTCAGTGGTAAAGTTCAAAAAAAAAAAAAAAAAAATACAAACTCTCTTGAGAAAAAAGAAAAAATAGAAGTAAAAAAGAGAACCAAATAGAAAGTTAAACAGTAAAAAATACAATAACTGAAATAAATTCAGTGGATGAAAAAGAACAGTGAATGACAGAGAACAGAACCTGTAAACTTGAAAGAATTCAACAGAATTTGTTCAATATGAACAGAAAGAAAATACACAGGAAAACAAATAAATTAATAACAAAGCCTTCTGGAACTATGGAACAATAACAAAAAAGCTATCAGTCACATGACTGGAGTCTGCAAAGTAAACTACAGTGGTACAAAGTGTCACCATTGGATGAAGGGAACACAGGCCCTCCAGGCTTACTTATATGTGTTTGAACATACATTTATCTCAAAGTAAAAGTTAAAATTCTAAACATAAGTATCTTTGACAATGACCTGACATATTATGGCCTCTCAGCTCTCTGAAGTGGCATCCACTGCCATGAGCACGCCACTCTGATGGTGTGGAAGGTCTGCCTCGCCACACAGGGCAGCCTGGCTGCTGGTGAGAGAGCATGGGGAGCACACCACACACTCCAGGCTGGACTTCGTTAAGATCAAAACCTCAGCTCTGCAAAAGTCAATGCCCAGTAAATGAGAAGGCAAGCCACAACCCAGCAGAACATATTTGCAAAAACACTGTGACAAAGGACTGCTATCCAAAATGTACAAAGAACTCAATAATGAAAACACAAACTATCTGATTCAAAAATGGACAAAAACAGCAGGGCGCAGTGGCGCATGCCTGTAATACCAGAACTTTGGGAGGCTGAGGCAGGAGGATCGCGAGTTCAAGGCCAGCCTCAGCAATGGCGAGGCACTTAGCAACTCAGTGAGGCCCTGTCTCTAATAAAATACAAAAAAGGGCTGGGGATGTGACCCAGTGGTTGAGTGCCCCTGAGTTCAATCCCTGTATCAAAAAAAAAAAAAAAAAAAAAAAAAAAAAAAAAGGCAAAACAACACTTCACCAAAGAAGATATACAGATGGCAAACATGTAAAAAGATGTTCAATGCCATGTCATTAGGGATTTGGAAAAAAACAAGATACCACCACATGTCCATGAAACAGCAAAAGTAAGGTCTATAGAATCTGAATAGCATAATTTGCCAGTGAAATTTGATGGATTTACTAAAAAGCTATTTCCATAATGTACCCTTTTCATGTATCTATAGAATATTTCCAAAAACTTACTGTATACTAATTTCTTAAGTTCTCCCAAATTGGTTATATTCTCTGTCCACAGTCAAAGAAAATAGATGTAAATAAAAGGGTGGCCACAAAAATCTACCCACTTAAAAATATAAAAGCATTCTTCCAAGTATTTTTTTAATTAAAAAATAAAAACTAAACTTCCACCTAATTTAGAAGTAAATGAAAATGAAGTACTATTATCAGAAGATTTGTAGTTGTCTTGTCACCCCAGGGAAACCTGATAACTTTAAATGTATTTGTTAGTAAAAGAGACTAAAAACAAATTAACCAAGACTTCAACTCCATAACTACCAAGAGAACTAGAAATTAAAAGTTAACAAATAAATACAAGTAAGAGCATAAATTAACGAAACAGAAAACAAACAGAAAAGAAACCAGTTTGATTGATGAAACCAAATCTGCTCCTTTGAAAAGGACAATAAAAGGGACAATCTGTTTACTTTCCTTGGAAAAGTTTCCTCTCCCCCAACCACCGTTGGTCCTTTTTCAACCAAACACAAATAATCAACTCAAGGAAGAAAGATAGGGATTCATAACATAGAGAATGACCTTTTAAATAAGAAAATACTACATATTACTAAATTCCAAGATGCATGAAATGCTGAGTGAAACGCTTGATTGTCTAGGAAAATGTGAATTTCTAAAACTGACTCTAGAGGAGGTAAAAAGCCACAAGTAAAAGAATAATTACAGAGGAAACACAAAGTCTGACCACCCAAAAAAGATACAAGACATTTTCTACTATGGAGGTCTACCAAACCTGCAAGAACAGGCAATGCTTTGTTATTCAAAATGTCTGGTGTACAAAAGATGGAAGACTTCTTAACTTATTTCAAACCAAACTGGTATAAGCCAGTCTTTATACCATAAAAAATAAAACTGCAGACACTTCACCTGTGAACATAGATTCAAATCTTTATGTAAAATACTAGCATATTAATCCAACACTGTGAGAACAAAGCTCTTCATAATCTATTTCACACATCACAGTAGTATGGATCATTACTTTAGTGTTTACAGAGACACCAAAAACTATTTTAATAATTAGATATTTACTTTTGACCTTCTATCTATGGCAAGTAATAAAGTTTTTTATGTATTATAATCATAGAAATTACATATATTTAAAAGAATATTTATAGAAAATAGTACAGAGTACTTTTGGCTGTGAAAACAATCACAAAGGAAGTAAACACACACATAAATATCAGTGAATCCCAAAGTATATGCCGTGATCAGAATGGCTTTATACCAAAAATGTGAGTATACCTTCTTATTAGAAAACTCATTAGTATTATTTACTATATTAACAGATTAAAAGAGAAAAATCATATGATCATCACAATAGAAGACAGAAAAGCACTTATAAAAATCCAGTTATAATTTCTGATTTTTTGAAAAACTGTAAGAGCTAGAAATAAAAAGAGAAATTCTTAAATTGATAACAGGACATCTTCTAAAAACCTAGAGCAACATCCTATTTAACACAGAAATACATTGTACAAATTCACATCAGATCAGAAATAATGACAAAGATGAACTTCCAAGTTTATTATTTAATACTGTTCTATACGTCCAATCCAGTGTAATAAGACAAGAAGAAGGGTAAGGGGAGATGTAACAATTGGAAATAAAAAGATAAGTCTATTTGCATGATATGATCAATTTTCATGTGCATGCTTGTGTGTGTTATGAATATGTATAACATATATATTCAACAAAATCAACTGGAAAACATACAACTAATAAAAAAAATTCAGTAAAGGAGTTAGATACAAAATCAATATATAAAAATTAATAGCATTTTAAAAATTAGAAAATGTAATTAAAAATGTTTGATTCTCAATACCAACAGAAATTATGTGTCCAGGGGTTAAACCAATACAGAACATGCAAGAAAATGAAGACTTTTATTGAGAGGTTCAAAGAACTTCTGAATATTTAAGTGGTCAGGAAGGGAACACTATGTTCCAGGATAAGAAAACTTAAGATTATAAAAATGTCAATTCTCAAGATATCTAATTGCTCTAGAAAATAAATTTAACCCCAGCCTAAATCACAACACAAAATGTTTTATGAAATCTGGTAAGTTGGCTCTAGAATTTATCCAGAAAAGAAAATATACTAGAAAAGCCAGAAAAACTTGAAAAGCAAAACAAAGATTTGCCCAGCAAAAGTGTGGTACTGGCCCACTGACAGAGAGTAAATCAACAGTACAAAATGCAGGGTCCACAAATAGACTAGAAGAGAAATGAATACATGGCACTAAAAATCAGAGGAGAAAAGAGAAAGGATTTAATGAATATTAGAATAACAAACCAGACATTCGGAAAGCAACAACAAACATGAAATGATAACCTACCCGACATTATATACAAAAATTAATTCCAAAGATATTATAAAGCTAATTCCAAGATAATACTGTTCAGTTTTAAACATGTTGGTGTTTTTACTTGCCTGAATCTACTCCCTCTTCTTCTGATAACAACAGTCTAATTTCTCTTTAGTGAAAATCTTTTCCTTCCTTGCATGAAGTCTTCACATAACTGTCAATCAAGGTCAAGGTTCCCCCTTCCTCTAGCTACAAGGGGTTGGGGTGGGGATGGTCAGGTAATCCTAGTGAAGTCAACAAAACCCTTTTCTGAGATTCCATTCTTGATGAAATAATGCAAGGAAGAAATATTGGAGTTCATTCACTCCAAAGAGACCTCCAGATCCCCAAACAATTTCTGTTACTATCAGTTTTCAAAACCAGTGTACCTGAGTGCTTCCTTTCTACCAATGAGCTACCATCTCATGCTTCTCCAATAAATTCCTTTTTGTGTCTCAATTAGTGTTAAAAAGAGTAAGTTTCTGTTGTCTGCAACCAAAAGAACTTGACCCAGAACTCCAATGGACCAGAATTTGGCACAGGATATTATTTTTTAAAAAAAGAAAACAAAGGTAGAGCCAAAAATAAATAAATAAACAAGGTAAAAAGACAAATAACTGTGAGAAAGAAAATATTAACAACACATATGAGATCAAAGTATATTTAAAACTTGTACAAATAAAATAAAAAAAATCCAATAGAAAATTGGGCAATTTATATACATAGGCAAGTAACAGAGAAAGAAATATAAATATCTAATAAATATGAAAAGTGATCACCCTCCTTAGCAATAACAAAAGACAAATAACCATGAGGTAATATTTTTTTTCAGTCAAGATACTGAGAAAAAATTAAGGAACTGATGTCAACAAGATGGGGGAAATGGATGTTTGATGGGCTACTGGCTGCATGTAGATTAATGCTGCCTTCTCCAAGGGCAACCTGGTACAGCCCTCAGCAGAACTCGAAAGCAGCATTTGCTTTCTTTCAGCAATCTCACTTCTAAGAATTTATCCTATGGAAAAAACATGTCCAAAGGAATGTAAATACAAATACTGTATGCAGTAATAAACATCAGAAATAACATACATGTTGAAAAGAGAAACAGCTAAGTCATATAAGGCCTGTGTGTGTGCTAAGGAAAGCAGCACTGCAGGAAAGGGCATAAGATGGTGGCTGAGCCTCCAGGTCGTGGGACCACACGCTTACCTTACGGTCCAGGCTGCTCAAAACTGTGATGCTATATTAAAGAAATGCATCCACAGCACAGGTAAAGGCACCATGAGGATCCAGAAAGGCATGAACCAAACCATCCAAAGCGGCTTGACTCTTGTAAGAAGGCCACCAGCAGGGTAAAAAAGGACTCTCCTGCCTGTTATTTTCTTTGTTGCTTTTACTTCACATGTTTATATGCAACGTGCATAATACAACCTTTTACTGAAGAAAGTAAAGTGCAAATAACACCAAGCAAAAGAATCGCTGACAGGAAGAAACCTTCAAATTTAAATTTTTAAACTGAATATTTCAAATCTTTAATTTTGTTTAATTTTCCCACTCAAATATTATAAAATATTTTATGACTCAAATTTGGAATTGAAGAAACTGTAACAAAATTTTCTTGGTAAAGGACTAAAAAATATCTGATTTCACTGGCAATTCATGTAGTTCTATATTTTTACATGAAATTTTACAATAAAATTTAACTACTTTTACATGGACATGATATTCCCCAAATCATTAACTGAGGGTTTACTAACATCAATTGTTGATATTTTAAATAAAAAAATTGTTATTCACAGGAAAAAGGAAAAACCATAAAAACACCAATGAAAAACCTTGCGGAGAAGCATCTATATAACCTCATTACCAATGTGTCTTTAGACAGAATAAATTGCTGATTCAATTCTATAGTATTAGCAACTTGTTTTTCAATTTTATTCCAATTTCACCGATTTAAAATCATGTACTAGTTTTAATGTCTTAGTATTTTTTTCAAAACACAAAGTCCTTATTCTATTAAGTTTTAAAAGCCAAAGCTATTTCAATACAAATGTTGGGTATCAAAAGTTGAATTTCAATAAATAAATCTTCCTAATAAAAAGTAAGATGTGAATATGTAGGGGAAAAATTGATCCATCTCAACTTAAGAGTTACCAAAGTAATTGGTTCCTAATTATTCAGATAATAAATACATTCCTCAGAGGAAAGCTTCAAACTAATAATTATATTTAGTAGCTATTAATATAATTAAGGAACACTCAACTGTATTGAAGTGTAAATTATACTTGGTAAGGAAATTCTAGAAAAACATCAAAATCTGTTTTCTGTACTTTCTTTCTAACTAAATAAATGATAGAGAAGAAAGACATTCCAACCTTTCTGTTTTGGATTCACTGACAATTTTGTACTGTTCAAAATCTCGGCTAAGCGACTGCAGCTTTTCTTGAAGTCTCTTTTCACGTTCTACACTTTCTTGGTAAAATTTCATCTCTTTTTCCATTGCTTTCATTTTTTCTTCCATAGCCTTAAATTCGTGAAGAATCAGGTAGCTGACTCCACAGTATTTGCAAACCTTTTCTTCAGGAGACATCTAGGAAATAGAACACACATTTACTGAAATGGTATTGTTTTAGTCCTGAAAAATTAAGTTCAACTAAAGATGTTGTATTGCAACCATGCTGGTCAGAGAAAAATAGATAGTGTCCCATACCATGGAGTGATAACACTGCCCACATCTGGATAAGGTTTTAAAACCAAGCATATTGACTGGGAGACAAAGTCTTGGAACTAGAGAAGGGTCTCTGTGATATCTCTAGGAAAGATTTTCTCTTGAAATATTTTCCATAAAATAAAACTAAAAACGGTGAAAACACCTCTACAATTCTTGTTTTAAGATGAATTTTCCATAAAGTTGGAAGAAATCACTGCCCTTTCACCACCAATCATCTCTTTGAGCCTGGAGATGCCTCTTGGCTTTTTCAGATCTTATTTTCCTCATTCACAAACTTATGGCATTGAACCAAATGAACTCTAAATCTTTATTCATTTTCAACATTTTATGATTTTTATGGAGTTTAACATTCTGTCACAAAACTATAAATAGGAAAAACATTTTGAACTTAACTACTTCTCCCCTGACCAGTTCTTGTTCCCTTAGTAGAATGGTTATACCCGTTTTCAGATTAAAAACTGAGAATAGAGAGGTTAAATAACCAGCTGATATGTGGAGAAACTGAGATTAAAACTCTTAAAACCAGTGCCTATCTATGCCTCCAGCCCTTTGTATCATATCACCTACCCTCTGTTAGCTGAATCCTCTTGCTTCCCTCAGATGAATTGTGCCTGTGGTTCTTCTGCACAGCACAGGGCCAGTGAAAAATGGCATTTCAGTAAAGCCAGGAAAGAGACAGTTTTTTTATCTCAAGTATGAAGTTTCCTCGAGCAGCCTCTGCTTGTTTTGCTTTCCATGAAGGTTAAGAGATGGATTCATAGAATATTTGCTCTAGGGCAGTAAGGTGACACCAACTGATTCCAGAAGTACGCATACTCTTCACTCAACCCCCCTTGAGACAACAGAGGCTGCTCCTTTAACTAAGTGGCACCACCTAGCAACGCCACTAAACAAATGTCAGCAGAAAGAGAGTAATAACAAACTTTTAATAAGTAAAAGTAGACTAGTTTAGACATTAATAAAAACTTCAAATTAAAAATCATAATTCAATATGTGAGTGCCTACATCATTCCTCTGCCACTGATTTATGAAACATCGGGGTTTGAAAGAAATCATAAGGAACATGGTTCACACACTGAATGGGTTCATCAAGGTGGGTTCATCCAGCCTGGATGTTGTCCAGCTCGTGTTTCAACATCCCAAAGGATGGGAAACCACTTTCCAAAGCAGCCTGTCCCATCTTCTGCCACTTCTGTTTCTCAGGAAACCTGTTCTCGTGCTTGCCCCAAATGTGCCACCCTGGAGCATCCACTAGTCCTTGGTCTTTTTACCTTTAGCAATTTTATGTTGTGATTATGCACTGTAACTAGCTTTTATGATAAACAATGCCCTGCTTTAAAAAAAAATACTACAGTGCAAAAGCCATGTCTCATTATACTGAATATGCCAATCATTTCCTTCTCACTGATATCCACTTTCCACAGACCTGGCTGTTCTGTGTGGGAAAGTGACTAAGACTCTGTCTACCCATCCGCCTAGCCATGGTTGACTCATGAACCAGAATTAGACACTGGACCCGGAGGAACCAAGCTCTAGGCTGGGATAAGCCACTATGCCTGCAAGTGTTGTAGAGTCAAGCATTTGGGTTACCTTTAGCAACCATAAGGGAGAAGGTCATGTGTAAGACATAGAGTAAGCCACATTCCTTAAAAGAGACAGAAGAATGAGCAGAAGAATGCACAGAGAAGCCAAGACAACACCATATGGCTGCAGAGAGAGAAAGCAAAAATGGAACCAGTCACTGATGCCTAGTGACCTTTCAGTTCCCTGCTCAGTCCCTCTCAAGACTGGCTGTCCTGCCTGCTCTTGGGATCCATGCCCAATCTTCTTCCACTGTTCTCTTTTCCACATTAAGCTACATCTTCCTTGAAACTAATCTTTCCATTCTATGATGTGAGCATTCAGCATTTCAGATCCAAATGCAGAACTATAAATGTAAATATATATCTCATATAATCTTAAACATATAGAGAGATTATAGATCATATGAGATATATATCTAGACTCAGCCTTTATTTGTTGATTTTGGTATCCAGAAAATTCTAAGCTTTGTGTCTTCTGCAGGTTTGATCCTTGTAAGCCATTTTATCCACCTAATGCTTTGATTTAGAAACACTGACTATGAAAACACTGAGGCTAGAATTTCCTACCATGTCATATCACCCTGGTAGATACTGATCCATTACTCAGTACATTCCAGGTACAACTCTTCATCTGATTATTAAACTACCCAGTTATCTTCATAAACAGCCTAAAATTCTTCATACTTTCTTCAAGAACATTACAAACTTTATCAAGTATCTGTGCAAAGTCCATGTATTCTACGTCTAACACAGCTACTGGAGCTAAGAAAAAAATGAAATGGCAAGACCTACATGCTGCCTATTAACATAAAATAGGTCTAAGAGAAGCTGGGGCTGTGGCTCGGTGGTAGAGCATTCGTCTCGCATGTGTGAGGCCCCGGGTTCGATCCTCAGCACCACATAAAGTATTGTATCCACCTACAACTAAAAAAAAATTTTTTTTAAATTGGTCCAAGAGTTACCATTTCCCTTAATATAGCCTCACAAACTACCCTTTAACAATCTATTCTAAACTTTTGTCTGGAATTGAAATTAAGCTCACAGGTTGTAATTTATGGGCATTTCATACATGGAACAGGGTTTGTGCACTATTCTCTTTCTACAAGTCCTCAAAGATAATAAAGAGTGGTTCTGTGATCCCATTTAAAGACACTACCATCTCCCAGCAAAATAATTCAACCAGGTAAAGAGGCCTCAACTAATTCAGAGCAGATGGTATTTTTATCATACTTCCTTTGCCCATCTTGAGTTTTTGTTCCTCCTCATCAATTTGAAAATCATATTGCTTACTCCAACACACTTTCATCCTTAACCTTTGCTTATTAATCACAGTTCTTGCCCTGCACCTGAACAAAGGCCTTATCCTTAATCTAAAGAAAACCCTTAAAGGATAGAATATATTTGCAGTTTGATGCATAAAACAGAAATAGTTTAAACTTCAGGTTGTGAAAGCTATTAGAATAAATAACATTCACCATAGCTATCAAACGAGGAAAAGCTGAAATAAGCGAAGCAATCATTTCAGAGAAGAGCTTTTCTAGAAGTTCAGCAAAGAAAGAAAAAACATGATATTCATTATGATCAAATGACATTATGATCAAAACAATAAAACTATAATAACAGTTCCACAAGTGTGGTCTCCAGACTTCACCTGGGACAGGCAGAACCCCCAGATGAACTATGGTAAGGGTACTGCACACAATGCTATTAAATTGCAAATAATTTTCTACAAGCAAAATTGCAAAAAAAAAAAAAAAAAAAAAAAAAAAAAAGATGTAATAACCTTTACAAATTTTTAGTGTCTGTATGGGCTAATTACTTAGGACATTTTTGTGAAACTTGAGAAGATATGAAATATTATAATTATGTTTCCAAATGAAGAAAGTAAAAGCTGTTTTTTGTGAAATATAATTTGTGCTTCATTCTTTTAACTTGATGTTATATCATCTCGTTTTAAAAGTAAAATAATGATATGCTGTCGTTCTTGACAAAAGGGCTATCATTAACAGACTGCTTCTGCTGCTACAATGTGCACTTTGGAGGCGGCATTAACAAATACAGAGCCATTGGAAAACAAATTTACAAAACAAACCTCCCAAATGCAGTCTTTGTACTTTTCAAATTATAGTTATTTAATATAAAAAAATCATGTCAACTTTTTAAAAGGTTAAGTTAGGCTTCAGGTCCTTTTGAGAGTCCTGTCTGTACTTCAGCTAGAAAAGGCACTTAGCACCCCCCTGATGCCCAGCTGAGGCACTGTTTGTTCCAAAATGTGTGCCTCCTTTCTTCTCCCACCCATCCCATGCTTTCTATGCTTGGATAAGGAGAAAAGAGACAAACTATGCCACAAAGGTAAGAGTGACAGCACTATAAAACCTTAGGCCTTTTAAGAGATTTCTCATTTTTTTAAAAAAATGCCTTTACTCAAAACAATAAGGGTCTGACTACTAAATTTCATTCAGAGTGGCAGAAAAATTTTGAGAGGATAATTAACCCTTGGAGCCATTAGTCACACAAACCACCTGACCATTTTCTAGGCCAGGCCATCAGGAGTGTTCCTCAACTTGCTGCACCAATTTAAAAATCAAATCAGCAAAAAGCAGTAGCCAAAGAAACCTACAGCTACGTTATACTTAATACGAAGTGCTTCTCCCCTAAGCTTGGGGAAAAAACAAAGATGTCCACTCTCACTGCCCTTGTTCAACATGCTGGTGGAAGTTCTAGCTAAAGCAAGAAGGAAGGGGAAAGAAAGGGCATACATATTGGAAGGAAGAAATAAAAATGTCCCTATTTGAGATGACATGATTGTCTACAAAGAAAATTCCAAGGAATCTACAACAAAACTCAGAATTAATAGTTCAGCAATGCTGCATGACTCAGGTACATGTAGAAAAATTAATTGTTCTTATATATATATTTCCAATGAGCACAAGAACACTGAAATTAAAATACAGACTACAGGGCTGGGGTGTAGCTCAGCAGTAGAGTGCTTGACTAGCATGCTAGAGGCCCAGGGTTTGAAGGCCAGCACAAAATAAATAAATAAACAAAATAACAACTACAATTGTTCAAAAAAAATTAATACTTATGTGTGGATCTAACAAAATATGCATAGGATTTACATGCTAAAAACAATAAAATGTTGATGAAATAAATTGAAGATCCAAATAAATGGAAAGACATGCTCTGTTTATGGGTTGGAAAACTCAAAATAATACATAGGTATAATTTAATTCCTACAAGAATCCCAGCAAGATGCTTTGTAGATACAGTTAGTATTATTCTCAAATTTACATGGAAGTGGGTGTGGTGCCACATGCGTATAATCCCAGCAACTGGGAGGCTGAAGCAGGAGGACTGCAGGTTGCAGTCCAGCCTGGGCAACTCAGCAAGACACTGTCTCAAAATTTAAAACAAAAAGGACTGGGAAAATAGCTCAGTGATAGAACATCCCAGGTTCAATCCCCAGCACAAAATAACAATAAGAGGAGGAGGAGGAGATAGAAAGTCAGTCAAAGGAACTAGAATAGCCAAAACAATCCTGGAAAAAAAAAATAAAATAAAAGGAAACACTCTGGTTTTAAGATATATAGTATGGCCACAGTAATTCAGACTGTGTGGTTCTGACAGAAGGAAAAGCATGCAGATTGATGGACCAGAATACAGAACCTAGAAATGAATTTATATAAGTATGCCAAACTGATTTTTTAAAGGTACAAAAGAAATTTAATGAAGGAAAGACAGTCTTTTCAATGAATGGTGCTTATACAATTGGCTAGTCATAGGTTAAAAAAATAAAGAAAAGAACCTAAATCTCATGCCTAGATGCAAGAGTACATTCAAAATAAACCATGTAAATCATAAAAGTAAGATTTTAGAAAAGGAACAGGAGAAATATTTTGGATCTAAACTAATCTAAAAGTTCTTACACTTCTAAAAATTTATGTATTGAACTGTGTTAATTTGGTGCAATAACATTCCATTTATACTTATTTTTTTAAAAAGTTCTTACACTTGATGCCAAAAGCATGACCCATAAATGGAAAATTTGATAACATGAACTTCATCAAAATGAGACACTTTTGCTTTGCAAAAAAATAAATAATAATAATTAAAAACTGTAAAAATAGAGTCGAACATCGTGGCGCACGCCTGTCATCTCAGCACTTGGGAGGCTGAGGCAGGAGGATCACGAGTTCAAAGCCAGCCTCAGCAATGGCGAGGCACTTAGCAACTCAGTGAGACCCTGTCTCTAATAAAATACCAAAAAAAAAAGGGCTGGGGATGTGGCCCAGTGATCAAGTGCCCCTGAGTTCAATCCCCAGTACCAAAAAAAAAAAAAAACTGTAAAAGGCTTCAGACCATGGGAAAATATTATCAAACCATATTCTGATCAGTACCTACATTATATAAAGAAATCTCTAAACTCAAGAGTTTAAAAAAAAAGTCCAATTTAAAAATGGACAGAAGATTCATGAGAAGACACTTCACAGAGGAGAATATACAATGCCAAATAAGCACAAGATAAGAGAGTCAACATTACTAGCCATAGAAAAATGTAAATTAAAACCACAACATCTATCACTTCACACTAGTGACAACATCAAATGCCAGCAAAGAAACGGAGAAGCTGGATCATTCACCTACTGCAGGTGAGAATGTAAAATGGTATAGCCACTCTACAACGACTTAGCAGTATCTTAAAAAACTTGACATATAACTACCATACAACCTATCAATTAATCTCTTAGGCATTTATCCTAGGAAAGTGAAAACATACATCCCCATAAATGAATGTTCATAGCAGCTTTCTATATAACAGACAAAATCCAGAAGAAACCCAGATATTCTTCAGTAGGTGAATGAAAAAACTGGTGTGCTCCCAACATGGAATACCACCAGCAATAAAAATAAATAAACTACTAATACAAACAATAACCCACGTGAAGCTCTAGAGTAAAAAGAAGCCAATCCCAAAAGGTTACACGCTGCAGGACTGCATTTAAATAAACTATTGAAAGAACAAAATGACTAAACCTCAGATCAGTGTTCCAAGGGCCCTGGGCTGGAGGGAGGGAAGAGGACTAGGGAAGCTACCGTGAATATGGCTAGAGAAGGCAGGACACATGAGGAACCACTGTGCCGAAGCCATGGTCAGTATCCTGGATGTGACACTGTTCTTTACTTTTGCCAAGTGTTTACCCCAGGGAAATCTGAGTAAAGGAACAAGGTATGATTTAATACAACTACAAATGAATGTGCAATTACCTTAAAATAAGCTTAATATTCAAATAATAAAAATAAAAATAGATCAATCTGGGATTAAAATACCAGAGATTAATCCAAAAAGACATTTTGATGAGCACTATCAGGCTTCATAATCTATAATAATACATGACACACATCTACATAAATATGCTTCCAAAGTATATTTCCCCCAATGCCTACTTTTTTATTAGGAAATCTTAGTAAATTTCATGAGCTTCTACGGCCAGTTGGCAGCAGTAATTTTGACCACAAACTGACAAAATTTTCACGATTCATAATAATATTTTGGAAACAACTGTTTTTTCCTACTGAACTACTTTGTATCAAAATATTAGGTGAAATTAAATTTACCCAATTCCAAATTCATAACCACCTCTTATTGTCATTGTTTTAAAACTACATTTGGTTAAAAATATACCACACAGAGAAAGAGAGACACATTTATCTCCACTTTCCAGGATGCATGACCATTTTCCATGACCATTTTCTGTTTCCACTACTTTAACTCAACACAAAATCTGAATTTAGCCACTATGGCCCAAAATGACCTGGAAAATTAAGTTTATTTTTTCTGGCAATGACAATCTGTGCTTGGAAATATAAAACTGTTATTCTGAATAAATTTTAAAGTTCCAAAGTACTAAAATTACTGAAACAGGACAGAATGAGCTGTTTGTGCTGAAGAAAGGGATAGCTACCCAGAAGGAACAGTGTGCTCTGCAGTCCCGCACCACCACTTCTATCGTGCAAAATAAACAATTCTGGTCTATTTATTTCACTGTGTCACATGGTAGAAAGATTTCCTAAAGCTAAAACCCTATAACAAGCCTTCATTTTGTCACCATTTTAAAAATAAGAGATCAATTTTGCTTGTACAAATGAACTGAGCTTTCTACTAGTTTGCTACTGTAGTTGGCTCCTCCCTGTGTACCTCAACAAAAAGAGCCACAGGAAAATTGTCCATTGGTTTTTTTCTAAAAAAAGGACTTCACATGACTCTAAAGTGAACTGATATTCATGAAGGGGAGAGATAACGAATCATTATTTTGGCTGAACTATGTTGTTTTTTTAGTTTTAAACTGTGGATTGTTTAAACTTAGAATGGTACTACACTCTGCTTTTGGAATAAGGGACAAACATTCCAGCATCACTGCTGATCACCTGAGGTCAGAAGTTGGAATCTGCACAGATCAGAGAAGAACATATTTGGAGATACGGTCCAAATACAGACAGAACAGAAATGTACAATCCAGCAGTAGACAAAAGGGACAAGAGTGGCCTTCCTGTCTGGTCAATGGCCTCTTACATCTTCTGCAAGGTAAGGAGATGGAAGTTCTAGAAGTGTTCTGTGTTTGGTCAGACATCATGATAAAAAGCAAAAAGACCCAGGAAACAAAGTCAAAGGTTATCTCACGTCTTCTTTCCTAAGGTTCCCTTGAGATATATGACCGGGGAGGATGATTTAACAATCTGCCTCCTAGGCAGGCGGCCGATACTCCAGCCGAAGCTTATCATCATTCCTTAACTTCTTCACATTTTCTCGCAATTCTCCTTTCTCTACTACTTATTTTGCTAAAAGCCAGTATAATGTAATACAGCCATGTTTGCATTCTAAAGAATCAACCATCCATATTTCCATATCACATAGCAAAAGTAGAAAAAAAAAATAAGACAGGCCCTTCACCTCCTCCTCTCGGCCCTACAGTAAGCTTCCTTGGCTGTGCCAGAAAGAAAGGAAGCACAAGGAGGGGTTTCTCTAGAAAGAGGAATCAACATACAGTGACACAAAAAGTTTAACACAAGAACAGGAAAGAATGGGGGAACAGCTTTTAAAAGACTCATCACCACACACTGATACACCCACCTCACTTTTTTTTCCCCAATAAAGAAATAAAGCACATTTTCCAAGCCATTATGGAAAATATCTTTTTTCATCTTAAAAATGAATTGGTTCTAATCTGAACTGTCCCTGTTACCACTATAAACTACACAGGCCAAATATCCCTTATGTGAAATGCTTGGGACCAGAAGTATTTCAGATTTCATATCTTTTTCAGACTTGGGTATATGTACACACAAATAATGAGATTGTTAGCTTTTCATTGTTGTGACCAAAAATACTTGACACAAACAACTTAAAGGAGGAAAATTTTATTTTGGCTCAGGGTTTCACAGATTTCAGTCAACAGCTGGCTGGCTCCATTGCTCTGGGTTTGAAGTGAGGCAGAATATCATGGTGGAAGAGAGCTGCTGGGGGAAAGGGGGGACAAGATATAGACCCCAAATGTATGCCCCCGGTGACCTACTTCCTCCAACCATGCCCCCCTACAGTTTCCACCTCCTCCCCGTAATCCATTCAAATCGTTAATCCACTAAATGGATTAATCCACTGATTAGGTTGCAGTACTCATGATCCAATCATCCCCCAAAAGTCCCACCCCTAGACACTGATGTTTTGGGGACCAAATCTTCAACACATGAGCTTCTGGAGGACATTCCAGATCCAAACCATAACAGTGATCTTGGAACTAAAGTCTAAGTAAAAAATTCATTTAGATTTCATATTTACCTTATGCAACAGCCATAAGGTAATTTTTATACAATATATTTAATAAAGATGTGCTTGAAACAAAGTTTTGTGGTGTGGAATTTTCACTTATAACATCATGTTGTCCTTCAAAAGATTTTGAATTTTGCTGGGCACGGTGGCACACACCTGCAATCCCAGCACTTGAGAGGCTGAGGCAGGAGGATCGTGAGCTCAAAGCCAGCCTCAGCAATGGCAAGGCACTTAGCAACTCAGTGAGACCCTGTCTCTAATAAAATACAAAAAAGGGCTGGGGATATGGCCCAGAGGTGGAGTGCCCCTGAGTTCAATCCCCAGTACCAAAAAAAAAAAAAAAAAAAAAAAGGTTTTGAATTTTGTAGCATCTTGGATTTCAAATTAGGGCTGCTTAACCTGTATATCCATATATTTAACATGGTTCTGTATAAAGTAATATATGCGAGCTGACTAGATAGATATATTTGCCCAATAACTAGGCAATTAAACTAATTAAATTATGGACAATGTAGATAAATCAAACAGATAAGAAGTTATAGAAAACAAATGTATATTTTTCAAAAACTGTTTTTATAAGCTTTGGGAAGCATGAACACATTTCGAATGATTTATAATCAAGCATCCAGAATGTATTACAAGCCTAACAAATATTTTTTGCATAAATGTATCTAATTTAGGCCTGAAGACTTCCAGTTCTAAAGATTGGGTAGGATGAAGGCTGCAACCAGCACACCTGTCCAGGGATGTGGGCAGCTGAGCCCCTTCAGGTGTCCCTATTCCCCTGCACTGCCTCCACAGCTGCCGGCCATTCCTGCTTTAGAGTCTAACTACAGATTTATGAAATGCTTGGTTTTAGCATTTTTAAAACAATTCAAAGTGCCTCAAACAAGAGAAAATACACTCTTCAACTCATCAAAATAAATGTTTTATGCATTCAAAGCACTAAAGTTGTTACATATTGTCTAACCTGGCTATCTTTTTCTCACCAGGAAGTTTCTGTGCCTTTGGCCTAGGTTACCTTACCCTCTGTCTACAGAAATAGCCTCCAAAGACCAGTAACACAGTTCCATGTCCTATGTAAAGCTACTCTTTGACCACCCCAATATTGAGGATTCCTCTTTCCACCTTCTCCATTCTCTTAACAGAGACTAGTGATAGGGAACTTAAATCACACACTGGCTTACAGAGGATTATTTTTAATTTTTTTTCTTTAGTTGTAGATGGACACAATACCTTTATTTATTTTTTAATGTGGTGGTGAAGATCGAACCCAGTACCTCACACATGCTAGGCAAGCACTCTACCACTAAGCTACAACTCCAGCCCTAGAGGATTATTTTAATGTCACTTTATATCTTCTTTCTGACAGGTGATTAGGATCTGAAGTGATTATGACCTTGTAGATATTTTGTTTTGTTTTGCTTTTTAAATATCTATCCAAGTATTCTACAAGGGGAAGGATCTCAGTTAGGCAAGGACATTCCATGTCTGCAAACACACGTAAGCACCACTTCTCGGATGAGCAGAAGCAGGCTGAGCGCTCCCCATGCTTACCACTTTACACTTAACTTCAAAGGGAAAGAGAACAAACGCAACGATTAATAAGATCTTTTTCTGTAACTACACTTTCCTTAGAGTTTCTGCTAGTTTGCAGTTCACACAAATCTAAAGGACACGCAGTAAGAATAAAAAACTGGCAGCCTAAAGCAACATGCACAATGGACCAAAGCATATCTGACAGCTGACTGTAATTTTTATTTAAAAAATAATGAATTGGTTATTTAAGAGCTGCCTGCAATTTACTGAAAAACCTGGATGATTAACAATAGCTAAGATTTGAAGTTTTAAACTCACAAATGTCAATAATTTTTTGAAAATTATTCTACTAACAATGTATAGATTGCCAAACTAAATATGGAAGAAATGCTTTTGCTGGAGGACAGATGTGACCTGACAGGGATGATAATAGCATAGAAATAGTGAAGAAACTGATTGCTATCCAGATTAAATGGATGATACACATCAAAGGGCTTAATACAGTGCCTGGCATACAGTAAATGTCAAAAATCAATGTAAGCGTCAGTGTGGTAGTGCACACCTGTAATCCTAGCACTTGGGAGGCTGAGCAGGAGGATCCGTGAGTTCAAAGCCAGCCTCAGCAACTTAGCGCAGGCACTTAAACAACTCAGCAAGACCCTGTCTCTAAATAAAATATAAAAAGGGCTGGGGATATGGCCAGAGGTGGAGTGCCCCTGAGTTCAATCCCCAGTACCAAAAAAAAAAAAAAAAAAAAAAGGTTTTGAATTTTGTAGCATCTTGGATTTCAAATTAGGGCTGCTTAACCTGTATATCCATATATTTAACATGGTTCTGTATAAAGTAATATATGCGAGCTGACTAGATAGATATATTGCCCAATAACTAGGCAATTAAACTAATTAAATTATGGACAATGTAGATAAATCAAACAGATAAGAAGTTATAGAAAACAAATGTATATTTTTCAAAAACTGTTTTTATAAGCTTTGGGAAGCATGAACACATTTCGAATGATTTATAATCAAGCATCCAGAATGTATTACAAGCCTAACAAATATTTTTTGCATAAATGTATCTAATTTAGGCCTGAAGACTTCCAGTTCTAAAGATTGGGTAGGATGAAGGCTGCAACCAGCACACCTGTCCAGGGATGTGGGCAGCTGAGCCCCTTCAGGTGTCCCTATTCCCCTGCACTGCCTCCACAGCTGCCGGCCATTCCTGCTTTAGAGTCTAACTACAGATTTATGAAATGCTTGGTTTTAGCATTTTTAAAACAATTCAAAGTGCCTCAAACAAGAGAAAATACACTCTTCAACTCATCAAAATAAATGTTTTATGCATTCAAAGCACTAAAGTTGTTACATATTGTCTAACCTGGCTATCTTTTTCTCACCAGGAAGTTTCTGTGCCTTTGGCCTAGGTTACCTTACCCTCTGTCTACAGAAATAGCCTCCAAAGACCAGTAACACAGTTCCATGTCCTATGTAAAGCTACTCTTTGACCACCCCAATATTGAGGATTCCTCTTTCCACCTTCTCCATTCTCTTAACAGAGACTAGTGATAGGGAACTTAAATCACACACTGGCTTACAGAGGATTATTTTTAATTTTTTTTCTTTAGTTGTAGATGGACACAATACCTTTATTTATTTTTTTAATGTGGTGGTGAAGATCGAACCCAGTACCTCACACATGCTAGGCAAGCACTCTACCACTAAGCTACAACTCCAGCCCTAGAGGATTATTTTAATGTCACTTTATATCTTCTTTCTGACAGGTGATTAGGATCTGAAGTGATTATGACCTTGTAGATATTTTGTTTGTTTTGCTTTTTAAATATCTATCCAAGTATTCTACAAGGGGAAGGATCTCAGTTAGGCAAGGACATTCCATGTCTGCAAACACACGTAAGCACCACTTCTCGGATGAGCAGAAGCCAGGCTGAGCGCTCCCCATGCTTACCACTTTACACTTAACTTCAAAGGGAAAGAGAACAAACGCAACGATTAATAAGATCTTTTTCTGTAACTACACTTTCCTTAGAGTTTCTGCTAGTTTGCAGTTCACACAAATCTAAAGGACACGCAGTAAGAATAAAAACTGGCAGCCTAAAGCAACATGCACAATGGACCAAAGCATATCTGACAGCTGACTGTAATTTTTATTTAAAAAATAATGAATTGGTTATTTAAGAGCTGCCTGCAATTTACTGAAAAACCTGGATGATTAACAATAGCTAAGATTTGAAGTTTAAACTCACAAATGTCAATAATTTTTGAAAATTATTCTACTAACAATGTATAGATTGCCAAACTAAATATGGAAGAAATGCTTTTGCTGGAGGACAGATGTGACCTGACAGGGATGATAATAGCATAGAAATAGTGAAGAACTGATTGCTATCCAGATTAAATGGATGATACACATCAAAGGGCTTAATACAGTGCCTGGCATACAGTAAATGTCAAAAATCAATGTAAGCGTCAGTGTGGTAGTGCACACCTGTAATCCTAGCAGCTTGGGAGGCTGAAGCAGGAGGATCCGGAGTTCAAAGCCAGCCTCAGCAACTTAGCGAGGCCCTAAACAACTCAGCAAGACCTGTCTCTAAATAAAATATAAAAAGGGCTGGGGTTTGGCTCAAATGTTAAGCACCCATGGGTTCAATCCCTAGAACCCCCCAAAAATTAAATCAATGTAAGGGCACAACACAGAGACAAACTTAGCATCATAAGAAGTTATAAACATGGGCACTTCTAGGTTCTTATTTTCACTAGGGCTCCACAACCACCTGGTTAAGTACTGCACTTGGAATTATGCATCTGTCTTCTTTCCAAGGAACATATATTATTTGCACTGAATTGAATTCTACAGTTCTATCCACTGTGATTATTTCCTCTCCCATTCTACCAATTCACTGCAGATTCTGTAAACAAAATTAAAAACATCTAAGTTTACTCCCCTATGTTTTTAAAATTATCTAACTGGTAAAATGCTTCTAATGTTATGCTGTAATAACAAAATATAATATCATACCTTTTGGATTTCTTCAGGTAAAGCATGCATGGGAATGTGACGATCCATAATTTCCCAAAATACAGCTGAAGCAAAATAGTCTAAAGACATTGATGGCAATAGTCAGAAACAAAATAATGTGAAAATTGCAAATTAAGATGACTTAGAAATTCTTAGGAGTTTTGGGGGATGGATAACTATTTGGTGGTGATAACTATTTCAACAGACATTTGTTTCATCAATGAAGTGTTGAGGTACAACTAGAGTTTTCTCCACTAGCACTTAGACTGATGAAGTACTGAAAAAATATTTAATTACAGATTAAATATGACACACCAGCACTCAAGTCATCAAAGTATCAGAAGCCAAGTGCCAATTTTACTTAAGATGGACATTTCTATAATTTTATAAAGATATATTACTTATAAAAGATTTTCATTTTCTAATTTAAAAAAACAATTCTGGGGCTGGGATTGTGGCTCACTGGTAGAGCATTTGCCTAGCACATGTGAGGTACTGAGTTCAATCCTCAGCACAACATAAAAAGATAAATAAAATAAAAGGTATTGTGTCCATCTACAACTAAAAAATTTTTTTAAAACAATTCAATATGAATCTCTAGCACTACTTTCATAAAACCACAGAGAATGAATGAAGGAGCATTTCACATTCTTTTTATTTCTTTAATCCTACCCAAATATGGAGAAAGGTATCCTATCCAATTTGAGTGACAAATGCTCACATGTATCTAAGCAGTTGAGGACACAGGGGAAGATGTGGAAAGTCAGATGATACCAGGACAGGATTCCACAGCAGAGAAGGTGTCCTGAGTTAGGGACAAGAGCAGTCTAAGAGTTCAGGGGAAAAAACGTCCTGTCTCTAAAGTAGGGCAGGAATTTAGTGGAAGCTTACTGAGGTTGTCTGCATCTGGTCAGGGGAGGAGTTTGACAGGAGACACAGGAGACACACAGAGTGCTATCAAAGAGAGCAACTCCAGCCACAATAAGGATAGCAGGAATATTGTAGTTGACAAATATACAAATAAATAATACCCTGTCGTGGCATTATTTTTGTAAAGTATGCAACCACTGGAGGAAAAGAGGATTCTTCATCCCGTTACCACAAATATTTCTCATTTCAATGAGTGGCTATGTAAAACAAATAACTAATGAACAGTCTTCTCATATAAAACATAACACTATATGTGGCTGATAAAGTTAACCGAGGTCAAGCATGACAGTAAAGTTAATGGCCAACTCCCTAACCTGAAGTCTGGCAGACTGTCAGTCATGTGGCCATAGACTGGAAGGTTCATTATCCTCACTTCTGTTATTTTATAGTGGACTCCTTATTAGTAAAATAAAATGGTAATATCGTCAATTCTATTGAGAGTAATTTTATTCCTAAAATGACCTACTAAATATCTTAAAGTATTTGAGATCCCGAATCTGAGTGACAGTGCAAACAGGTGGCACTTCATCATCTATGAATCTATCCCAACTTATGGCCTTACTATACCAATAGGAGGAATGGTCAGGTTCTGATTACCGAGGAAAAATTTAAAAATAAGATATTCGGTCAAGCCAGAAAACTCCACAATGCAGAAAGAAAAGTTTTATTACTGAATAAGCATTTAGCCAGATTTCAGAGCTCCTCACAGCCACTCACAGCCAATCTGCTGAGGAGACTACAAGAAAATCCCATTCTTTTTATACAGCCAAGAGAGCACATGCACGTATTCATGACATACATGTCACAAGAAAATTGGTCACTTGTCCTCACGTAAGAGGACTTAATGCAGTTTGCTATATGTTGTTTTATAGTTCTTAAATCCACCAGGTAATTGGTGCTAACTGTTGTCCTCACGCTAAGGATCACAGGCAGGTGGTTACAACCAAGAGTTGGGCGTCTGGGCTAAATAAACTTCTAAGGCGTCAAGCAGATTAGGGGAACTGTTTTCCTTGAGTTTTTTTTTTTTTAATGTTTGCATTTTAAAGAAATGGCTTCCAGGCCCTCAGCAAAAGCATTCCTGGGTCTTTACAAAGATTTGCTTGCATTATGAAAGGAATACAGGAGGCGTTCACAACCTTCCTTTCTCAGGAAAGTCAGGGCTCGCTTTCCCTTCCTGCCACGGGGAAAGCTGTCACTGGACGCACTCTGACTGTCACGGGTTCCACACCTTCGGCAGGGGGTGCACCGCTCTGTGGCCGCCGAGGGGCTCGGGCACTTGCTCTCCTCGCCGGCCCACGTCCGACTCCCTGCTCTCGCCAGGGCCGGCGGGGCCCCACTCACGCCCAGCACGACGCCCACAGCGCGGCCGGGTCTCGGGCCTCCCCGCGCGGGGACTGCCGCTGTGGCTCGCTGGGGAGTCGTCCTCCGCTCCGCCGCGGCCGGAAGGCTCCCCGGGCGGCGAGGGCGGAGCGCGCGTCCCCCGCCCCCGCCCCGGAACCGAGTCCCGGCCCCCGCGGGCGCCGCCTTCTCTCACCTAGACCGCCATCCGCCGGGGACGCGGCGCCCAGTCTCCCGGGCGACCCGCGGCGCGCAGGCCTGACGTCAGAGCGCGGTGACGTCAGGCCCCCGCCTCCGCCGCCCCGATGCGGAAGCGTTGCGCTGCGTCAGCGGGCGTCAGCGGGCGTCTCGGGGGAGCGGCGGACGCGCGGGCTCACCCCGCTGGTTCCCGTCCCGCCCCGCGCGCGCACGTGGCAGCGCGCCGGGCTCTATGCCGAGCCGGGCCGCGGAGGCCATAGGGTCACGGCCAGCTGGCCGCCGGGCTCCCGCAGAGGACGTGGGCGCGGCGTTCGCCCTGGCCTCGACCTCGCGGTCGGTGCGGCGAGCGTGCAGAGACGCCGGGTCCCCGCCTTCTGTGCAGAAGGCTGCCCCGCCGCACGGGACCGCGTCCCTTCACACCTGCGTTCGTAAAACAGGTTGTACTGAGTACCAAAGAATAATAATAATTTAATGAATCTGATATTAACTTAGTGTTTGTGTGGAAATAGTGCTTAATGCTATAAGTGTCATGAATATGTCCTGCCTTGTCACACTGTGACATGCACAGTGAGTGTCCATGGCAACGCCTGAAAGAGACCCCGCGTGTGTAACCCTGATAACAGAGTGCATGACCCTGATATGTCACTATGAGTGACGTAAGGGCCTAGCTAGAAATAGTATATAAACCGAGTCCCCAGCTCACTCAAGCGAAGCGCCTTCAAGACGACCGGACCCCGTCACGCTTCCCGTCGGAGTGACCTGCTGATGGTGCCGGCTGCTTGCTGAGTTCCCGGACCAGACTTCATCTGATCCAGCGAGCGGCTAAGAAGACGTCCCTTGGTGAGCCCCCTGGGACTCGGGGAGATAGAGGCTAAGTTAGGACTGTGTGAATCTAGCTTTGAATTTGGTTGTGAATAAACCTTGGCATTGCAAAGACATATCTGCCTCTGTCTACTTAATGTGCTCGGGACACAGGTACTTGCTGACCACCTGCTAGGCGACCTGCGGACCGCAGCCAGCTGACCGTCGTGATTGACCCCGGCTGCTCCTGCCAGTGACATGATCAACTGGTGACGCATTCACAGTCCAGGTCTCCTTGAGGAGTCCGTGAAGTCCAAAGTGCAGTTCTTCCGGAAACCCAGGCAAAGAGTCACGTTCGCTAGTAGAGAAAAGACACTGTTGAAGATATGAATATAGTTAATGACACCTGTAGAGAGCGACGTGCTCCAGTGGTGCAGAGCAGTGCTAGTACAGCAGTCAAAGTGCTGGTTGATAACTATTTATTAGTGCAAATGACAGCATGGAGTACTGAACACTTCCTGAAGCATTGTTCCTCCAGGCACTGAAAGTCTCCGAGATCCATATACTCTGTGCACTTAACCTGACTTTTGCCCCACTGCCTGTCAATGATTTTTGTTTCCATCCCTTAAAGAGTATTCCTCATCTGGGCAAGATAGGCAGTAATTAAAGGATCAAAGAAAGAATTAATGATGTAGAGAGCTGCCAGCCAAGTGGTCAAGCACAACACAAAAGAACTTCCAGAGCTGTCCATGCACCTCATGTTTCTTTGAGGGACTGTGAGGGTGGGACTGTTCTCATTTTATAACGGGGGAATTTTAGCTGTAGGGCACAAAAAACATTCTTCCAGTTAGTTCAGTGCACACCTAAAACAAGATCTCTGTGTTCTGAGCTAGCTTCACATTGTTTAATGACCAGATTTTGTTCTTCAGACATCACAGATGGTTTATGTCGACCTAGATCAGAGAGCCTGTTACATGCCTAGACTTCATGGTGTATGTATGTTCATGTGACACGACCTGTTGTTCCTAGGGCCACAATGACAAAAACAAGAGGCGATTTTGTCAAGCAGAAGGAAATAATGATGCAATCTAGAGACTTGGTAAATACAAGATGCATGAGGTGAGCCCAAGTAACACACATGCTGTGTTAAACTTTTTTTAATATTTACTTTTTAGTTTTAGGTGGACACAATATCTTTATTTTACATTTATGCAGTGCTGAGAATTGAACCCAGTGCCTGCCACTGAGGCATAATTCTAAATGATAACCTAAGTACAGAATAGCAACGCATAAACCAGTAACAGAGTCATTTGTTGCCTTTTTCAAGTAATTGGTGTTGTGTGTACTGTACATGTGTGCACTACACTGTTATGAGACCAGAAGCACAGCCGGTGTGCTTATGCTCAGCATCACCACCAACCCAAGGAATGAGCTGCACTAAAACATCACCATGGCTTGTGATGCCAATCTTCCAGGACCACCACTGGGGTCCAGCATTGACCAAAACCACCTTAGTGCAGCACGTGCAACAGAATGGTTAGCAGTAATGATGTTTGTTGAGTACTTTTGTGTACATTACAAGGAAGGCAGCACTTTAAGGATGGGGAGATATCTGGCTGAAAGGCTATAATTCACTCTGGTTTAATTCCACCTGTGCTTATTCATTTGCACATTTCCTTGACAACACTTTTCTTTCCACTGTAAATGTCCCTTAGACCTGCACTCTCCAATCAGCCACATGTGACTTGTAGATAAAATGAAATAAATTTTAAGATCCCATTGCTGGATTGCACTAGCCACATTTCAGGTGCTCAGTAGTCAGGTTTGGCTCCTATGTAAGACTGCATAGACACAGGACATTTTCATCACTGTAGAAAATTCTCTTGGACCATGGTAGACCCAGTAAGAATTTCAAAGGAAAAGAGAATTGGTAAGTCATAAAGAGTAGCCTTTTTTAAAGGATAACAATAAAAAGTTTAATTTTTAAAAAGCACAAATGAAATGTGGCAAGTCAACATAATCAATTTTTAAAAATAAAGCCACCAAGCCTGTCCTCTGTTGTTATTTTTTTTCCTGGTTCTCTGTTTATCTCAATTTCTCCATCTCTTCCCAGTTTCTCTCTTAACTTTCCTACCTCTCTTTTTTTCTGCTCCATGATTGGCCATTCTAGAACTGAAGTACAATTTAAAATATTCCCATCCTTAAGCATACTGGATAAAGTCGTGTATCATCCTATTTTTAAAAATTATTTGTTTGTTTGTTTCCACACTGGCAATCCAATTTAGGACCCCTTGTGTGGAAGTACTCTACCATTGAGCTGTACCTCTAGCCCGTGTTCTTAATTTTTAAGTCAGCACAGTTTCACTTTTACTGTGACTTACAAAAATAGTCCAGTAATAACCAAATTAAGTTCCTTTTAACTTGTAGCCCTTTATTGTTTTTCCCCTGTAGGTCAGTGACCCCTGCAAGAAAAAAATGCTCTCTAGTTTTTGGAGTAGAGAGTACAGGAAGTACACAAGAATATTTGCACGGCCTGTAGACCTTTGTGTTGGTTTATGAGAACACAATGACTGTTTTTTTTTTTTTTTTTTAACTGTGGGGAATTTATCTGAGATATTTCTCCTACAGGGCCTTGTCAGTGACCCACGCATTACATTAGGTTGTCTTACGCTCCTTCCTCTCCTTCCCTTCCACCTGTGAAAAGCAAGTATGAAGATGGGCACTTTGTTTACAAGTCTAATAAAAATATCAGGAAGTCTACCCAAGAGAGCTAATTTTAAAGGGAGCCTAGGACTGTACAGAGGGAGCGTGAGAAATTACAGTTAACCCCAACTTTATTTTCATCCTATGAACCACAACACAGTACAACTCTGTGCCCTTAAAAGTTTGAATGAAATGGTTGCAAACAGGCCTCCCAGGTTGGAAACAACCACAGCTTTCACTGCTATTTCTGGGTACTATCCAATGCAAATGCAAAATTAAAACACACACACACATTTATTGGTCTCTTTCTATTTGCCAGGCACTTCATAGACAACCTCTGATTTAATTGTGAATCCTTCCAAACATCACTCGCTCAGATGGTACTTATTGTTTACTTTGACCCAGACATGGAAGTGGCCAAGGGCGTGGCTCAACATGTGAGCACAGAAGTGCACTTGGACTCTATGTGGGCCTAAGTGGAAGCACCTGGGCCTCACATAGCGTGTTAGTTGACTCTGCCAGCCAGCCAGGCAGTACCCGTGGGGCATCAGCCTACTGTGGATTAGAAGCAGATGTAGGTACCCACACAGCATCTAATCTGCAAACACCTTTGTCCTAGACTTTCCTCATAACGTTTCCCATACAACTTCCAGTTTTCAAGAAAGGTCAGCCATGTGGGGCCGCTTGCTTTGTTTTACTTACCCCAACATATTTTCTTGCCACCAAGATGTAGGTCGGATTTTCTTTCCTGAGATTTAACCACTCTCAAATTTAAAGTTTAGACAGCTTTATACAGCTGCTTTGCACATTTGAACCCCAAAAACCGTGGTGTGGAGGTGAATTTGACCACAAACGATTATTTATAAGTGTGTGCTCTGTGTCTTGTTTAATCCATCCTATGGGCAAAACCTAGCACGTAAACCTGAGCACATAATGAAATACAGGAACAGTGTTTCAATGGCATTTCTCATAGGGAGTTCAAATGCCTTGTCACCCGTGCAGGAATAAACTGTGTGCCCAACCCAAATTCTATGAGCCTTGAGAATGTGATTATTGAACAAAATCTCCAGTGACATGAGTTAGGCCTTTAAATGAAAAATGTCTACTCTCAAACTTGAAAAGCAAGTCATATACTACAGCAAAACATTTGATGATTGTGAAGGAATTCCTCGTGGCCTATTTTCTATCAGTAAGAACTTTATTCAATAAGAGCTTTATCCAAAAATGTACTATGTGCCAAATATGATATCTGTTACGTGAATATGTTTTAAAACAAAAGAAATAAAGCTCTAGTGGCACAAACTTAATACTCTTATAATGAATTTGATGCTCAAAAATATAGCCCAGATAACTCTTTTAAGAGATTAATCTGTAATGTAAATTACCCAAATTCCTCATTAAACTTAGTACCCAAAATCTGACCTACAACTAGTCCTTAATGAATGTTAATTCATTCAAAGACTGAGACTTGATAAGTGCCTATGCATTTAAAAAACTTTTGTAGAATTCATTGTTTGCATGTTTGACAAAATTACTGCTTATTTCTGAGATTTCCATAGGACTAATGAAGAATCTTAAGACTAACTCAATGCTTGTTTTGGTAAGTGATTGACAAAACTTCATCTCCTTTGTTGAGATGAAGTTCATATTTCTGTGCCTATAATTTTAAGTGGCTCTGAATTTATAGGAAACAAAGTAGAGCAGTTTTCTTGTCATTTTATTATGTCTCGATAGAAAGTTTTCATGCCATTGAAGAGTTGGGAATCATCATAATGATGTTACCAACTATTAATATGAAATATCAAGCATTATTATCAGACCTATCAAATAGATTAAAAGACTATAATAACTATAATAGTCTGGTTCACAAGGGTGTAGAGCAACTAACATTTTTAAACATCACTCTTAGGGGAAAAATTAGTACACTTATTACATATTAAACCTTAAAAGTTTCAAAATTATTGTAGTAAACAGTTCATCTCCCTCTTCTTTTTTCAGGAATCCTAATTCTTTACCCTGACCCTCTACCCTGTCCCCAAGCACATGTGAATCAACCCAAGTTCAGGAGTGAGTTCTGATTCAGTCACTTCGACTAGCCCTTCCTCCTTGCCAGAGATTAAATCAGGAAGGAGCCTGTGACCCAATTCTGACCAAAAAGGCTCCAAGCGAAAGGTCATTGGAAGTTTTTGGAAAGTTGTTATTAGCATATGTACTTACTGTCCGTCCAGTCTTATTTATAATGTTTAAAAACTGGAAATACTAAAATGTGAAATAACTTGATTTGTGCAAACAAGATTGCACAGCTGTTAGGACAATGTCATCTCTCTGTGAGAATGTTGCTTTGAGAACTCAGCTATGGATTCTGAACTCCTAGAAGGCCATGGAGAGGCCCAGTCCTTTACATCTGCCATGAGTGAAAGCTGGCAGTCACTGCACATAGCAGGGCAGCTTTGCCACCAAGAGGAAGAGAGCTTCTGTTCCCAACCTCCAGTTAGGAGAATGCCAGGAAATGACTTTCTTTGGCACACCTTGAGTTACATGCCAATCCCTTGACCAATTCACTGAGGCCAGCTTGAGCCACTCCTGGGGGGGGCCAGGCAGGCAAGGCCAGACTATGACACCTCCCTTTCTAATTACACAACCTGAAGAGGAGAATCCAGGGAGGGGAAGTCTTGTCCCAGAAGAAAGGAAGCACTGGGCAGTCTAAATAAACATTCCCTACATACATTTAAGTGAGGATCAGAATGAGCTGGGAGAACATCTGAAGTCAAGCAGTGACTCTTGCTCTCCTCCCACAAAAGATAATGAGAGGAGAACATGCATTTTCTCCTAAGGAGAAAAGCTTCTTAGGAGTTTATGGTTAAGTAAGTGTCCTAACCCCAGAGAATCCCCCTCTTCTATAGTGGATGTTTTGGAATAACAAAAGTAAGATGACGCTGTTTAACTGGGCATCACAGGCCAAACGGTAATAACAGGGAAATAAATGAGATCATAGATTCACCAAAGCAAAGTTTAAATTAATAGAAAATAAACTCGGTCATCTTCTGAGCTTTCCTTGAAGGGGGTGGCTCTGTTGAAGTCTATCAGTGTCATTGTCTTGCCCTCCTTAGTTGATGTACCTACAAACATTCAAGTCATGTGGAAGTAACTGTGCAAAATCACTTTTTGCTGACATGATCTTGAGAACTAACTTAATAGTCTGGGGTCTTACAACGCGTCACTGTTCTTTCTTAATGACCTTGGGAACTTGAAGTCACCTTGTAGGAGAGCTCTCTCCAGTTAGTGTGCTCAGGTGGCCAGGCAGTACACCTACGCTTCAGGGACGACGGCAGCGCGTGCACAGTCACAGTTCTTACACTGCTGCTAGTCTGGTGCAGGTGGATAAGCCTGCGTCCCAAGGCTGCCCTCCTCGCCCCGTTCCTTTCTCTGTAAGCCTGTCACGCGAACCGCGCTGGCGCGCCTCCTAACCCGGCTTTCCCGGAAAGCTGCCCCGGCCCCGACGCGTTTCGCACAGCTGTCGGGGCGGGCCCGGGGCTCGGCGTCACCCTCGCGCTGATGGCCGGGGGCCGCGGGGACCCGCGCCGGCCCGAGCCATCGCGTGACAGCTCCGCGGGCGCCGCCCTGCACCTGCCACCGCGGGCGGGGCCCCGGGGGCCAGTGCGTGCGGCCGCGCGCAGGCGGGTCACGCAACCCGGCGCCCGCCGGCCCGCCGGAGCCGGCGTCGCGTGCCGCCGGCCTGACCCCGCGGGGAGCGCGGCCGGGACAGTTCCGGCCCCGCCGGCGCGCAGACACCGGGCGGGGGTCGCGGCACCGCTGACGTCGGCGCCGCCCCGAGCAGGCCCCGCGTCACGGCCCGCCGCGCCCCGCCCCCGCGCGCGGGCGAGGGGCGCGCTGTCGTGACGGCGGCGAGGAGCTCCGCCCGGGCCGCGCGGGGCCGCCAGTCACGCCACCCGGCGAGGGAGCCGCGGAGAGCGCCCTGCGGAGCGCGGCGGGCAGCGCCGGGGCCGCGCGCCTCTCGCCGCGGACGCCCCGGGCCGCCGCCGCCCGTCGGTGCCCTCCACCCCTGCGCCGCGTGACTCGGCGGCCGTTACAAGGTGCCTTTGGTTTGTTTAGGTCGCTTCGTTCCGAAGGCAGTACACAGGGTCTGCCTATGCGTGCATGGAATCTGATCTCTACACGCGAGTCTAGAGGCATGGTTTGGCAAGAGGGAAAACTGGTGATTCAGTAAGAGTCGGGCTACGGTGAGATGATGTAAAAGGACCAATAAATGAACTGGGGAAAATAGAGTCGTGACATGAAGAAGTCATTACATTCATCTTTTCGTGGTCCTGAACATCCCGTACCAACTCGGTAAAAATATACGGCGGAAAGTTCTAGTTAGACGTGGAAAACGCTAGCGTTCAGCTGTCCCAGGCAAACATCGGAAAAGCCTTGTGTTGTAGGCATGAGTAACATCCCTAACATAAGAGAGTGGTGTGTCTGTAATGTGTTCATAGTTCAGTCGCTTAGTATACATGTGATTCACTGGTAGGTGGGTCACTGTGAAACAGGATTGATCACCATGCACAGAAAGATCTGCTTTGATTTTTACAAGAATTTCTTTTTTACAGGTTCTAATGTTTATAGGATAGGAGCTCAGTAAGGACTTGAACCTAAGTCCTTATTAGTAAATTGCATCAAATTGATCTTTTTTTGAATGAAGGAGTGAATGAATGACTGTGTAGGCCATACCCTCTAATGGTTAGAGCTGTGACCTAGAGTGTCATGACCAAGTACTGCTACCCAGCCACTGCCCCACACGTGATCCTGGTATGGTGGAAATGAAGCTTACAGCATGCCGGAGGTGAAGGGAGCTGTGCTTATGCTAGGAGATGTCAATCCCTATCTTGTTTGAAGCTTTTGGTAGAGGACCGTTAAGAGGGGGGTGTGTTGTCACCACTGAGGGGCTTTCTGGAACATCAGCCAGCTCAGGACAGGACAGATAGGATGTTTTAGCTGAAATCAGAAGGTGGATGCTAGTCCCTCATCAATCTCTTCTACTTAGAAAAACCGTAAGGCAAAAGCACACAGGGCCCTGCTTTCCATCATTCTCCCTATCACAACACCCTTACCATTCTTCATCCCTCACCCCCACCCCAGGGCAACCATTTTAAGGCTGCATGCGCCCTTTCACCAGGTTCTTGCACAGTTGTTCAGGTTGTTGATAGCACAATGGTGCCTGGTGGAGGAGGGGGATAGGCAGTGAACTCCAGCCCTGGCTTCACCTGCCAAGACAGGGCTTCAATCCACCCAAGGAAAAGGGGTCTCTTTCTAATTTGATCAAAGGCAGCTTGGGGCCAACTCTTTGTTTCAGATTCTCAGGCCACTCAACATATACTTTCCTGTTGTATTTAATAGCATCGCTCGGCTGAGTCTCAAGGCAGTGGCACTGGGTATCCAGAGAAGCCAAGACTCAAGGAGAGGCAACCCTGGTCGGCTTCCAAGGGGTCTGTTCTTGCAGAGGTCGATGTCCAGCCAAGACACGATGATGTTGTGTGAGGTTTTCCGCAGCAGAAAGAAAGCAATGACAGCAACAGCCTGCCTTTTCAATTCTAGCAAACAGAGAATGTGATAGGTGACAGGATGGCTCAACCTTTTGGCTGAGCTCATTGGTAGGATTTGATACCAGGTGATTCGCATAGGATGCATGGTGCTGAACCCTGGGGATGGCAGTGGGATTAGAGCACGTTCCTTCTCCCGTTGCTATCTGCTCTGTAGCTTGTTGACATTACATCATGGTAACAAATAATGAGTAGTAGCGTCTGCAGAGTCAGGAGGTAGTGCCCTGATTAGTCCGAACTTCTTCAGGGGAGACGTGCAAAGAGATGAGCCCCAACAGGACCTGAAGAGCCGTGTGGTTTTGAATCCTGGGTGGATGCGCCACACCCCGTATACACCTCAAATCTCCTAGTGCTTTGAAGGGATAATTATTGCTTAACAACTCCAGAGAGAGAGTTAATTAGATCTTTGTATGATTTGATTATCATAAAAATGAGAGTTTGAAGGTAACTTATTAAAATATGAAAATGTGTGAATAATATAAGCCTATAAAACAAATTTGGAATTAATGTCATATAAAAGCATACAAATGATCCAACTGGATTAACACCTTTTAAAATATGGTTTCTAACAATAATTAAGCAGTCCATCTTATAATTTAGCACATAGGCCTAAAGCAAATAAAACATAGGAAGGCATCTTATTACTATGAACAACACAATTTATCATTTCACTTAGCAAATATTCTCATGGTATTTTTTTTTTTTTTTTTTTTTTTTGGTAGTGGGGATTGAACTCAGGGGCACTCCACCACTAGGCCATATCCCCAGCCCTTTTTTGTATGTTATTAGAGACAGGGTCTCACTGAGTTGTTAAGTGCCTCGCCATTGCTGAGGCTGGCTTTGAACTCGCGATCCTCCTGCCTCAGCCTCCCAAGTGCTGGGATTACAGGCGTGCGCCACCGCGCCCGGCTTATTCTCATGGTATTTTTAAATTCATTAATGATTATTTACAAAAAGCCTTTAGAGAATGTTGCTTTCGCCTTTATGTGGTTTCATAGTGGAGAAACAGGTAAAGTAAAATATTCCACATCTTCCAAATCCTCTGTCTACCAAAAATAAGAGAATTTACACACAGAAGACACTAGGTAAATAAATAAATATTGTCACAAAGGTGTAAATACAATTCCCCGCTTGGAGACAAAGGTGGCATGCCATAGATTGTTCTGTCTGAGGACAGACACTGCTGCTTGTTGATATTCACACTGCAAGTACCACCCAATAGGTGATGCTGGTTCGAATGAAGCGATTAATGAAGGAGAGAGAAACCCCATCAGAACTCACCTCCAAGGACGCTACTATCCAGGCCCTTCCTGCTTCTCTCTTAATGAGCACCCTCCTAGATTATTGCTGCTTTATGTGAGCAATGAGGAAAAAGGAAGCTGTGCAGATGGGAGCCTGTCTGTGGTCAGATGTCTTTGAAAGGAACAAAGTATTTGCAGATGTTTCAACAAGTGGAGGGGCTGGGCTTCGAGGAGGCCACAGGAAACAACTTCCACACCTTGGGGCTACTACTATAAAGGTATCATCACTCATCAGCCCAGGATTCCCTCCGAAACTTGAAAAGGCATCTCCAGGCTGGAATGTCGCATGGATCCAGACTTGCTCAGGAATGCCCCGGGTGATCCGATCTAAACAGAGAAATTAATGTGATTTGTAAAAATAGCAATCAGGATCTTGGTTATCTGAGAATCAACTCCTTTAATCACGTTAGACAGAACTAATGAAACTGGAAGAAACCATCATTGATTTTGAGAGTCTCCTTCTAAATTAGTTGGCCTTTGGCTTCTGGAGAGCAAAGTTCAAATTCCAGTTCCTGTCTGACAGGAAAATAAGTCAGACACAAAGTAGGTAGTCTTTTCAACTCCACACTGAAACAGAGCAGAAAGGGCATCTGGGTCTTGAAGAAACGTTTTTTTCGGGATTGTTGAAAGCATTCACCCAATGTAGTATTTTTCATTGTGCCTTTTGAGGTTTTTTTGTTTGTTTGTTTTGATTTAGGCCATTTGTCTTTGCTGGCAAATGTAAGTGAAATTTTATGTTTTCGAGTGCAGTGGTCTGAATTCTTCCAGCTTTGTGCATGGCCTCTTCTGGAACACGTTGACATGCCAGCTGTGTGGACAGTGGGCCTGTGATCATAGGAAGCACCCTTAATGACCCTGAACGGCCTCAGCGCCAGGCAGGGCAAGCTACTGGCTTTGTATCCTGGCGTGTTCCCATCCAAGTTTTCATGTCTGGTATGGTTACAATTGGAGAATTCTTGTGCTTTTGGCTCAGTGGGCGAGAGTTTTATTTTATCAAACAATTATCGGAATGCATGGCGACTCTGAATTTGTTTCCCCCAAATCCTAAACTTTCCAAGTGCAAAGACCTTAAAGAAACACCGTTGTGGACACTTGACTGTGGGGACAGACAAGCTTTTTATCACTCCAAAATGATAATTTTTTCCTAAATTATAAGGAATGGAAGAAAATACTAACACTGTTACTGAAATTGGGCAGCATATGTGGAGGGTAGAGGACAATGAATTAACTCCAACGTTATCAGAGAATTATTATGTACATGGTGCTAATCTAAGTGATGAACCTCTGTGAATACTGGACGGCAATACACAAAGCTCAAGGCCAATGCTGGGTGCACATCCATTTGTCTGTTTGTTTGTTTTTTTTTTTAAAGTTGTAGATGCCTTTATTTTATTTATTTTTATGTGGTGCTAAGGATCGAACCCAGTGCCTCACACATGCAAGGCAAACACTCTGCCACTGAGCCACAATCCCAGCCCCTTTCGTCTTTTCTTTAAACCAGAAAAGGCACAGAGGCATATCAGACTTGCTGTGCCTCCCTGTTGCAGTTAGGTCCCTAGAGCAGAGAAGAAACTCCTATGTCATCAAGGTCCACTGCCATATTTAATGGACGAAGAAACAAATCCAGAGGATGATTAATTGATCCAACAAGCTATTATTACTATCATTTTGCAGGTGCTACAAACGGCACCAGTTTTGGTCTGAAGGCTCAGCAGTGAACAAGACAGATGGGGTGTCTTGCCCTGGATCACATGGTTAATGGAGGAGCTGGAACCAGAAAGGAATCTGTAGCTTTTTAATTACAAGGACCTCCATTAATCACTCGCTGCCTCCATCCCAGCCCCTAAGTGTCTCTCCTACATATGCTCTCTGCTGCCTCCTTTTTTCCTGCCCAAGGGGAAAGTGGCTTATCTGTGTTTGGAAGGAGTAACAGCCTAAGTAATCCAGGCCCGGTCCCTTCTCTCTGGGGTGCTGGGCTGGCTGCGGGGAAGATTGCCTCGCTGTGCCCCTCCAGGCCTAGAGAGAAGGGGCAGGAGCTGCCCTCCACAGGCCTTGTAGTGGAGGCACGAGCCTCCTACTGGGGCTTAAAATGAGGAAGCCCAGTTTCTCACAGATAACAGCTTCCTCATCAGTCACATTGTGTGTGTGTGTGTAAAAGAGAGAAGCATTTCATAAAAAGTGAAGACACAACTGTGCACTGTCATATTTGAACCATCCAAAGCCAGTTGAGTCTTGCCCAGCAAGTGCCTCACATTCTGAGCTCACTGGCCAGTGCACCTAGGAAACATTGCCTTCACCTAATGACAGCATAGCCTTCTTAACAGCTCTGTCCCAATTTCCACAATTTCTACAACTGCGACATTCAGTTTGGAGGCTTTTTGGAGACAATGTGGTGAAATCAAAAATATGTGGAATTTACAGAATTAGAAAAGCTGGATTTGAGTCTACTGTGAATAAGTGTCTGTAATTTTGAACCTCTGTTTTTTTCCTCTAAACAATAGCACAGATTGCCTTGCTGAGCTCATGTGGTTAAGGCCCAAAGAGGATAATAGATGTGCAAGTGCTTTGTAAACCCTAAAAGACTATAAAAAATATGAGTTGTTTTTAACAGGTTTAAAGGGCAAGCCTGCAATAATAGTTCTCAGTTTTAGTGTATATTTTAAACTTGACTTTGTACATCAGTGGCTGAAGGGTTAGGTGGGTGCTGGTGGGCTAGGTTGTGGTTATGGAAAGTCTAAGACTCACTCTACCAACTAAGCTCTCCCCTGGCCCAACTAACATTACTTTAAATTAAAAAAAAAAAAAAAAAAAAAAAAACTCTTTCATTGCTGTTAATTGCTATTAGTCTTTTGCATTACGCAATCCCTCTCCCAATGACCTCCTTTGAATTTTGAGCTGGTTTTTAAAAGACTTTCCTACTACAAAGAAGCATCAGGACCCCTAACAGTGGATTTGGGGAAGGCTAAATGAAAGGATTGAAGACAGGTAGTAGTCAAAGGAAAGTCTAGGCTGCAAGTTTCAACCTAAAGTACTTATAAGGAAACTAAGGCAGGTACTGGGCATGGTCGTGCATGCCTGAGATCTCAGTGACTCAGGAAGCTGAGGCAGGAGGATTGCAAATTCCAGGCCAGCTACAGCAATTTAGCAAAACCCTGTCTCAAAAAATAAAAAGGGCTGGTGATGTAGCTCAGTGGTAGAATGCCCCTGGGTTCAATCTCCATTTCGGGAAAGGAAGAAGAAAAAAAAAAAACTGAGAAAGGGAGCCAGGAGGACAGGAACATTTTTCAAAGTGGCACCTCCTCCATAAATACATTTTTCTCCATAATTGTTTTAAGGTGTACTCCCTCTGATGAATTAGCCATGTCTTAGCCTGCGAAGCAGGAGAGATGAACTCCAGTCCTGCCTCTCGACCATCTAGCGGGGGTGGCCTTGCTGATGTAACTCTATCTCTGTGGGGCTCAGTTTTCTTATCCAAAAATGAAATCTCTGGGCAAATGTTCTCTAAAGCCTGTTCCACAACATGCAAGACAATACATTTTTCTTCTGTGTGTGAAGGACAGACCCTGTTTTCCTGCAAGGAGATAATTCTGTTCACTGTGTAGGTACGTTTAAGCAAATCAAAGAAAAGAGGCCAACCTCAGGACCTGGGGCATTAAGAACAAAGCAATTGGAAGACAGCATCAGCTGATACAGTACTAATCATCAAGAGAATCCATCAGAACCCAAAGCATACCAGGTCTTTCATGTGATTTCAGAAGCGATCAAATAGCTTTGGTGTCCATTAAATAAAATTCCACTCCAAGGACCAACAATAGCAATATTATTATCATTTTCTCTCATATACATGGATGGCCTATTCCAATTACTCTTTTCTACTAAATATGACTATGACTACCAGACAAAAGTAACCATTACTAAAGACAGACAACCAGGGGAAATCAGGGGCCTTTGGGGAGGAAGATAATACACAGGTAAGACTATGGCCTTTGAAATCAGACGTGGGATCAAATATTGGTTCCACTATGCCTTGGTACTTAACCCCTCTGGTTTTTATTTTTCCTCATCTGTGAAAAGCCAGGCTGATACCTGCCTTGCAACTGTGAGAAATCACAGTGCTACATAAGAAGTACATAAGAAGCGGTAGTCTCCACTATCAATGTTATCACTACTTCTTTGTAATGTGTTAATTTATTTTTATATATGGTATAAGGATCCAGGTTTTTGTGATACTGAGGATTGAACCCAGGACCTCATCCAGGACAGGAAAGCTCTCTACTACTGAGTTACAGCACCAACTATTTCTTTGTAAAGGATGTCAGTGGGCAAACAACTCTTCTCCCTGCTTTAAATTTGAAATCATGTTCCTCCCAGCTATTCACTCCCATGGGACTGTGCTCAAACTCAGCGAACTTGTTTTCTTAACTTATGTACTTACATTCTTTTTTTTTTTAAGAAACAATATTTTTAATATTTATTTACTTGTTTTAGTTGTACACAATGCCCTTATTTTTACGTGGTGCTGAGGATTGAACCTGGGCCGCGCGTGTGCTAGGCTAGCACTCTACCACTGAGCCACAACCCCAGCCCCTGTACTTACATTCTTAAGACCACCTCAGAAAATAATGATAGTCCTCACTCAGAACAACCTCCCCCCTCCTCTCCCCCCACCCTCTCTCTCTTCATTACTGGGGATTGAATCCAGGGGTGCTTGACCAAAATGAGCCTCATCCCCAGCCCTTTTTATTTTGAGACAGGGTCTCGATAAGTTGCTTTGGGCCTTGCTAGGTTTCTAAGGCTGGCTTTGAACTTGCGATCCTCCTGTCTCAGCCTCTGGATTCCCTGGGATTACAGACATGTGCCACCACATCTGGCTAGCATCTTTTAACATTAAAATATATATATATAGCTAGGGATGTAGCTCAGTGGTACAGCACTTGCCTAGCATACTTGAAGCCCTAAGTTTGATCCCCAGCACCAATACACACACACACACACACACACACACACACACACACACAGTGGTAAAAGACAAGTTGTATAAAATTTACCATCTTAAGCGTGCAGTTCAGTAGTGTTTATTATATCCACATTCCTGTGCAACAATAAATTATTTTATCAATGTCTGGAATCCCACAGTGCCTAGCACATTTACTGAATGGCCTAGAGTTTACCATCTGCCTTAATCCACTGGGTGGCTCTAACAAGATACATCAAACTGGTTAGCTTGTAAACAACAGAAGTTTATTTCTAGTTTGTTTCTCCTGCTTCAGGAGATTAGGAAGTCCAAGACCAAAGTTCCAGGTGGCAGCTTCCTGCTGCATCCTCACTGGAGGAAGGCTTGAAGCAATTCTTCTGGAACACCAATGCCTTTCCTGAGGCTCCACCCTCCTGACCCCATCACTTGGCAAAAGGCCTCATGTCCAAATACCATCACCTTGGGGTCAGCATTTCAACACAGGAGTTTTGCCAGGGCACAAACATTAAGGTCATATCACCCACCCAATCCTGAAATTTCCTCTAGCCTAAGCCAACCATGCTCAAAATGATCTTGGTGGCCCTGTCAGGAAGGATAGAATCATTCTTTCTAAAACAAATCATTTTAAATTTTTCCTAAGAGCTAGTGTATGTCTCATGCCTTTAATTTTGTTTATTTATGTCCAAAATAGTTCATAAATTCCCATGGTTAAAATGCAACACTTGTAAACAAGTGTGTGGTAAAGATTCCAATCCAGTCCCCTCAACATCCATGTTCCCTCCCTGCAGGTGACACAAATCTTCCCAGAATGCTTATACAGATGCAAGCAGGAACACACAGCCACATAGGTCCTCTCCCTTTTATATAAACCCTAACGCATGGTCTACCTGTAGGCACGTGCTTTCTTCACCTACAGCATCTCGAGGGTCACACCATTTATGACACTCATTTTTACATTTCATGGATGTACCATGGTCTAATTAATCAGTTTCCTGTTAACCAACATCTAAGGATCTTTCTCCTTTCTTTTTTTCTTTTTGCCAGTCTTATTAGCCAAACGCTACTGCAGGGAACAACCCCTTGGTACATCCCTTGACAGGTGTCCAAGTGCAGACTGATTGTCTAGACCTGGAATCCCTGGGCTAAGGCGTGGACATTTGTAGTTTGGGTAGTCACTGCTAGAGATTCCCCTCCCCGCCCTCTAGCAGTGGAGAATCATTACAGTGTCATGACAGATGTCACTGACAATGGAAGTGTGTGTTCCACATGTGAAAAGAGTGGAGGCAGAAAAAATAGAACCACTACCCTCCTGCCTCCCTGCTTCTTTTGTTCAGTATTTTCAATTCATCAGAGAGACAATCTGCTTGGCCAGGCTCATCATGTCAAGCCCCGCCTCCTCCGGGTCTCCTGGAGTCACTAGCCCTGGGTTATGACCAGCTGTGGGGTCACATGCTCAACTAAAGTCCAGTCTGGTGGCCCAGGGTCAGCTCGAAGAGCCTGAGGCTGCCTCTGTCATGCAGGGGCTCTGGACAGTACAGGGTCCCTTCAAAGGAGCCTTGAACAGGCAAATACTTGCATTAGCCTATCTACGGAGGCAACTATCCTGCTTTTCCCAGGACAGACCCTACTGTGTGGGTGGCATAATTACTAATAGTGCTCTCAACACTCAAAGTGTCTTGAATTGAATTATAACTTATTAACTTTGCATAGGCTGGAGCAGTTCATACTGTGTCGCAAGGAATCCTAGGGGCTTGTAAAGGTGCCTGGGGAGAGACTCTCAACAGGAAGGAGAGAAACCACGCATTTGGACCCCCAAAACCACTGCATAACATGACTAAGAGGAGCTTGAGCTTATAATAAATGAACACATTTCTACCCAATAGGAATTAGATATTCTTAAAACTTTTAAATCAGAAGGGCTGTCTCCTCTCTACTGATACTATTGGGCATTTTCTCCACCAAAATAGATGATTGAAAACCTAGTGAGGCAGTCCTCCCTTGGCCTCCACAGGTACGATGCCCTCACTTACACTCACTGACAGCTCAGAGGGCCAGGCCTTGACCTAACGCGCACTGGGTGCTTTTAGCAAGTGCTCTCCTGCAGTTGGTTCTCACCATGCCGACAGGCCTCCCCAGCTAGACACCATCACAGCAGACACCGCCAGTGGTGAGCATGACCACCCATGGTTGGGGATGTCATTAGTCTGTGCCATGGTCTAGGTGAGCGGATGGGCAAGAAGAGCGTCCGAGTGTCGTTCAGAGATGCTTACTTTGATTCACTTGCAAGGCCTCCTGCGAGCAGAGTGAAGCGTGGGCTTGAAGCAAGGCCGCTGCAGCTGCCCGTAGCCACCTTTGTTTCCCCGTAAACTTGGTGGTCTTGGCAACCTGAAAAGAGGGAGCTGTCTGGGAGGCCCAGGGAGTCCCGAGTGTGGGCTCCCTGCTGTTCATGTCTCCAACCACATGAGCAGCCAGAACAACTTCTGCTGTCATGGAAGGCAAACACCTCGACTCAGCCTGCAGCCTCAGGCCGAGGTCCACAGCCCAGCCTGGAGGTGCTGGCAGTGCCCAGCCTGGAGCAGCTTCCCCTCATCCACACGTGGGCAGGAGTGTGGAGGAGTTTTCCACTTGTTTAGCAAGCAGGACAGCCTTGGCCTACCATGAATATACTCAGTCTTCAAGTTCACAGAGGTGCTCCTGGGCCCCTCCTGAATTATCAGGGGCTAAAGGACATCTGTGTTGATTCGGCTCTCACTCCTGGGCTGGGCTTCCCGTGTCGCTAATCACTTTGCCTCATCTCTTGCTGATTACTCTTGATTGCAAAACCTGCTCTTCAATTGCTGCCTGATTCTCTTTGTCTCTCGGAACTACTTCTTCAGAAAAACAATTCATCCCTTACACACATGCGACTCTCATCATTTCCTCTTCATTTCAAATGTTTATTCTCTCTACTTTTGTTTCCATAGCAGTCATGTGTGTCCTCTTTCCCTGACAACAGTCTTGCAGCCTTTGTACTCTCTTGACACAAAGAAGAGGAGACTCTTCACCGAGGGCCTCCCCAGCTAGACACCATCACAGCAGACACGGCTGGTGGTGAGCATGACCACCCGTGGTTGGGATGTCATTAGTTTGTGCCAAGCAGGACCGATGAGCTTTCTCCTAAAGCACAGTTCTGTTGACTTCTGTGGAACTGTGTTGGTTTAAGGTTCTTAGCAAGAGAGGAACCTCTTTTCTTCCTCGTCCCTGTCACTTCTTTTTCCCTTCCTCAGTCTCTCAGTGAAAGATGGCTTTGGATCCTTTGTAAAATCCAAAGAAACTAACAATGGCTTGAATTACAAGGGGAAAAATGGGTCCAGTGGAACAGATTTGAGGCTGTTCCTGCTACAAACATGAGTGAGAAATCAACATGAAGGAGGAACAGCTTTGTTGTAAATGACTAAAATATCAGGGTCATTTGTTATTGCAGCATAACTCAGCTTGACCTGAGTGATACAGCCATAAATTCCAGAAAGCAGAGGGAAAACAATAGGGATATGGGGGGGTGTCATGATGAGACAGAAAATTTGGGTATCAATCAGATATCATTATGCATCCAAGGGAACAATTCAGGCTCTGAAAGGACCTAGGACCAGGGGACTCAGATGGAGCAATTTCATGGTGACTCTCTTTCAGAAAGCAGGAGGGCAGGGCTACTGAATGTTGGTGTATCCCCAGAACTTGTGCCTGGAGACTCCTGTCTGGGTCATGGATCAGGAGGTGAGGACTTTGAGCAGTACTAGGGTTGGATGAGAGTGTAAGGGCAGAGCCCTCCTGGATGGGATCAGTGCCCCTGAGAGGGCCACGGACGAGTCTGCTGTCCTCTGCTCCTGCTACTTGAGCACATGACGAGAAGGCGTCATTCTGCAACCCAGAGGCAGCCCTCCGCAGAACCTCCATGCAGGCACACCACCTTGGCTTCCCACCCCAGACCTGTGAGAAATTAATCTGTGGTCCATCAGCCACCCAGTCTGTGGTATTTTTGTCAACAGCAGCCTAAACAGTCCAAAGGAGAAAAGGGGCAAAATTCGGAACAATTTAAAGAATGAACGATTTAAAGGACAAAAGTGGCTTTTCCTTAGCTGTCTGTGGAATGGGAATGAAATAGCCCTTGGAGGGCTGGGGTTGTGGCTCAGTGGTAGAGCGCTCGCCTAGCACGTGTGCGGCCCGGGTTCGATCCTCAGCACCACATAAAAACAAATTGTGTACAACTAAAGCAAATAAATAAATGTTAAAAAAAAAAAAAGAAGAAGAAGAAAGAAAGAAAGAAATAGCCCTTGGAGGCTAAGACTAAGAGAAACTAAGGTTCTTCTTTCCCGTGATCACAGCTGGCTCCTGGGGTGAGCTGGAAAGCCCAGTTTCCCACTCACATCCCCACAAGGAGGTGCCATATTGGATGCAGCAGTATTTAGCTCTGGCCTGCTGCCGGGCCGGGCCGTCTCTGTGGTTAGATGTAATCTGTGGAGGATGCGGCGGTGCCGGAGGGGAGGCCATGCCCAGGACTAGCACACCCTGTAGGGAGAGGTGCTTTTTAGGACAGTGTTCTACTTCTCTCTGTTCTTCGGGTCTACTATTTCTTTCTTTCTTTTTCTTTTTTTTTTTTTTGGGGGGGGGGGTTGATTCTTGAAATTGTATTTGAAGCTATCATTTATCAAATATACCCAACCAAGTCCTTAAAAAATACAGAAGAAAATTTTTAAAAATAAAAAACACAATAGTTCCTTCTTTATATAAGGAGTGTAGACCTAGATTCATAATCCCTTCATAAGAAATTGGGGGGGAGTCACAGAATGGAAGTTTTACTTTTTAATTAACTTTTTAAAATTATTCTAATTTGTTATACACGTTTGCAGAGTACATTTCATGTCATATCACATATAAAGAGCACAATTTTTCAAGTTGCTGGCTACTATTTCTGATATAATTGGTGTTGAAAGCCAGGATTCAATTTTCTCTCTCACACTGGAAGACATGAATTTAAAGGCTGGTTTTCCCCATAGGGTGAGGAGGTTGTGGGGATGACTCCTGCTTGTGACAGGTACAGACTATGAGGTCAGTCACACCTGCTTCCGAGGCTCCAGGGTGCCTGAGGACAGTGATTCTGTAAGCGTGGTCCTCGGAGCATCAGCATCTCCTGAAAGCCTATGGGAATGAGATTCTTGGGCCTTTCCCAACACCTCCTGAATTTGAAATTCTGGGATAGGGCCCAGCCACCCACACTTGACCAAACTCTCCAGGGATTCCGATGCACACTTAAGATTGGGCGCGCGGACACGCCTGTAATCCCAGCACGGGAGGCTGAGGCGCATGCCTGTCATCCCAGCACTTTGGAGGCTCTGAGGGGACAGGAGGATCGCAAGTTCAAAGCCCAGCCTCAGCAATGGCGAGGCACTTAGCAACTCAGTGAGACCCTGTCTCTAATAAAAAGGGCTGGGGAGGTGGCCCAGTGGTGGAGTGCCCCTGAGTTCAATCCCCGGTACCACAAAAAAAAAAAAAAAAAAAAAAAAAGATTGAGGACCGCTGCCCTGGGCACTTCGTTCTGAACAACAAGTAAGTATCTCTCTCGGAAAGGTCTTAGTAGTTCAAGGCCAAGGCTCAGATCAGCCCCACACCCTCCTCTGAGCTCAATGAAGGGTCTCCCTGGTTGCCAGCCTCCCCTGTCTGCATAGTACACCTCCTAGTGAAGGACACCATGGAAAGCATCCCTCCACAGTGCTGAACTGACCATCTGAGCAGCCCCCGCTGGACCAGGGCAGCTTCAGGAGCCACAGACAATGTCCCTTCCCTGCTCTCCCGTCTCCCGCTCCATAATTGCCACTTAGCACTGCAGGAGTCCCTGATGAAATCTACCTGTGACATCAATACTATCTCTTTTTTACACACAAGGAAACCAAGACATGGAGAATCAAATGAATCGCCACAGAGTTATTAAGGGATGGAATTGGGATCAAATCCAGTCAGTTAACTCCCGTATCCACTGGGAAATTGAGGCATTCCTGGGACGCACACTTTGAAAATGCTGCTGTGAGAATCACTGACTACCCAGAGTTGACAGCAAGTGTCAGAAGGGCCCTGGAGCCCCAACCTACTGCCATCTGTCCCTGTGTTTTCCAAATGAGGCGGTGGGTCTAGACAGGAATAAATGCAGACACAAGGTGAGTGCATTTTGATTTCTCTTAATTTATTTGCTCTTTAAATGTTTCTCCAAACTAAAGGCAAGAGCTGTTCCCCTCTCCTGACCTCCATGCTCTGCTCTGCACACCTCCCTGGGATATCTAGCAGGTATCTCCCCGGGAGCACATTCACATAGCCCCTCGTTGCCCACTCCAGCCTGCTCTTTCCTGGTCTTTCCTGTCCCTGTAAATATGCCATAGCAGTCAAGCCAAACCCTGATGGTCACTCTTTACTTCTTCCTTTCTCCCAGCTCCCATTTCTACTTCATCAGCAAGTCGTGGTGGTTCTACTCCCAGCATATATTCTACATCTGTCCACTTTGTCCCCATCTCTACTGAAATCACCTAGTCCAAGCCACCATCCACCCCTCAATTAGTCTTCCCATATTTGTCATCTGTTTTAGTCAGATTTTTTGCTGCTGTGACTAAAAAACCTGACCAGAACAATTTTCGAGGAGGACAGTTTATTTGGGAGCTCACGGTTTCAGAGGTCTCTGTCCACAGACAGCAGGCTCCATTCTTTGGGGCTCTAGGTGAGGCAGAACATCATGGTGGAGGAGTGTGGCGGAGGGAAGCAGCTCACATGATGATCAGGAAGCAGAGAGAGAGAGAGACTCCACTCCCCAGATACACAATATAAACCCCAAAGGCACACCGCCAGGGACCCACCTCCTCCAGCCACACCCGACCCACCTCAGTTACCACTCAGTTATTCCCTATCTATCAGTGGATTATTCACTGATTGGGTTAAGATCTCATAGCAATCATTTCTCCTCTGAGCCTTCTTGCATTGTTTCACACCTGAGCTTTTGGGGGACACCTCACATCTGAACCCTAACGTCATCCCACCTCTTTTCCACACGTAGACTGAGTAAACTTTTGAAAATACACATTGGCAGGGCTGGGGGTGTATAGCTCAGTGATAGAGTGCTTCTTGAGTAGTATGCACCAGGCCCTGGGCTATTCCCCAGCACCACAAAAATAAGTTAGTGAATAAATAAATATTTTAAAATAACAGAAATGCACGTTGGCCTATGTGACTCTTGTTACCATCTCAGGGCTCCCTCGTCCCATTTGGAATAAAGCCCAAACTCCTCCTGCAGGCCTACAGAGACCTCAGGGATTCTCTTCGAGCAGAACTTATATTCCTTATTCTTTCTACTTATTTGCTCACTTTTTTTTTTTTTTTTTTAATATCCTCTCCACTAAAGTGTCAGCTCAATGAAGATGACCTCATCTCCAGGCCTCGCACACACTAGGTGATCTACAGGTATCTGTTGAGTGATTGATCGGTTGTTTCCAGTCCCAACACGGTTGTTGCACACACTGTGTTGCCTGACTGGTGCAATTGATCTTCTAAATGAAGGGATCTGGCTGAAAAAAGAGGAAGACCACTGTGATGATCTGAAGGAAGGCCAAGGGCAGAAAGGGAATTGTGACTTGCACGCAGCAAGAAGTCTAGAGAACAAAGGCCTCATTCTCACACACAGGCTTTTTAAACACAAAATCCTTGGAATAGAAGAGGAAAGGGGAGACAGAGAGGTTGAGAAATTGGAAGCAGAGAGAAACCGACAGAAAGACGCATTTCTGTTCAACAGTGGACTCAAATCTTCCACCAAATAGGATATGTATGTATATTTTCTGGGGAGAAGAGTAATCAAAAGCACACTTTATTATGTACAAAGAAAAGGAAAACAAGCAAAAGGGGCAGCTTGGCCAAGCTGAGCGTGAGGACGGCCCTCCACAGTGGCGGGTCTGCCGGCTGGTTCCATGGCATCGCCTCCCGCGTGACAGGGCACTTCCCACAGAGAGCCTTCCGTGGTCGGCGTGAGGAGCTGCTGCTGAGGCAGGAAATGAAAGTGAGCAGCAGCACGCAGGGTGTGCGTGCCGAGTGACACCTCTCCCTGCGGCCCCAGGGTCAGCCGGACCGACCTGGAGCTCGTGCGAGGGACCCCAACACAGAACAAGTGGCTTTCTCTTAACCTGAACTAGTTTCACAGCGTAAGCAGTGCTGTGCCCACACACCCTTCGTTTACGTAACAGAAGAACTTCATCAAGTGACCCACGAAGAAAGAGGTTGTTCTGCACAGTCATCGTATGATTTGTGGCTGTTTCTATTTCAAGCTATCATTATAGGACATACATTTTGTGTTTTCTTAAAATAGGCTTTAAGAAAGAAATATCTTAAGAGAAATTATAACTGGAAAAATCTCAAAAATAAATCTGGCAAGAAATACTCCTCCGTGATTTTAAAAAAAAAAAAAAAAAAAAAAAAAAAAGAATGAATTGTAAGAGATGGTTTTGTCATATCCTCTTTCTTTATGACCCATTTCCACATGGCACGATGGCCCTGCTGCCAGCTTATCATCGGGGTAATGGCCCAGACACGGAAAGACGGCCCTGATTCAACTTCCAGCTCCGACATGCCCATTCTGGGTGAGGCATTTAATCTCTGAGCCCAGCTTTGCTCATCTGTAATATTCTATGGGGACCATAGAATTATCATAAGGATTAAATGAAAAAATGAATGTAAAACATCTGGCACAGAGTACTGTGCAATGCACAGTCATAATAATTGTTATTTAAATCAACTATGATGTGCCTCTGCCATGGCAGGCATTGTTCAAGGTGCTAGGGATTGTACCAGACTGCCCTGAGCTGGCACAAGCTGTGCACAAGTTGCACACAAGGCGGACCCACCACTATTTGCTTCACCGTTCACGGGAACCGCACACCTGGAGCTGGCAGGGAACAATCCGGGGCCATATTTTGTAGCCCTAACAGTGAAAAATAAAATGGGAAAAACTTAGATGCTCTAATGAAACAAATCATATTTATTGTCATGACTTCACAATTTGTTAATACCCTGTCATTCAACATAAGAATAAGTGATTAAGAAGTCAAGCAAGCACTTAGCAGATGTTCAGTGCTAGGTGGAGTGGGTAATGTAGAAGGCCTTATTCCTGCAATTAAGTAGCTTAAAATCCAACTGGGGAGTCAAGATACATGATACAGGGACAAAAATATATATCGGTGCTAATCTGCATGAGACAGTGCAGTCCAGGAGGAGCTGTCTTTGCACAGCAGATGAGGACAGTGGAAACCACTGCCCGCAGGGCCGTGGGAAGCAGTCTCAATGATCAGCATGAAGTGATCATTCCAGGCCTTGAAAGATGCTTGTGAGAACATTAAAAACTCTCCCACCGTCGATTATGAATGTATAGGAAAATGAAAGCAACGAGACTAACGTGTCCTCAGTGCGCCTTGATGAAAACCTTAGAGACGCCGAGGACTCCGGAGCTACGCTTCTTCCAAAGCTCGCCCAGGGCAGCCCACAGCAGTGCCTTTTTCTCTACACAGCTTACGTCTCTTTTCTACACGTGGTGCGTCGTCATGATCCTTTCTACATTTAGATTCCCTCCCGACAGTGTAGCATCCGCCCTTTCACCATCACGACATCTCTCCAAGGGTTTCTTTGATGTGAAGCGTTTTCCTGCATCCCGCGTGCCTCCGGCTGCAGACCCAGAGGCTCTGCAAACCCAGCAGCGTCCTAGGGGCCCTGTCAGCTCTGTCCTCCGTGGCGCCATCCATCCACCCTGAACGCAAATGGCACCTCCAGCACTGTCACTTTTCATTTCCTCCTGCACTTTCGTCTCTGTTTCGATTCACTCCTTTGATTGCCCCTGGCAGAAATGTCACCAGGGCGAATCACAGGGAGACAAGGAGGAAACATAGCTGCTCATCTTGCTCTCTAAGAGCGACAACCACAGACGCAAAGGGCCAGTGCCTGTCTCTGGGAGGTGACTGTTTGTCCAGGAATCCTGATGTGCATCTGCTATGTAATGATTTGTGTGTAGCCAGGTTTGAACTTTATACAGTTAACGGTTAATAGACCTTGGCAACTGAAACTTGAATTCTTACTGGAGAACGGACATTATTTAATTAAAATGTGGTAGCTGAGGGCTAGGATGGTGGCTCAGTGGTAGAGCACTTGCCTAACATGTGTGAGGCACTGGGTTCAATTCTCAGCACTGCATATAAATAAATTAAATAAAGTTCCACCAACGTCTAAAAATAATTAAAAAAAAAAAGTGGTAGCTGAAATTCATGCATGTCAGAATACACAAAGAGAGAACTTCCCGTATTATATTCTCTCTTCCAGCTTTTAGCCTATATCAATATGCGTTCCCTCGAAAGAAGCTCCCATACGTTATAGCTCAATTGGATTAAACACGAAAGGTTAATGAGGAGAGTACATCCCAATGAAGGGTTCAACATGTACCTTAACATAACACCCATAAACCTGATCAACGTCTGTGACACCACAAAAATCAGCACACCTCGTACTTGGCTATGGAGGCCAAAGAGCAAGGCCCTCTCAGGATTCCCCATATTTATTTCATCCTTTTTCAACTCATTCTTGCCTTTTCTCTTTCCTTTTACTGTGTTGAAATCCAGGCCAAATCACATGTAATACATTGCACTAAACACCACAGAATCTAACTTTTATCAAAGTCATTCTCCAGCCTGGGGGTAGAGCTCAGTGGTAGAGTGTGTGTCCAGGATTCTATCTCAGCACCAAAAACATAAGATAAAATAATTCTCTATGTCCCTATTACTTTTTTTTCTTTCTCCTCTCTCTCTCTCTCTCTCTCTCTCTCTCTCTCTCTCTCTCTCTCTTTTTGTTTTTGTTTTTGGTACCGGGGATTGAACTCAGGGGCACTCAACCACTGAACCACATCCCCAGCCCTCTTTTGTTTTTTATTTAAAGACAGGGTCTCACTGAGTTGCTTAGTGCCTCACCATTGCTGAGGCTGGCTTTGAACTCGCGATCCTCCTGCCTCAGCCTCCCAATCCCTACTACTTTTTTACCTACCCATTCTCCCACCTGGAAAATGTTTTTCTACTCTTAATAATGATAATATCATAGGGTGGAAATTGAGGTGATTTTCCCCACATTCAGATTTATGCTGTTTTAATTCTTCACAATGAGCGCTAGTGAACGTATTGAATGTTTATAAAACAATAGTAATTTTCCAAACACAAACAAACAAAAAGAAACATTTTTTTTAAATAGTTGAAAAAATTCCTTTAGAATTTTCCTGAGTGGCCTCCTCAATTTTCTTAGAATTTCTTTGAGGAAGACACATGGTAGCAACTCGAATGGCAACGCTGGTCATTGTTTTTTCCCTCCTTGACCAATTGATGGTGCTGATTCTTGTTTTTAAGAGGAACTGCCAATAGTCCTGGGTCCAACACTCAACTCCTGCTTCTTTATATTCTCTGCTGCTCTGTGCTATACTAAAGCAATTATTCTCCTACTAGTAAAGACCTTGTCAAATTTTACTTTTGTTGAAAGATAAAATTAATGTTTTTCTGTGGTTAAAGAGCTGGTTTAAAAGGCTGCCTGAGAAAATGATCCAGGACTTTGGTCTGGGCAAAGATTTTTTGGATATGACCCCAAAAGTATGGTGACAAAAACAAAAGCTGACAAATGGGGTTTTGCCGAACCAAAATCTTCTGTAGAGTGGAGGAAAGACTGGACAGAGAGAGGACAGCTCCTGCAGATCAGAGGGAGATAACGGCAGGTTATCTATCTAGCAAGGGATTAATTCACAGAACATATAAGAAACTCCAACAATTCAACAGAAAAAAACAAAACAAAACAAAACAAATAATCTGATTTAAAAATGGGTGAGTGACCCAAATAGACATTTCTCCAAAGAGGGAATACAAATAGCCAACAGGTGTAGGAAAGGTGCCTGACATCACCAATCAGGGAAATGCAAATCAAAACCACAAGGAGACATTGTGAGACTCCAGTTAGAACGGCTGTCATCCAAACAACAACCGCTAGCAAACTCTGGTGAGGCTGTGAAGAAAGGGGAACTCTCATACACTGTTGGTAAGAATGTAAATTAGCACAGCCATTATGGAAAACAGTGTGGAGTTTCCTAAAAAATACTAGAAATAGGGCTGGGGATACAGCTCAGCAGGTAGAGTACTTGCCTCCATGCACAAGGCCCTGGGTTCAATCCCCAGCAACACACACACACACACACACACACACACACACACACACACACACACACACACACACACACACACAAAAGCCTAGAAACAGAACCACCATATGATTCAGCAATCATACCAATGGGTATAAATCCAAAGGAATTAAAAAGAAAATACCTAGGAGAGATCTGTTCTTCCATGTTTAGGGCAGCTCTATTCACAAGAGCCAAGACAAGGAATGAATGTAGATGCCTACTGACAGATGAATGAATGAAGAAAACATGGTATGTAGCCCAGTGGAATACTATTCAGCCATAAAAAGAATGAAATTCTGCCATTTGCTGCAACACAGCTAGTACTGGAGGACTTTATGTTGAGTGAAATAGGTCAGGCACACAAAGACAAGAGTGACCTGTTCTCACAGGTGGCTACAGTTTGGATAAGGCTTCCAAAGGCCCACGTGTTAAAGACTTAGGCTCTGTGCCCAGCCCGTGGTGTTGTGGAAGGTGGTGGAGGCTTTCAGAGGTTGGGCCCAGTTTCAAGTCTTCCAGACATATGAGGGCATGCCCTTAATAGGGGTCTTGTGTCCCTGGCCATCCTCTTCCTCTCGTACTGGTTCCTAGCTGCCATGAGGTAGGCAGGTTGATCTACCATATGGTGCCTCACCACAAGCTGTAAGCCACAGGGCCACCTGATCAGGGACTGGAGCCTCTGAAACTGAGAGCCAGAATAAACCTTTTTTAAGCCGGTCATCTCAGGTATTACAGTAATGGAAAACTGACTAACACACACAAAAGCTAAGAAGTTGACCTCGAAGAAGTAGAGAATAGAATAGTGGTTACCAGAGCCTGGGGAGGATCTGGGGGAGGGGGTTTCTTGGTTACAGGGGTGCAGTTGGATAGGAGGAACAACTTCTAATGTCCTGTAGCATGGTAGGGTAACAATGGTTGACAATAATTAACTCAATATTTCAAAATAGATAGTGGAGAGGGTTTTGAATGTTCGCAACACAAAGAATGATAACTGAGGTAATAGATATGTCAATTGCCCTGATCTGATCATTCACATTATAAGCATGTACAAAAATGTTACACTCTACCCCGTGAATATATATATATATATGTATATATACATGCAATATGGCAATTAAAGATAAAAATACATGTTTAAAAAGTGTGAGCCGGGCGCGGTGGCGCACGCCTGTAATCCCAGCACTTTGGGAGGCTGAGGCAGGAGGATCGCGAGTTCAAAGCCAGTCTCAGCAATGGTGAGGCACTTAGTGACTCAGTGAGACCCTGCTTCTAATAAAAATACAAAAAAGGGCTGGGGATGTGGCCCAGTGGTCAAGTGCCCCTGAGTTCAATCCCCAGTACAAAAAAAAAAAAAAAAAAAAAAAAGTCTGCCTGAAGTTTTGTTCTTTTTGTTTTGTTTGCAAACTCAGAGCTTTCAAGTTCTGGACTATCAGCCTTAGACTCCATAGAGAAATTGGAGTTTTCAGGAATATATTAGAAGCCATCCAACTGAGTCTAAATTGAATGTGTCTTTAAAGTTTGTTCTAAATCATACTTTCTTATCATATAACATTTGTGTTCATTAAATCAATGAAGAATAGCCTCTGGCTTTCAGCAAGCTATGTGTTTTCAAGCCCAAGTTCACAAAGAAGCTTTGACTTTTTTCCTTAATTCAACAGAACTAAGGAAAAAACAAAACAACAAACACCTACTTGTACTGAGCCCTGAGCAGCACTGGGGTATATTCAGGCTGGGTCTTTGGCTTGCTTCTCTTGCTTCGAGTTCCTTCTGGGAGATCCACTTCTTGTTAGCCTCCTTTTCAACTGACACAAAGAGCAGTTCCAATTTTTCCTCCTGCCCTGTCCCGTCACCCCCGGCCCTCTACTTGTGTTTCTAGTGGCCTATGATGCATGTCTCAGGACTCCCTCACAGGTATCGTCCAGACAGGACTCTCTCATCTTGACCCCAAGGCCACTGCCAACATGAACTCCTGCTCTGAACCTTGGGAGGGCCTCTCCACAGTGCTACTCTTTTCCTTTGTTGGGACTTGCATCGAGTCCTCCGGCGGAGCATTCCTGCCGCTTCCTCTTTTTCACTTTTTCCACACTCTTGGCTGAAATCCAGTCCTCCCAACCCATTCTGCTCTCTGGACAGCAGAGACCCCAGCCCCCACATTCATCCTTGCTCTAATGGAATATTACTCAGCTTTAAAGAAGAGTGAAAATATGGCATTTGCCAGTAAATGGTTGGAGTTGGAGAATATCATGCTAAGTGAAATAAGCCAATCCCACAAAACCAAAGGCCAAATGTCTTCTCTAATTTGCAGATGCTAATTCATAATAAGGTGGGGGGCACTAGGAAAAAATAGCATTACCTTAGATTAATTAGGTAGAGGGAAGTGAGGAGAGGGGAGGGAGGGGACGTGGGGATGGGAAAGATAGTGGAATGAAACAGACATTATTACTGTATGTATATATGTAACTACATGACCAATATGATTCCGCAACATGTGCACTTTGAAAAATGAGAAATTATATCCCATCTATGTATGATATATCACAGTGCATAGATGCATTCTACTGTCATGTATCACTAATTAAAACAAATTTTAAAAAAAGAATCGATGGCATCTCCCAGAAACCGATGCTCTCTCACCAGCTTCAACTCCTCAGCCGTCATGACCTGCCCCTTTTCCTGTTGAGTGTCAAGTGACGCTACTCCCTGGTTGGAAACGCCCTATCGACAATCAGCTTAGGCTTCCTCCCTGCAGGAAACCTCAGTTTACTCCAGACTCCTTCCCAAGGCCTGAGAGGTACCTGCCTATCTTTCTGACTCACTTTCCACCACGGTCACCCAGGCCCCCTCTGCAGTAGCCACACTTGTGCCCTGGGCACCCGTCTCTGCCTCGGCCTCGAGAGCTCTTCGTTCCGTTCGTTGCATGACTGGCTCCTGATCATCAGGGACTCCGCACGGTGCCATCTCCTCAGAGAGGCCTTCTCCGACCATCCCTGTGAATTTGGGACACTCACAGCTGCTTTGGTTACGTTTCTTAGTTTTATTTTATTTGTATCATCTTTTGCTAGTTTTCACGTTGTTGTCCTCCACCTCTGTCACCGGAATAAATGCCCACACGGAGCCTGGAACTTGCTGTCCTGGGCACTTCTGTGTCCCTACAGCCTAGAACCGTGCCTGAACACAGGTAAACTTAGGAAATGTTTGTCGAATGAACGGGTCGCCTGACTTCCTCCCCAGCCTGTCCAGCTCTTCTCTGTGCTATCTTGCAAAGCCACTTGCAAATCCCTAGCCATGTATTTTCCTCACTTGATTCTCCTCTACCAATTTTCTTTGCTGTTCCTTCTGTCAATTTTTATCAGTTGCTTCCTTCAAGATCTAGCTCGAAGGTCGAAGGTCACTTACAAAAAATCCTCCTCGAGTTCTTCCTGCTGTGAACTCTCCATTTCTTCTCCTACCACCAAAACCCTAATTTCATTATGCTAAGAGACTTTTAAGGTGTTGCTCTGTAACTACAGTGTCTTTCTTTGTGAGTCATCTGGTTGTTTTCTTGTTGAGCAAAGGTATATTTAGTGACAGAAGCTTTGAACTGGGAGCCCTGATAACAGCCCCATGCCTTCGAAAGGCCTTTTCTACGTCTACAAAATGGAAGGGTTAGTTTAGACCAGAGACTGCAAAACGGCAGGCCAGGGGTTGGATAAGGCCCACAGATGTGTTTCATTTAATCTTAGTAAAACTCAAATTGGTTGGCAAGGTTTAAAAATTGGGAAATTTTAGAACACTTGGAATCCTAACTTCTGAAAAAAGTCAGATTAGGCAACAAGAGACCTACATTCTGCAAGGCAGAAAATTCACCAAGAATGAAAGCAGCTGTCCCTTAGCACTGGGTATAGACACAGGACATAGTGCCAGCCAGTCTCTACACTTTACTAGTTATGCAAACTCCCTGTCCGAGTCGGCACACAGCACCCAAGGCTGCACTGTCTCTGAAGTCTCTTCCGCTCTGCATGTTCACAGTTCTGGCTGTCCATGACATACCTCTCCAAACATAAAGTTCACAGGGGACACAGTCTGGTGCTCTTCCGTTGCCTATGCAGGTCTCGCTGCTGGTCAGAAAGCAGGCGATTAAAATGTGTTTACTGAACATTCAATTTGGTCGAATCCATAAATATGCAGTGAAAACCAGCTACCAACATCATCAAAAATTTATTGCAGATGTTTGGTTGGCTTTTATAAAGAAAGACATCCTGACAAAATGGAGTTAAAATACAAACATAGTGTTTGTGTGATAGGGAAAATCTAGCTCTGGACAGAGATCAACCAAATGAATTTTCGTTTGGGCAACAGAAGTGTAGTCCTTGAGTCTCCGTCGTGTGTAACTCCCACTAAATGTCCATTGTAATTATGCAGGCATATCAAGAGCAGAATGTACTCCAGGGATAGAAAAATATTGCTATTTGTCCTCCCAAGTAAGGATCATGTACTCCACAGCTGGGTGGGCTGAGACCCCGCCATGCTATACCAATGCCTACCTTGCTGTGTTCCCACAAAACCACAACGATTTGGCACGGTTCAGGACCACCATATTTCATAAATCCCATTTTTCTCTTTGCAATAATTCATTGACTTTAAAGGTGAACACATTTCACGTATTTTCCATGGGTTAACAGCAATAGCTGAAAGATTCCACTCCTGAGACATGCCCCCAGCTGGGCCGAATCAGGTCCACTAAAGTGAACGGAAGTCACAGGTCTGTGACACAGCAGACCTACTACCAATGGTGTCAAAGCCCAGAGTCAGAACTCAATTTTCTCCATCTTTCCATCCTATTATAAAGGATACTCAGGAGTGATACAAACATGTAACTTCAGAAAAGACTGCATTTCTCAAAAAACTCTGCATGTGTTAGAAATTTACATTTATTCAAAACATTATACTCTAGAGAACTAAAAGGCAAATAAGTTAATATGATAAGAAATTTTAACATTTATAATGAAAGCTTTTTAATTTGGAGATTTTTAATCTCTCCTTTGTAAAGGAACTGAGCTGAACTGTATACCCTTGTGCTATCTATGAAAAATGGCTTAGGAAGTGAATGAATAGTATCAACAATATTTGAAAAGAATCATTTACTTACCAAAGAAAATAATTTGTTTTGCAACACTTTGGGTTTCTTTTATTTGCAAAACACTTATTCAAAGTCTAGGCAAGGCCAGAATTTCTTAGATATGGTAATGGTTTTTATCTATTGACTAAATCTGGGCCTGAACCACCAGCACTTATTAGTCAGTTTTCTGGTTACTGTATGTACTTGAAAATAATCAAACTGTGTTTCCTTTGAAATGGTCCAGTTGGTCTAGCCTGGTGAGTTTTTCTATATGAATTTATATTTGGGGTTTGGGCAATTTTCATCTCCCATTGATATGTAAATGTTTGCACATCACATGGTTTGTATGTTAAAGAAAACCTAGTTGTGCAATAAAAGTCTTCTGTGACCTTCTTGCTAGTTGTACAGTAGAAGTCTTCTGTGACCTTCTTGCTGAGCCTTGGTTTTTGCATTTGTCAAATGGAGATGGTGATAATACCTCTTTCCCGGGGTAGCAGAGGGGGTTGAGAGAGATAAGGCAAGGCACTGTAGGTTGAACAATGTCCACAGCATCATTCCTGGTAAGTACTGAGGATCCTGTGTGATGAATTATGCATTTCTACCTTAATTTGTATGACCCCAATTGGCAGAAGACGCTGAGACTCAAAAAACTAAAAAACTTTAGTTGGGCGCAGTGGCGCGTGCCTGTAATCCCAGCACTTGGGAGGCTGAGGCAGGAGGATCATGAGTTCAAAGCCAGCCTCAGCAATGGCAAGGCACTTAGCAACTCAGTGAGACCCTATCTCTAATAAAATACAAAAAAGGGCTGGGGATGTGTCCCAGTGGTGAGTGCCCCTGAGTTCAATCCCCGGTACCAAAAAAAAATAAAAAAAACTTGCTCCAGATCTGTCCTCTGCTGCTCCTGCTCACACACTGGCCTTCCGTGGGGCACGGCTCTGCCACGGAAGCAATTAGAAATCAACCACATGAGTCAGAGATCTTCCACGGCTGGTGACTGCAATCCTGAGCCTGGTTTTCTTACATGTCTGTAGGAACAGCCTCCTTATTCGGGGGTTGTACCCTGTGCAGAGAACATGAGTCATCACCCACCGTCCACTCCTCCACATGCTGACTCTCTCCATTGTGAATGAAGAGCTAAGAATTCTCATCTCCTCATTCCCCACGGGAGTTCAGCACAGCCGTCTCCGACTGGTATTTCCACCCTCCTAGTTAATTGCCTTCTTAGATTCTTCTATGCACCTAGCCCTCTGGTTCAGGAAGCAATGTAACTTTACATCATTGAAGAAAAGCAAGACACAGCTTGGATTGTGGATTGGTTTACAAACCCTGCAGTTTCCAATTCACACCACTCCCATGCCCCTTAACCTGCTAGGAATATGTGGCCCCAGTGCAGATGATATTCCTTGCCAAACATTCTTTTCTAGGTTCTTTCCCCAACAGACTGATGGAAGGAAAACTGTGCTGGTGACAGTGCTAGTGACGGTGGCCATGGTAACAATGACAGTGGTGGCAACGCTTGTGGGGTGCTGGTGATGGTGGCAGTGGTGACGGTGATGGTGGTGGTGGTGATGGAGATGGTGGTGGCTACACTAATGATGGTGGCTATAGTATCATTTATGGGGTGTCAATGTTGGTGATGATGGTAACAGTAGAGGAGGTAATAACAGTGATGGCAGCGTTTTTCAACCATGTAGAAAACACTTATGTGGGTGCAGAGTGTCATTCTACTTTCTGAAAGTTTGAGTTTATCTTACCAATGTTTCATAATTTATCAGGATCCTGTGAGGTTGTTAAAATCTGTCAAGTGAACAGTTTCTCCGTTTTCCTCAATGGCATAGGTATTTTTTCCTTTGAAGTTTACATTCACCATAGGCCTAAAGCAGATGCTTTTATCTTAGGGCCAGGGATAAAATGAAGTCATGTCATATGGATTCAGATAATTCCTCAATTTGGGGAATTCTAGGTATGGTACCCATGCAAACCTAACTGCAACCTCCCCAATGGATTTAAGATTCTCGTGAAGGAAGACGACATCATGCCTGTCACGTGGAGTAGCTGTAAAGTCCAGAATGAAGGTGGTTTCCAGATCACGAGCCGCTCTGGCTGGTGACAGAGGTGTGGTAAGCGTGCTGAATGCCAGGCCTTCAGAGAGAGCAGAGCCACACCCTGTGTGAAACCCTCGATGACATCAAGGGACAGGGAAGGAACTATAAGCAAAGCTGGTCACGGGCAGAACAAACTCCCAGGGCTCCTCTGTGGCCTGATCTGTCCTTATGCCTCTGCCCTCGGGCTCTCTGCAGCCTCCTCCTTTCTTCCTCAAGTAGAGGAGTGCAATTCCAGGCCCTCTGTCCTGTCTTCTTCCCCTGGGGGACCGGGACTGCCTACATCCTGTGCTATAAAACTCCCAGATCCTCTGCTCCAGGTGTGGGTGAAGAACAAATTGTTGTAATTATGGGGTGTAACTTGGTTGCTGGGCATCACATCTTCCCTAGCGTGAGCGGGATCCGAGGGTCCATTTCCAAGGAAAGACAGCGACTGTGGGGAAAGGAAGACTTCTGCTGAACTGCCAAGTGCTGTGCCCTCCACAACCACTGCAGCGCTGCAATACAGGCAGCGTGAGCAGTGGCCTGACCCAACGTCCCTCTACCCTGGATCACCCAAAGCGTGTCCCCACAGGCCAAAACCCTTCTCCAGCTTCATCAGCCTGGTCACCACATTCACCCGCCCACCTCTCCCTGTGGCCTCATTCCACATGCTGGCCACAAGCCCAGGTGGCCCTTGAATTGAGGGTAAAATACACACCCGATTTCTAAAACCGAGTATGAAAAAATAATGTAAAATAACACAATAATCTCTGCCATTGCTCACCAGCTGAAATGCTAACATTGTAGATGTATTGAATTAAACAAAATATATTATTAAATTAGTTTTACCTATTTCCTTTTGCTTCTTAAAATATGGCTAATAGAAAGTTTCGAATTACAAATGTGGTTTGGATTTGTAGCTCACATGACATCTCTGTTCTATATGTGTGTCTACAGAGTTTCCAGACCTTGGCACTGGCATGCTTTAAGAAAAAACCATCCTTGGACAGTAGTGTCTAAACTGGTTTAATCTTTTCATATGAATATCAAGTAATTTCAAACGGCTTGCCAACAAAATCCTGCATTTTTAAACTTTTTTTTTTTTTTGCAGAGAATGATTGCATGTTCTTCAACAAACACACTTAGAAAAATGAGAAATAATATCCCATCTATGTATGATATATCACAGGGCATAAATGCATTCTACTGTCATGTATAACTAATTAAAACAAATTAACAAATAAAAAATAACTAAATAAATAAATGATGTCACCCAAGTTAAAAAAAAAAAAAATGATTGCATGTATCCAAAACAAAGCCAGTTGTACCAGAAATTTGAATCTATCAAGTCATCGCATAGATATGGGACATGTATAGCCATACCGGGGCACAGTGGTTCCCAGACCTTTTGTGTCATGGGCCCGTATTGTTCAGTGGACAGATATTTATCATGTGCATACCTATTCAAGACTCTGCTGGGAGACCTGAAGCTATACCTGAAGGGAACATTGGCTCCAAAACATTGGTCAGGGCAGGGATTTCTTGGATAGGACCTGGAAAGCACAAGTAATAGCAGCAACAAAGAGAGGATCACGGGAAACCAGAGCTTCTGCACAGCAAAGGCCACGGGGGTGAAAAGACGGCTCCCCGGCATCAGAGGAGGGGCTAGTGTCCAAAACATACCAGGGACTCCGCCCACTCACTAACAAGTAAACCACCCTGTTTAAAAACGGGTAAAGGACTTGAATAGGCATTTCTCAAAAGAAGACTCACAAATGGCCAAAAGAGATCGGGCGAAAATGCTCAACATCTCTAATCATCAGAGAAATGCAAATTCAAACCACAATGAGGTATCAACTCACACCTGTTCCAAGGGCTGGTTATCAAAACGATGAAAGATTAACACATGTTGGCCAGGCTGTGGGGCAAAGGGAGGCCTGTTCATTGGTGGTGGTGTTGTGAATTAGCACAGCCCTTTAGGAAAGCAGTGTAGAGTTTTCTCCAAAAAAGCAAAAGTAGAATCACCACATACTCCAGCGATCCCGCTCCTGGGTGTACCCAAAGGAAATGAGATCATACGCTGAAGGGCTGTCAGCAGCCTGGGTTCAGGCAGCATCCTTCACAGTAACCAAGATTTGGAAACATAGTGCCCAAGGGTGTGTTTTAAAAACATGGTATATACACACAACTGAATGTTCTTCAACCACTGACACATAATTAAAAAACAGGAAATTGTGTCACTTGTGACAACATGATCAAACCTGTCGGACATTACGTTGAATGAAATAAACCACACAGAGAGACGTGCGTTGTGTCATCTCATGTGTAGATGGAATCTAAGTTGAGAGAAGAGAAGTAGAGACTGGAGTGGCAACTGTCAGGGGCTGGGGTGAGGGTGTGCACAGGGAAAGGGAGGGAAGAAGTCTGTGCTAGGCTTCACAAATACAGCCAGTAAATCCACAAGTGTTGGGCCCTTTGCCCAGGGAAACACATAAACACACACACTTTCAGATTTACACGTCACGCTAGGCTCTTGAGAATTTTCTGGGGCTCATCTGTGGATGCTAGATTAACAGTTTCTAAATCTGGGAAGAGTGTATAGGCTTTAGGACCAGACCAGACATGCACTGAGTTTGATGCAGGCATCACCAGCTCCTGGGCTGTAGTTTACCTTCCCTAAATCCCAGTGTCCTCATCTGTAAGAGGAGAAGACAGGGAGCACACCAAGGGGTGTTGTAAGGATGGGTACCTTCCGTTCACGTAGTAGGTGCTTAACAGGTCATAAGCTTCATTTCTTCTCTTGCCTCATTAGGAAGCAGCTGAAAATCATAAGTGAGAGGGCAGATTCTTTACATCTAAAGCTGCCTTTGTGTACCAAGGTCTTAACTTCTAGGGTTGCCTGCAGCTTGGTTGCTGAAACAAAATAGGAGTTTGGTCCTTCAATGAAACCATCGCCTTTTATATAAGATGACCCAAAGGTGTGTGTGAGACATACAAACTGCCCTGGAGGAGACACTAGGCAGTGTGTACACACCTTTGCACAAACAGATTTGTGTCTGTTAGTCTTACAGCTGGGCTTCTGTTTGCAGGGAACTGTTTTGTTTGTTTTTAAAAAAACGGTCCTCTTAATCCACATTTCTTATAGGCGATCTCCAATAAGAACATGCAAACTTTGGGTTAAAAGTAGCCTTAAATGAAAAAGAATGAGCCAGGTGCAGTAGCACACACCTGTAATTCCAGCCACTTCAGGAGGATTGCTAGTTCAAGGCCAGCCTCAACAACTTAGCAAAGCCCTCTCCCAAAATCTCAAAATAAAAATTTGAAAAGGGAGCTGTGGCTCAGTGGTTAAGCACCCCTGGGTTCTATCCCTGATATACATATTGGAGAGTTATATATATAACATATATATACACACACATATATGTATTTATGTACATACGAATAAGAAAATGGTCTAAGAAGCCACACTATTCCTACACTGCTCTCTTTCCAGTGCCAAACTCAGATAATCTATCCCCCAAATCACCCGGTCAAAGGTATCTGCTCACCAGCTACCCAGAGGCAGGCAAGTCAGCCTTGTCATAACTTCACAGACAGCTTCTCCTCTCAGAAACAAGTTATGTATGGTATTTACGTACATCTGTGTAGCTGGGCATTTTCCAAACGCTTCTTGGAGAACATTAAACAGGAAATTGATGCCACAGGGCAAATATTCATTCTTCCCATCCTCTCTCACAAAAACAAGTACAGATTTGCTGTGGCTAGACCGACTTCCTGCAGTGTGCTGCTGCTTATTGGATTTTAACACTAGAAGGAAAAAAAAATACATTCTCTGTTTCAATTTAGAGCATGTTGAAAATGGCTAAAATGCACAAACAAAAAAGCTTTCCTCATGAGAGCACTGAAGTTACAGAATCCAGTGTTTTGCAACATCAGAAAATGCAAAGGTTCATGACTGCTCCTTGTGCCCGTCAATGAAAGCCACTTGGTGTCACATCAGGTGCCTCAAGTTCAGTTTAAACAGCACAAGCGCTGGTTTTCAAAGGGAAACGTCTTCAAGCATTTGGGCCCTGCGGTTCTGCATGGAAGGACAGCATCTTCTAATCTGGAATAGTGGTCTTTGGTTAGTGGCCTCCTCAGCATCTGAGTCACCACATTTGCTCCCTTGTCAGTCTCCAAACTAGACACTCAAGAGGTTCTGAAAAAAAATGGACTCTACCTCCATCTCCAGGAATGGGGGATGTGACTTAAGCTAAATTACTCAATGCATTATTTTTCCAGGCCAGAAACTTGTCCAACGCAGATAGGTAACCTAAGCTCATTTCAAAGTCAATACTGACGGGGCTGGGAAAGTATCTCAGAGGTCAAGTGCTTGCCTCGCATGCACAAGGCCCTGGGTTCCATCCCCACACGGCAAGAAAAATAAATAAATAAGTCTTGAGAGTCTTGCTGGGAAGTCAAGCACTCTTTCCTGATGGAGGAGGACACTGGAGCAGCTCACTGGAGCAGCTGGCCGTCATGGCGGTCATCTCAGGACCACGATGGGGAACAGCTTGAAAGCTAATACGAGGAGGGCAGAAGAGAGGAACAAAACCGGCCCCAGATGTCATCACTTTGGTGCTGGATCAAGCTTTGCCTGAAGGTCTGTCTCTAGGCCATTTAATAACATAAACCATTAACTCTCCAATGTTGTATAAGCTATCTTGATTTGGAATTCCTGCAATTTGCAACGAGAGCTTTGAAACTGCCATAATGGAAAAGATTCATAAAAGAAAGGAAGGAGGACAAGGAGAGGATGTCATGGACTGCTTTTAAGGCCAACTTCATAACTAAATAGAGAAGAGCAACAAAAGACCATAAGCAATAGAAGAGTGATGACTGCTGAGAAAAGACCAGAGTCTCAGGTGATGGGCAACCAGAGGTGGGAGGAGACCACCCAGGCCCTTCTCCCTGCGCTGGCGGAGCTGGTGACCTCAGCAGCAAGGAGGCCCCCTCAGCCAAGGCCATTCTCACCTCCCGCCCCCTCAACCCCCAGACTGAACTATTTTAGCCACATGTGCTGCTGCAATTATCGGAATCATTTGACCTCCATTCTTGCAGGTGGTTTTTTTAGAAGCTCTGTCTCAAAATTACACATTACCATCTCCATTATGTAGACAGGCGAACTAAAGCCCAGAGGCCCCACGTTACACACACACAAAACAACAGCAGAGACTGAAACCGTTTTCCAAAGCCCAGACCCCTCGTCATGCCACATCCGCCATCCTTGAAGGTGGCTCTCTGTTTGACACATGGTGACTGGGGTCTTCTAGAAGGAGGCCTGGAGGAATCTAACATCTGGATGGTCCCTACCCTGTCCTTCCCTCTCCCCTCACCAAGCCCCCAGCATTGACATTGTGCCAACGGTCCTTCTGACTCCTGCAGCAGGGCTGTGTGCTCTGACCTGGCGCCATTGAGACCCCGACTCCCCTGGTCTCTGAGGACAGCGAAGTCCAGGAGTGGGTTTGCTGTGGGCGTCAAGGAGCTGGCTCTCTCTCGCCTGTCTGAACACACGTGTTGGAACAGGGGTGCCGGGAGGGCATGCCTTCTGCTGAGGCCTTGACCCCCAGTCTGAACCTGAGGCAGTGGAGCAAGCCAGAGGCAAAACCGCGGCTGCCTGGTGTCCTTCCCACACACGAGCCCCTCCTCCCGTCACCTGCAGCAGGGCGCCCTCTGCTCGGGCCTGCACGTTTTCCCTGGGTACATCTTGCTCCACATCTGAGGAACTCCTTCACCTGCTCCACGGCCAGGGTGCCCCACGCATCTCAGCTTCCTCCAGCAAACTGTCCCGAGCGCTTGCCCCACGCTGGCCTCCGGGACCAGCCCCCACCATGCCCCACGCGGGCTCCTCGAGAACGCGGCGTGTGGAATTGCCAAGTTGCCATGTTATGTCGCTGGCTTCGCTTGAGGAGGTCCAGAGGCCGCAGGCTTCTGCAGGAGAAGAAACTGCTAGAAAGAGAGGTGGTCAAGGGCTGGGGCTGTGGCTCAGCGGCAGAGCGCTCGCCTCGCACGTGCGCGGCCCGGGTTCGATCCTCAGCGCCACGTAAACATAAATGCATTGCATTGTGTACAACTAAAGTAAATAAATAAATATAAAAAAAAAAAAAAAGAGAGAGAGAGAGAGGTGGTCAGCTTCGGGGCTCCAAGCAGTGGTTTGTGGCTGGCCCAGTCTCACCGAAAACTAGAGCCCGCCACGGCGATGAGTTCTGACGCCCTCTACGGGTTGTCACCTGGGGCCTGTACCTGTGCTCCAGTGAGTCCACAGCTGTCCCTGGGACCCGGCTGCTCTCTACCTTCATTTGTTCTCCTTCCTTCCTTTTCTAACTTTCCCCCCATTCCTGGTCTTTTGCCCTCCCTGACCCTGAGCTTTGCACAGCATGCCTCTGGGTCCTGCCTACGGCCTGCTTTTTGTGACTCTATTCGAGGACTCCAGGAAAGAGGATGCGTGTGAGTCTGTCGGTTCCTGTCCAGGCCTGAGCCACTATCTGGGCCTCCTGGACCTCAGGCCCATCTGTCTGAATAAAAACTAGAACCTATGGGGCCACAGGAGCAGGAGCAGGCAGCAACCTCTGACCTAACCACGTCCATGGGGTCTCCTATGTGTGACAACCCTCGACAGGTCCCCAAGACTCTCCCCACCTGGGAGAGTTCCTTCTTACTTGTTTCAGCAATCTCTCTCTCTCTCTCTCTCTCTCTCTCTCTCTCTCTCTGACCAAAACCAAAAAGGACTAGACTAGCCAGAACAGAATGACAGGTCACCATATACATTTAATGGTAATTTGTGAGCACTAGTGGTTTTGGGGTGCTAAGAGCTGGAAACAACATGCGAAGAAATAAGGTAGCAAACTCGACCAAGTCCCTAAAACATCGTTTCACATAATCAAGACCCAAAGATTGCTGGGAGTTCCAGATGTGCCTCCAGGACGAGATGACTGGCAGTCACAGGGGGAGTTCACAGAGGCAAGGATACTGCGCTGCAGAGGGCCCAGGCCACTTGCCCAACCCTCTCTTCACAGTGGAGAAGCCTACAGAAGTTCACTGACCAAATAATTAACTCACACAATCAGTGGCAGAGCCCAGACATGCAGTGATGACCAGGGAACTGCCCGGCTGTATTTCTGAGCTCGTGGATTTCCCCGCCCGGAGCTGAAGCAGAAAACACCCAGTGCTCAGAGGCTCCACTGATCGTCCCAGTAAAGGTAAACAAGGGCGCAAAACAAAGTTGGAACACAGCGGCCTAAAGAAAGTCGGTTTTCTACAGAGGTACGGGGCGCAGTGAAGTCCAACAGAAAACACGCAAAACTAGATGCATTTGGGATCACAGATCTAGTCTCCCTCCTGCCACCAACCAGCTATATATGTGCTTAGGCTGCTTCTGTCAACCTCCTGGACCTCAGGTTTTTCATCTGTCAGAAGAAAAATTGGGCCAGAGAGCCACTTAGGTCCCACACACACGTGACGCCTCCAGCTCTGCCCTCTGGGGATGACAGTGTCTGTTAGGGATAAGCTCAGTGGACCAAGAGTACAAACCCAGCTGAGGTCCAGCAGCTAGACTGACAGTTGAATGGGGCGTCCTCAAAACTCTCTGAAGACTAGCGGACCCAGGCGTGAACCTGGCCTTTCACAGAATCTTGGCTTAGATATAGTGCCATGTCTCCTTGCCACTTTTATTGTTGTCAGAGATTTGTCCAAAAGTACCCAGAGAGGCATTTAAAATCATAACCTCTCAGAGAGAGAAAAAAAAAAAAAAAAACTCTATCATACACCAAATACAGAGACATTTAAATATTTAAGCATGTTTTTCTTCTAGTAAACTGAAAATGAGGAAGTGAAATGACAATTATCAAGTAGAGAGTAGCGTTTTAACATGCTGTCTAGGGAGCAGACGTCAATGGACGTCTCCTGAAAACGGACCGCATGGAGAGAGGGCTGATGGCCATGCATCTTCCGGCCACCTCAGGGCCACCGCAGAGGGTCAGACCCAGCACACCTCCAGCAGAACCATTCATGAGAGTCTGTGGGCGGGGCCTCTATCTAGGGTCCGCCAAGTTGCACTGCGGTCCCCATCGGTCCCCACTGCAGGGACCTTAGTGACATCCTGGAGCGTGCCAGGTGTGCTGAGTGGCCTCTCAGCAGTCTGCCTGTGGTGCTGGTTCTCGTGGTGTTTCAGAAGAAACAACTATTTAAAATAACTAGATAAACAAAGTTATTCCAACTGGGCAAAGAAAACATTTCATTTCCTTGATGAGCTTTCAGTCAGTATTACATCCAGCTGCTGTGAACAGCTGGGAGCAAGAACCACCTGGATTTAAAGCCTTGTGGACCTCTACCACTAGTGGGGAGCTCTAGGACAGTGCTTATCCTCTGTGCCTGCTGATTTCCTCATCTGTAAAATAGTTCCCATGTCATAGAGTTTTGGTGAAAATAGAATGAAATGAATTCATATATATATATATATATATATATATATATATATTTTTTTTTTTTTTTTTTTTTTTTTTTTGGTGGTACCAGGGATTGAACTCAGGGGCACTCGACCACTGGGCCACATCCCCAGCCCTTTTTCGTATTTTATTAGAGACAGGGTCTCACTGAGTTGCCAAGTGCCTCGCCATGGCTGAGGCTGGCTTTGAACTCGCGATCCTCCTGCCTCAGCCTCCCAAGTACTGGGATTACAGGCGTGCGCCACCACACCCGGCATCGAATTCATATTTTAAAGAACCTAGAACAACACCTGACCCAGTAAGCACCAGGTATGGATTTGTTAGTAAGTCAGAGTACAGGCCATCTTAGTTCAGGGTGCTTAACAAGGGGCTATAGATGGACGGCTAACCAACAGAAGACACTTAGTTCTCCTAGTCTGGAGGTTAGAAGTCTGATCAGGAGGCCATGGTTGGGTTTAGGCAAGGGCCGCCTCTGGGTTGCAGAACTTCTCGCTGTATCCTAACATGGTGGAAGGAGGGCTACTGAGCTCTCTGGCTTCTTCTAAGACCATTAACCACCCATGAGGGATCCCCCATCAGAGCCTCGTCATCTCTGAAAAACCTCACCTCGGAATACCACCACACTAGGATAGGTCTCAACATTAATTTGGAGAAATACAAATTCTCATTGTTGCATGGGCACAAGTTTATTATCATTTACTGATTATTCCAATATATTCTATTTGTTGTGCAGGGTGTTGTATTAGCCATTCTCCATTTTCACCTTACATCCCACTAAAATGGCCAATAAAGGGGGGATTTTTAAAAATAATAAATTGAGGATGATTTAACTCTTCCTCCAAAATAGATTAAACATGAACTATATGAGTTAACTACATGGTTATTACAGTGGAGAAGAATATTTATTTTAGATTTTAAAAATGTACAGTCTAGGGGTATAGTTTAGTGGCAGAGTGCATGGTTAGCATGCTTGAGGCCCTGGTGTCTACCCCTAGCACTCAAGAAAATTAATTTTACCAATAAACTAAAGGTGTAAGTTCCAGAGTTTGAGCATAAATTGGATTGTCAAACAAGGTGAAAAGAACACCCAGATGAAGTTTCATGTATAGGTTTCATTTCTTCTTTCAAAATCATAAATATAAACTGTTTTCATAAGCAAACTATGGCTTATTTCATTATGAGAATATATGAACTCAGAGTTAATTCTCCCCACTGATTTGAGATTTATTGCACATATAGTAAAACAGCAATGATGTGAGGAAGAAAATGCCACTAGCACGCATGCCCCAACACACCAGTGCTTGCATTTCTTTGCTCCTGTCCATACTGAGTCCAAAATGGACTGAGTAAAAACAATAACAACAAAAACCAAGATGCTCTGCAAGCCCCAGTCATCTGCTTGCTTCCCTTATCACACTACACACTCCTCTGGGTGGCCTCCTGCCTGTTCAGTAAATATGTGTTGTGTACCTCGAAGTTGCCAGGTGTTACTTCAGGGCTAGGGACATGGTGGTGAACAAGACAGACCAGGCCCCAGCTCTCAAAGAACTTAATTCTGGCCAGGAATAGACACTTAAACCAAGTAAGCAGAATAATTTCAGACTTTTAGGTGGGAGACGCTACGGGGAGATAGGAAGCCCCCTCTGAGGATGTCTGAGCTGATGACATGGTGATAGGAGGTAAGGCCTTCAGTGAGCATCAGAAGAGCGCGTGCCAAGGCCCTAGAGTGGGAAAGAGGTAGGCAGGCTGGGGGAGCATCAGGAGGCACTGGGGCTGGGGTTAGTAAGCAAGGACCCAGCTTAGTAGGACCCTGGAGGCCTTAGTGTGGAATTTGGATTTTATGCTAATCACAGTGAGAAGCCTGTGGAAGGTTTTAAGCAGAGGCAGCACATGGTCTGTCTCACTCTCAGATGACTCTCATTACCTAATGGAGAGTGAATTTCCAAGAGATGAGAACAGATGCTGAGATACCTACTAGGAGGCGGCTTCAAACTCAAAGCAGAAGAGGACGGTGGCGTAGACTGAGGCAGAGGAGCTGGAGAAAAATAACAGATTCAAATATTTTGGAGGTGGGGCCTACAAACTGCTGATGAATAGATGCAGCAGGTGAAGGAAAAGGAAGAATCCAGAAGGATTCTAGTTTGTTCTTGTCGTCGTTAGTCAACTGGTGTATGATGGTGCTAGGCTGGGAGAAGATCATTTAGAACGAACTTGAGGGTGGTTTCTTGTATATGTTAAGTTGGCAATGTCTATTTGAAGTCCAACTGGAAATGTCAGGTATGCAATTGGACATTTGGGTCTAATGCTCAGATCAGTTAATCTATATACTGGGAGTCAGAGCACTGAAGGGCACGGTCCCAGAAGAGAACAAGGAAGGGGAGAATAAAATAGAAGACCAGGTCGTACTGCTTTCCAGCATTCAGAGGTCAGGCAGAGATAAAAGAACCAGCTATAAAAACTCAGTTTATAAAAACAGTGTGATGTTTCCAAGGCCCAGAGTATATGGTGAGTTAAAAAAAGAGAGTTCTCTGGCTGGGCGCGGTGGCGCACGCCTGTGATCCCAGCACTTGGGAGGCTGAGGCAGGAGGATCGCGAGTTCAAAGCCAGCCTCTCAGCAATGGTGAGGCACTTAGCAACTCAGTGAGACCCTTCTCTAATAAAAATACAAAAAAGGATTGGGGATGTGGCCCAGTGGTCAAATGTCCCTGAGTTTAATCCCCAGTAGTGGTCAAATGTCCCTGAGTTTAATCCCCAGTACCCCCCCCCCCAAAAAAAAAAAGAAAGAGAGAGAGAGAGAGAGAGAGAGAGAGAGTTCTCAACTGTGTTGCATGCTATTAGCAGGTCAAATAAAATGAGAACTAAGTAAAAGCTGATGGATTTGGCAACATGGAGGTTTTGGGTGATTTTAACAAGATCAACTTCAGTGGAGTCCTAGCTATCGAAGCCAGATTGGAGTGGATTGTAAGTAAATGGATTCAATGCACTTCCAGTAGAATTCCAAATAGTATGCTTCTTTAAAATTGACAACAAAATTCTAAACTGCATATAAAAAGTAACAGACCAGGGGCTGCAGTTGTAGCTCAGTGGTAGAGCATTTGCCTAGCATGTGTGAGGTGCTGAGTTTGATCCTCAGCACCACATAAAAATAAATAAATAAAATAAAATAATTGTGTTCATCTACAACTGAAAAAAAATTTTTTTTTAAATTAACAGACCAAGGGGCTGGAGCTATGGCTCAGCGGTAGAGTGCTCAATTTGCATGTGTGAGGCCCTGGGTTCGATCCTCAGCACCAAATAAATAAAATTAAATTTTTTTAGTTGTGTCCACCTAAAACTAAAAAAAAAAATTATAAAAAAAAAAAGAAAGTAACAAACCAAGAATTGCCAAAGTACTCTGAAAGAACAATGGGGTATTTTTAAAATATCAGATATCAAAATATTAAAATCTAAAGTAGTTATGAAACATTGATATGTGGACAAAGTACATGGCACAGTTTTCAATAAATGGCACAATTATTTATCCACATGGAAAGAGTAAAACTGGATCCCTAACCTCACACCATTCTGAAATATCAATTGTACATGGGTTGAGAATGTAAAATAACAATGTTTTAGCTGGGTGCTGTTGCGCACGCCTATAATCCCAGCAGTTGGGAGGCTGAGGCAGGAGGATGGCGAGTTCAAAGCCAACCTCAACAATGGCGAGGCACTTAGCAACTCAGTGAGACCCTGTCTCTAATAAAATACAAAAAAGGGCTGAGGATGTGGCCCAGTGGTCGAGTGCCCCTGAGTTCAATCATTGGTACCAAAAAAAAACAACAACAACCAAAAAAAAAAAACAACAACAACGTTTTAAAACTTTTTATGACCTCAGGGTAAAGAAGGATTTCTTAAGTAAATTACATAAATTTCTAACCATTAAAGAAAAGACTGATAAATTTGAGTACATGAAAATTAGAAGGGACACAAATATCCAATGACCAGAAAATGGATTAATAAATCACAGAATATTCTTAGAGCATGTGACAGTAAGTAAAAATGAATGAAGCACAGCTATCTGCAATGATATGGGAAAACCGAGTCCCACACTCAGGGCATAATACCCAATCTGCAAAGATCCAAACCAGGAAAACCGCGTTATGCTGCTTGGGGACACGCTCTCCCAGGCCCTGCCCTCAGAGAGCTGCTGTGGCACCCTGTCCACACAGGTCAGAGGTACAGGCTGTGGAGGAATAAACTTTCTGTTCTGGGACTTCCTGCAAACCGGCTCAGGAAGTCGCACATTCACGCACACTCCCCACCCCAGGTTCGGCCCACAGATGGAACCCAGGAGAAAACACAGCAGCACTCCGGAATCTGCCGAGGTCCTGGGTCCCTCCTCTCTCACTGAAGCTTTTCTTTTGTCCCAGGAGACAGGAGCTTGCCTCCTGTGCCCTAGGCCTTAGAATAAACCATGGCCTCCATTTCTGCAGCAGCTGGCTCTTGGACTTTGGAGTCAATCTTTTTTTTTTTTTTTTTTTTTTTTTTGCCTCAAAAAGCCATATTTTGAAAATCAAAAGGGCTCTCCCTCAGGCTATTTTGTTTCCCTAGGGACTTAAAAAACTATTTTGAAATTCAGAAATCCAAGCAATGACCTCTTTGTTCGGTGCTGTAGCCAACACTACCCCTCCCCTGTGACAATAAGCCTCAGATTCAGTCTGAGTTTAATGTGAAAGCATTCTGGATCACTGAAAGGAAAACTAGGAGAGGCCTTTAAAAATATCATCCTGTTTCCCTCTAACAAGAACTTCTCTCCCCCTCAGGAGGAATCCGCTTACAAAGACTCAGTGGTCCCTCAAGAGTTTTTTTTTTTTTTTTTTTTAATTTATTTTGTATTCAAAGTTGTATTTATAATAGCAGTATGCATTATAATTCATAATAAACATATAGAGCATCTTTTTACAAAACACTGTTTGTATACAATGTATATTCGTACCAGAGTTTTTAAAACATGTTGCACTGCCCCTACAACTTCCTTCAGTACCTGAGATTCCCGAGAGCACCAAGCCTCGTCCTTTGTAAGATTTACAATCTTTTGCTGGAGATTAACCTACTTTCTTGGAGCTCTGAAGCCACCTCTGTGTATCCTGCTTTTGTTGTGTGATGCTGGGTGGGACTGGGCAGACTACCTCCCTGGGCAGCAGCCTTCCTTTTGATTTCTGTCAGTAGGGGGCACTGAGCAGACCAGGGGCAGGAGAGGATGAGGGCCTTGTCCTTTCCATCTGCTTGCTGTTCCTTTCATGTCACCGGGCAATCGCCCTCCCGCTGACAGAACTGGCTTCCTCCCGCCCTCCATGGCTGGCTGAGGTCCCCTCCTCTGGGGTCTGAGCTCCACTCTCTGGTGCCTCCCGGAGCCTCCAAGTTCCCACAACCCCAGCTCCTCCCTCCGATTCCTCAGGCCCGGGAATGGCGGCTGCTTCCTGTCGGGAGGTCCCTGCGTTGGACTTTCCCTGTTGACGTCCTTAACCTGGGCTTGCTTTCCTGAGGGACATTGCTCCTCGGTTCCCCAGTCTGGGTCATCTTGCCGGCTCCCTCTCTGCCAGAGCTTCTGTCTTTGTGCTTTGGTAGCACTTTATACAGTGTTCCTTTGGAGTGCTTATTGCTGTCGATTATAATGTTTTCTGAGCTGAGGGTTCCACCTGTTGTGAGCATGTCAGAGGGAGGGCTCGTGTTTTATTTCTCTCTGCCGCACCTATGAAGGTCCCAATGAGTGCACGTTCAATAAGTGATCCTTGAACTAACTGTTGAGCAGACAAATGAATGAACTCAGGAGTAGGAATGTGTCCGTTGAGTACAGGAAAGTGTTAATGCACGCGCTGTCGCTGTCGTGCCTTGTCCTGCTCATCCACGGGGTAAGCCAGACCGCTCCATCTGGCCCCTGGCTGCCTCTGCGGCCCCTCTCCCTCCCCTCTCATCCTGCAGGCTCACGGCTCCTGCACACCCTCTGGCCTCTGTCCCCACAGTGCGTATTCATCGACTGACTCCTCAGCTGCACCACGGGCTGTCGGAGGTGCTTCTTCATTTCCACTGCCCAGGAGAGGCCCACAATTTGGCAGATAGCAAGGCATAATTATTACATGAGCACTGAGGTATTGTTGCTGTTCTGATCTTTGTGCAACCTTCTATGTAGGTTAAATGTCATCTCCAGTCCCTCTCAAGGGACAGAACGCCCCATGACCTTGGGGCAGGTGACTGGAGCTTGAGAGATAAAAACTAAAATCAACTAAAACCACCATCGTCAAATCAGAGGAAAGCCCTTTTCACTCTTCACCTGGAAAACAAAGGAATATCTTGATGTAGACACAGAAACACACGTGAAATTTTGCCTACGTGGAAGTCCCTTGATTGAACGTGGCTTTCCTAATTGGCTTTCATTATGTGATAGGCGATATTTCCCAACCACACCAGCCGTGCCCGTTATTCTTTCCTGCAGTGTTTCTGCTCATAGTTTTAAATAGGCTTGGAATTTCCAAATCGAAGGAGGGAGGGGGAGAGAGAAGATATTAAGAGAGTGAGTGGTATGGGTGTTGACAGAAACCTCCCTAAACCTGTGTCCTCTTCCATAATTGAGCAGAAGACCCCTGCCCCCCAGCCCTCTCTAAATTTCTATGGCCTTACGTGTTGTAGTCCTGATATGCAGAAACCTCAACTAAACTCAAATCAGCTTCTGGCTCTCCTGGGTCTCAAGGACAAACAGCTCGGCCTGACTCCCTCCCAGGTACACCTCATTACCCTTTACAGATTCAAAAATAATTATAATAACCCAAAGAGTGTAGCTGCTGCGAGTCCTCCCAAAGTTCTTTCTCTCCCTCCTTCATTATGATTGGTATGTTCTGCTTCCTCCAAATCTATGTGGAATCTGACTTGAACTCATTTTGCACTCTTTGTTGACACCGAGTCCCGAAATAAATCTCTCACAACCTGCAAAATACAGCTTCCTCTAATCTAGCAGATCCACAGGGCCTCCCTCACCAGCTAATGGAAATGAATGAGCTCTCCTTGCAACTTATCAAGACTGCTTCTAATTTTGTATTGTTATTGTTGTTGTTTAACTGAGTGTTAAAGAATATCCACTTCAACTTGGAGAAGTCCCTGTGGGCCACACTGTGGGCCTTGGGCTTGGTTTGCAGATATTAAAAGGACCACAGCCTCCCCCGCACCTTTAGGTTACCCACAGCTTATCAGAAAAGAGGTCTCCACCCAGCTCCACGTTTCTTTTACTTTCAGCCAGCCCGCTCCTCCAACTTCCTCTCTCCAAGAACAGGCAGCTGTGTGTAAGATGCCTCTATGTGGGAGCAACTCCTTAGGAGGTAAAAGGAAGCCCCAAGATTCTGTTGTGTTCCGACAACCTGCATCTTTACTTTCAGACAACGTTTTGTGAGAACAGGTGATATGTTACCGTCCCAAAGGGGAAAGAAGTCACACAGTCAAGGTTGCTGCTCCCAGCAGAAGTGATCAGAATGCTCAGCATGGACTCTGGGAGGAGGGGTGCCCTTCAAGGTGATCAGCCCTCTTTCCCTGGCTCGTTGGCTGGGGGCCAGCACTGCCAGGGTCCAGGATAACTGGGAGGGGTCGTTTGGAAGGGGAGGTGGAGGTCACCCATTGGGGCAGCCCATATTTGGCCATCTCAACACTTTAGAGGTGGTGTTAGATGTCGAAGTGATGAAAATCAGACAGGAATGCTCAGCGAGGGCAGCTGGCCGCCACTGGGGAAGCAGATTCCCCTGGTCTATTCTCTGGGTGAATTCAAGTGGAGAATGTTTCACAATGTCCAGCTGATATGATAAAGGAGCCAGTAAGTCATGACACAAGGCAGTGTGTATTTTTAATACTAGCCAGAGTTTGTCATTTAACTAGAGTGCTGCTTAAAATGAGTGCAGCATTCTTTTATCATGATTATGGCCTCCGCTAAGGGTGGCATTCGCTTCTCTGTAAACACATTCGACCAGGTGGTCCCTCACAGTCCACAAACTCTTAATAGACCCTACCATGCGCTCCTCTGATTCTGACGCACAGTCCTAATTCTGAATCGAAATCTCAGGTGCTTGTAGTCACAAGTGATCTTCCACTAAACCCCCCAAGTCACCCTAATTCTGGCCTCACTTGCCACATTAATTTTTTTAAAAAATATTTATTTTTTTGTTGTAGGTAGACACAATATATTTATTTCATTTTTATGTGGTGCTGAGGATCGAACCCAGTGCCTCACGTGTGCTAGGCGAGCGCTCTACCACTGAGCCACGACCCCAGCCCCCACCACATTAATTTTTAATGCCAAAATTAAAACCGCGGATCATTTCCTCAATCAGTGATCTCATATTCTGTGGGCTGGCAGAGAAAAAAATTGCCCAGGGAACTGCTACTACTATGTTAGCAAAATGAGGAATCTTAGGTCTAGAGATTGAGTCTTGGATGGGAGAGATGGAGATCTTGTTCTACTATGGGGGAAGTGGCCAATAAACGGGTGAATAAAGAATTTTAGCGAATTCTAAGTGCTTTGAAGAAACCAAAACAGGAAGTTGAGATGGAAGCTGACTGACTGGCGGGGTAAGGGCGGTCCTGGAAGGACCATTGAGGAGGTCACAGTTTAGACCTGAATAAAGAGGAACTTCCCAGCCAGGAATTCTGGGGCAGAATCTGAGCAGCAGCAAGGGGAGTCTTAAGAGGACCAGGCTAGTGTGACATCGGGGCTGCAGGCTAGAGGAGACCAAGAGGTGTGCTGAGGAGATGGGCAGAGCTGGACAGCCCAGTGCTGCCCACACGGTCAAGTACAGCTGGAAAACACGAACCGCTGCAGGCGAGAGGTCAGTAGGATTCGCGCCACAAATTCTCCATGCTGACGGTTTTCAAGGAGACAAATGGAAACCAGGAGATGAGCTTGGAGGAGTCGAGGCCAAAGATGGGTGGCTCAGTGTTGGCAGTGATGTGTGGTAAGTGGGTGAATTTGCAATGTTTTGGAGGCAGAACCTCCAAACTTGCTGCAGAATTCCATACGGGGGTGAGGAAAACGTCTAGGTCTGAGCAATAGAGTGGACGGTGGTGCGTGCGTGCACTGACACGCGCAACTGGATTCAGGGTGGAGGAGAGGAGTGGCTAGAGATGATGGTGGGGTCAGGAATTCTTTGCATTTCTGTTATATCTAAAGCTTCTACTGAACTCAGACTGGAGATTCGAGGCTGGAAAAGTGAGTGTGATTGGGGTGTAGAAATTATTAAAACTGTGGGAGGAGTGAGAGGAGGGCAGCCCCGACGGGGGCCATGAGGCGGCCCAGGAGAGTGTGCTAGGAAATTGACGCAGCGTCTCAGGTGCTTACGGGGATCCGGACCCCGGGCATAGAACACATGCAGGAAGGGCTGGAACGTGGCAGGAACACACTGGAAGCTGCAGCACTGGGCACCGTAACTCTCCGCTGTGGTGAAAATCAAGGTAAAACCCATTTCACCGGAGTCAGCAGATATCATGGAAAAGCAAACCAAGACCTTGATTCCATGAGGGTATTTGTGACAAGTGACTGATTCTCGGGGCAGATGACTGTGTAAGCAGTTCTTCAGGGACTGCGCTTTGCCTCGGGGAGGGGGTAGCTGGATTCCGGAGTGGCCTGGATAGGTGCATTGATGGAGAGGAAATACTCGTGATTTCCAGAGTCCTGCTCAGGAACCCTGGGTCACTTCCCCGTGGCCGGCACGCAGAAGCTGAGGTTGGGTGGGGATCTTCTCTGTGGGTGTGAAGTTCAGGGCTAATTCTATAGACAGGTTGGTCTAATCCAGTCAGGTCTTAGTACCAAGGCCTTTGGAGTCTTTGGGAGGCTGTCGTGCCCATATGATAAGTGAGGCGTGCCAGAGCCAAGCGGGACCAGGTCGAGGAGCCTGAGAGGTGAGCCTGGGCTTCAGAGCAGGCCTGTCTGAGTTAGGATCCCAGCTGTGCCACTTCCTGGCTGTGGGTCCCAAGATGAGTTCTCCAAGGTCTCCAAGCCCCAGTTTCATTGTCTGAAATGATGACGATGCCCCGTGGCATGTGGGATCTAACAAGGTGCCTGTGCTGGGAGACTGCCCTCGCCCCTGCGGGCAGCTAGGAGCTGCAGGCAGACTCTGGCCTCCTTTCTCTCCTTTTACCTCAATAGCTTGCAGTCATCAACTACGTTCCATGAAAACCCCCAGGGCATCCTGATTCTGGCCCCACTTGCTGCATTAAATTTTGAAAGCAAAATTAAAGCTAAAATGTTTGTGGTGATTTCCCGAGTCTGTTGATACTTTTTTTGTGAGCCGGCAGACAGCAAATTTCCCAGACAACTTCTATTGCTATTTCAGCATGAGAAAGAATTCTGTCAGAGAGCAGCATTCTTTCTGGGTCTGCTTAACTTCCTCCCTATTGCTGCTGTGCTAGTAACCTCAGAACTTAAATTCTAGAACATTCTAAGAACAGGGACGTTCCCGGTCAACAGCTTGCCAGGTTTCCCTGTTGTACATGGCACAGCAATTTGTCACAGAGCCATTGACATTTTTTTTCATATACTTTATTGATTCAAATCTTGAGACCCTGCTAAGCACCCAACATGGTGTAGACCCTGTAGTCTAAGCAAGAGGGACACAGTCCCTGCCCTCCTCACTCCTGCACACACCAAGGTTCACTAACTCCTTCCACTGGCAGAAAAGTGGCTTTCTTTCTGTCCTGCATTCCCAAGAGATCTTTAATTCAGAGGAAACACAGCTTAAGATTCCTGGAATTGCCTAGAAATATGAACTAAAGGTTATTGCCATCTTTTCCCAGACAGCTTTCTCTTTCATTGAGGAATAGGAGCGGCTGGCTTTGCGTATGCTTGTTTTGAGTTACAAAAACAATGCGTGCTTGTTTTAAAGTGTCTTAATCTCTCCTGAAGTGGGAAGCTTTTCCTCCTTACTAGAGGAGGAGCTATTAACTGATGGAACTTAGTGTCTGTACTTCCAGACTTTTCCCCAGGCAGATACAAGTACGTGCCTCTGAATGTCCACCCCCATCCCCGGTGCACACATGGTGTTTGGCCTGTTTTGTGTTTGCAAAGATAACACCAAAACTACACACTGCTCTGTACACTGAGTTTTCACCCAGCAATGTGCCATGACTGTGTCACCATCGGGGTGTATTGATCTGTCTACCGGTGGGCTGCACGACTGCCATGCCATAAACAAATCATAGTTTACCTCGTTTTTTAATCATCCTTCTACTGATAGAACTTTAGGTTGTTTCCAACTCATTGCTGTCGGAGTTATTTAGTAAATACCCTTTTACACGTGTATTGTCAGACTTGTGTGAAATTCCACCCCCAGCATTCTATCTGGGGATGGAATTTTTAGGCCAAAGGGATTGTGCATTTTAAACTTTGATCATGTGAAATTGCCTTCGAGAAAGGTGACATTGAATGTGGGCTCCCGCCAGCACACTCGTGAGAATGTGCCTTTCTTTGCTCCCTCTCTAATACCGAATGTTATCGTTCTTCATGTTTGCCAATCTGACAGGCAAAAAAAAAACAACAAAAAAAATCAGAGTTTCACTTTCGTTTGCGGACTTCCAGTTTCTACTCTGACATGTATTACACACAATTTATTGGAGGCCTTTCTTTTGAACTGAGCTCCAGCAGTTGGCCCCTACACATCAGACCAGATCAGAACGGAATCACTTATGCTAAGTGCTACATAATCACACTGGAAAGTCAGGAAAGCAGCTACATCCCCAAGGAGACCAGTTTTTCCTGAAAACAGGAGACTGCAGTCCACCTGATTGAGAATCAAAAGGAAGTCTCCTTTGCTTTGACCGTTACAGAAAGAGAAACCTGAGATTAACACATTAGCTGCTTTCCCCGTATCACTGTGTTTCCTTGGCCACATTTTACAAAACCCAGTATTCTGCCACTGCCCACTGGAAGCTCTGGAGCTGTTTTGTAAAATGACACCACCCCAAATTCACAAATTGCAAATTAAAGTTGATTAGATTCATAACTAATTTTGTTGTGAGTTTGTCTGTTGACATATGTAGAAAGACTAGGAGCCACAATTTCCACCCCTACAATAAGAAAGAGCTGAACAAACTAAAAGCCAGCAGCCTTCCTTGGATCTGCTGGAGAACTGAAGCTTCAGAGCAAGCCCCACCCTGAAGTGCGGAGACAGGCGCATGGAACAAGAGACCCAGACGCCCGTGACCGACAGTGGTGCCACCTACGGCACTGGCCATTGTGATGGGTTGCTGGGGCCGAGCGTGGACAGTGAGAGACACCTGGGGCCCCAGTCATAAGGGGTCCTCTCCCAACTTTGAGGTCTTGACTCCCAAGAACCCCGGCAAGTTGACGGGGTGAGGAGCTCTTGAGACCCTGGCAGGGAGATGGGAGGAGTAGCCACCAGATTCAGAGGACTCTGGTAACAAAACGTACCAACACGCCTCTCCGGGAGTAAAGGCTTCACCCTCATCCCATCTGGGGGAGGGGATTCCCACTCTCCTCCTGCCTTCCTGGCTCACCTAGAACAAAAGCCATAGAATAGCCAGCCAAGCCTGGGGACAGGAGTGTGGCGGTGAGGGTGGGGAGCAGGGGTGGTGCTCAGGGAGGAAAGACAGAAACACCTGTGGTGGCCACACCCGAGACACAGGCCCGTGAAAATCTGACACTTAATCAGGTCTTAGAACACATCCCCTGCCCTGTATTTGACCACCACATTAACATACCTTCAGTGCGTTACGGCTACAAGAACCGCAAGACCCAGACTCCCCGAGTGACAGTACCAAGGAAGGCCAAAGCCAAGACAGGAGGCAAAAACAAGGGCACTGGAGGAATTGAATCCCGTGGAACTTCTACAACGAAGATTGAATGAAGCCCAGCTCCGAGTCAGACTAATGTACATCCCACAGCATGGCCTGTTTCCCTCAATGCCTGTCACACACACACATCCTGTCACGTTTTCGAAAACAAGTACAAGGCACACTAAGACACAAGAGTAAGTAGGCTGAGAGGGACAAACCAGACCCGGGTGGGGCACAGACACTGCAGGGTCAGCTGAGGAATCTCAAATAGCTGGTGCATCTGGGAAAGCAGACAGCCCGCAGCAGCAGCGAGGCCTGTCAGCAGAGAGAGGCAGCCCTAGAAATGAGAGACGAATGGAAACCAAGAAGGTCTTCCATCAGTTCTTCTCCTGGTCATGGCCAAGGGACGAATCCATGAGTCTGAAGACAGTTCCAAACTGAAACACAAAAAGAAAAAAGAAAAAGAAAAAAAGAATTTGAAAACTCCAGAACATTCAATAACCGAAGACAATATCAAAAGGGGTGAACGTGTATAAATGGAATGCCAAAAGGAGAAAAGAACAGAAAAATATGATTGAATATTTGCAGTCAGTGTTGTCCTGGTAAGTGAGATCATCAGACATACAAGCTATATTTCTAGCATAGTCACTGGTGGCTTTAAAAACGACATTGGTCAATCTGTCTATAAAATGTATGTGTTTGAATATCTCATCCTTAAATCTCCCAATCCTTTGGTAGGAGGAAGCTGAAGGATTTTCTGCAGTGGGAGAGCTAATGGATTATTTCAACGATGAGTAATCTTTTCAGGACATGCGGGTTGAGAGTAAGAGATACAGAAAACAGGAATAAAATAAGAATGAAACCACCTCCGGAAATCAGACATATGGTACAGAATATTTTTTACTATAAGGTCTATTTTATGCTGTAAATTCCTACATATCCTCACTAAATGGATATATATTTATCCCAGGGAAACAAAGGCTGTTAATAGAATCATGGCAGCTTAGTCTTAAGTGGTATGAGTCATGAAAAAAAAAAAGAGTACAAAATCATTCAGAAGGTGCTCATTCACCAAGAGCTGAGCCTTCTTCAAGGTTTAGCTTTCACATCCTGAGGTGCTTTTTTTTTTTTTTTTTTTTTTTTTTTTTGGTACTGAGGATTGAACTCAGGGGCACTCGACCACTGGGCCACATCCCCAGCTCTTTTGTATTTTATTAGAGACAGGGTCTCACTGAGTTGCTAAGTGCCTTGCCATTGCTGAGGCTGGCTTTGAACTCGCGATCCTCCTGCCTCAGCCTCCCAAGTGCTGGGATTACAGGCGTGCGCCACCGCGCCCGGCTCTTGAGGTGCTTGTAGGATCACTAGGATTGCCACTGGGCCTCCATGCTCTCCCACATGAGAATCTCCACAGTGGCTTGACAGCCACCTGCTGCCACATGACTTACCTGACCCTAGTTATGACATCAAGTTGGCACTGTACTCTGAAAGGCTGTAAGACCATTAGCATCCCTCCCTAGGTCCAAAGGGCTTCGGGAAACCATGGAGCAAAGCCCTCTGTTCAAGGAGCAGAGTTTTCCAGAGGGAATGGAGACAGCTCATTCCAAGCACATTCTTGCCTTGCCGTGAGCTTGGAATCCATTCTCTGACCACATTTAGGAAGATCCTGCCGGGAGGATCTTCCCCCAAGTACCCAGAGGAGTTGCTGTCTCCCGGAGCGGTTGTGCTAGCTGAGCAGCAAGAGCCGGAGTCTAAAGAGAGCCGGGACCTCGCAGAATCTCTCTGCGTGCCCTGGTGGCTGGGGGTTTTCAGTCCCAAGCAGCTCAACGTGCCATGCATCTGGCATGCGAAGCAGGCCCCAGAATGTTCTCAGCAGGCTGCAGCCCACTGTCCCCATCTTCTGCAGAAGAAAAGCTGGGGTCCTTTTGTAAAAGTTCTCTGATTTTTCAGATCCCAACAGCAAACATGACGGGCGGGGAGATAGTCCGCGGAACCCCCGCTCCTGCTGCAGTCCTGGGCGTGAGCCACGTTTAGGCCAGGCCTGTGCCTGCGAAGCTCTGCTCTGCATCTCACAAGGAAAGCAAGACAGCCTGCGAAAGGGCCTGATGTGCGGGGTCGTGATGAGTAAAGGGAGAAAGGAAACCTGAAATCAAGTTTTAATTTAGGCCCAGAAACAGCCTGTAGCTGACCAGACAAGCAGAGAATCCTTGCCCTCTATTTTTCATTTTTTTGGTCCCTAAAGCCCTGTCTCTTTAACAAACCATGAAGAAACACAGCCTACCCAAAGTGAGTCACAGAAAATCCACAGCTCTCAGCCTTTATTTTTAAATAACACGTCTAGTCATAGTATGGAGACTCATAAACAGTATGTATAACTTTAAAAATCTAGGCCTTTAAAAAAAATATGTGGCCTTCGTTCCTTTAATACCAAGGAAATGTTGAGAGCTATTTATTTTTGAATACAGCATTATTTGGATAGCAACCTTTGAAGGTTTTCTTTTACTGGTGAGAGACAGTGATTCATCTCGCTGAGACAGGCTTGCTGATTCTCTGAGCGGTACAGTCAGGGACACTCGTTAGCCACCACTTTCCCTTCTCAGAAGCCAATTAGTTTTGATGGATGGTTTTTATCAAATGCTTTCTAAAGAAACTGCAGCGTCTATCCTGAAATTTTCCTTTGCAGGAATCTATTTCAACAGCACACATCTGAGCCCAGGTAACGGCTTCTCATTTGTGTGAGGGCCGCTGTCCTCTTGCATTTGCTTTTCTATCGATGGCCCCAACTGGGCTTGTCCTGGGAGTGCAGGAGCCACCGCTCTGAGGTGCCCTCCGGGAGCGAGGTAGATCTGCACCGAAGTGATGAGGTTCCAGGCTGTGAAACATGTAAGCTCGGAGCCCTCTCTCCACTCCTCTGTCTCAGGATCAGTGGATTTATTGGGAGATTGCTGACATAAAGCTGTGAAGCGAAACATCTGACCAGAACAGCTGCACAGAATTTGGACTCGTGTAAACGGGTCTGACCTCACACATTCTGCATGTGAGTTCCGTGGAGTCTCCATATGGTGCTAATAGAGTAACACGACCACAGAGTCCCCGAGGCTCATGGTGTGATGGGCTCCAGAACCGAGGAAAGGGAGCCAGGCAGGGTGCGCCACTGCCGAATGGGCAGGCTCTGGGGGATGTCTCTTCTCACTGAGCTGCTGGGATTGGGGGAGGAGGAAGCCCGGCTGGATGTGCTAGCAGCCCTGAGCTTCATGCACAGGATGCTGGTCCTCGCTGCCTCTGAGGGGGTAGGAGAGAGAGCTCTCGGAGTATTCTGCCTTACTCCATGGATCAATGGATGTGGGAGGGCGCAGGGTGAGTGGGCAGTGTGGAAGTCAGCTTGCTCCTTACAGCCAGGAAAATGCAAGTAAAGAGGACACGATGTCAGTACCCAGTGCTGCGAGGCTGGAGTCCTGCCCAGGGCACACAGTAGCACTGGTCAAAGCAGCAATACCACACTGCCCCATTGGTGGAGGCAAGGGCCACACGTGTCCTTTAATCTCCTACAAAAGACACGGGCTACAGGCACTTGCCAAATAGTTCTCTGTCTCTTTGACAGGCTGTGAACTTGAAGAAAATTCCATTCTTAATTTTTTAAAAAGGTACAAGGTCATAGAATATCTGTTGGCCACTTGATCATAAAGAGGAAGACCTGGGGGACAGTTAGAGAACACGGCTCTCTCTATTTTTTTTTTTTTTTTTTGACACTGGGGATTGAACTCAGGGGCACTCGACCACTGGGCCACATCCCCAGCCCTTTTTTTGTATTTTATTAGAGACAGGGTCTCACTGAGTTGCTAAGTGCCTCGCCATGGCTGAAGCTGGCTTTGAACTCGCGATCCTCCTGCCTCAGCCTCCCAAGTGCTGGGATTACAGGTACCCAGCCGGATCTCCCTGTTTGCTCAGTGTGGTTGGGCTGCGTTCCTCACCAGCAGTTACTAGGATCAGAGCACACAGGGAAAGTGTGGGGTTGCAAACACATCATCTGACAGATTTTCAAGGTCGATGAACTTATAAAACATTGCAGCCACTTGCACGAGAGAATCGCATGTGACTATGTCCGGTGGGGCCCCTCGTATTTTAGAGCGGCACCTGTCAGCTACGGGTGACGTTACATCCCAGCTCTGTTGGACTTAGGATCCATTCAGAAGAGATCTATTCAGAAGCGCTGCATTTCAAGAGTTGTGAATGTGGAGATGGAGGATCTCTGGATGCAGATGAGATTCCCAGGGTCTAAGGAAGAGCAGCAGGAAAGAAAGGAGGGATAGGAGAAAGCTCAGCTCAGGAGAAGATAAACCTTCTGAACGTGCCACAAAGCACACACAGCACACAATCTTACCTGGCTCCTTTCTTTTCCTCCTATCTTTGATTTTCTTAAATGAACTAATTCAACAGAGGTGACTGTCAGAGAAGGGCCATTGGGTTCATGAGGAATTCTAGTCTTCTAATCGGCTGGGGCCCGCAGTGGTGGCTTAGATCCACCGTTGCTGAGATCAGAGCCTATTTTGGAGCTCTATGCAGGTTCTAGAGCTTTCTCTAATTGCCCCAACTGGAATTAAACCAACTATACAGCGTTAATGAACTGTGCGGCCACATCCGCCTCTGCCCGGCACACTGAGCCCAATGCTTGCTGTTTTGGCCACACGCTAATCACCTCTCAGGTTTTCTGCACATTCTTTCCCAAACCAGGCAGCCCTGCCAACGCGTCAACAGGGCATTTCATCTCTGAAAACCAAGTCACTTTCTTTTCTTTTCTTTTTCTTTTGCCTAGAATGCCCACAATCACTCTCTCACAGACCCAGAAATAGAAGCAGGGCCTTTTTTATTGCCTCTTTAATTTAATGGGGGGGGGGTCTTTTGGTTTAAACCAGAGAACAGAA